>QXTE01000122.1:1049997-1293401 GCA_003942145.1 Platysternon megacephalum
TGGATCAGACCCCATGTGCTTAGTTCATTTGGGAGCTTAATTTATGAATCCTCCTGTCTGCACTTTCTTGCAATGCTATTTTATTTTTTCCAGTAACTCAACATACTGCTTCAGTTCAAGAACTATACTTCTGTACTCACAGGCTCATCTTTCATTGGGACATAAAAGTACCCCATACAACCTGATGTAACCTCTTGTCCTCCTCTGTGCAGATGTAATTAATTATATTTTCCTGTGGATCTCCTGATTCTAGAAGTGGTCTAGAAGTACCATTATAGAACAACACAAAGCTAAATCTCCCTCTTCAAGCTAATTGCACCACCTCTCTAATGTTCTTGGCTCATATCTTAGGTACAGAGAGAACACACCTGGAGTTTGAACAGAGATCTCCTTGGTAGTAGTTCCTGGCTTTCACTTTAGGCCACTGCACTAATACCATAATGCAAAATTTTCTTGCTCTAAATGTAATGTTAAGTTTTGACAGCCCTGTTGGTAACTGGTCATGCAGCAGATTGAATTTGATACAGGCTTCATGGCATTGCTTCCTACATTTGTCTAGCTTTAACTCATGAGCCAATGGATGTGTGGATCATTTCAGTGAAAAAAAGTAAAAGATGGCTGCATTATTTTTCCTGGGATCTGTTTTGAACTGATTTAGATATTCTTTTACTATTATTTTTAAGTGCACGATTTCTTTCCATCACTTAGAAAATGAGAGTCCCTCTCATTCTTTACACTGGGCCAAGTTCTGAAGTCCTTATTTAGGCAAAACACTGTGCTGGTGGAATTCCATTCTTCGTGACCTCCATATCAGTGATTTTACTCATTTTTAGAAACTGCTTTTTCTAAATACAGTGCAACAGGTCCACCCACAATAATGCACCCCTTCTAAAAGCCTGCAGTTGCATGCAAAAACCCAATGCTTGTGCCCTTAAGTGGCCACACAAGCTCACAATAATCCATTTTACCCTTGCAACATACATGCTTGACCCACCTTTAGCGGTTTTGTAATGCTGTTTGCTGCTGCGATTGTACAGTACTTTGATATATCTGAATGGCACTTTATAAATCAGCAAATAAGAACACATCTGTATGATGAGCAACGTGAAATACGTTATTGATGTTGCTCAGGTTCTCCTAGTAGATTTCACATTTTCCATTCATGTGGTGGCCTTGCTAATATATGCCCCCTCTGTCCCAAGGTTAGCTGTCCATTTAAAGAATTCCATTGCTTAAAAGATAAGCAGGGAGGATTGCTCTCCGTGATCCCAATTTTTAGGGTCTGTCAGCAGAATGTCCTCATGGCCCACTTCTCACCTTTCCTCCTGGATATATATGAAAGACCTCAAATGCCACTGGCATGCTCAGGCAAATCAATCAACTTGCTTTCAGGGTTATATTTTCACACAGACGTGAAATCAGGGGAACAAGCCTGGAATTTGTGTGATGTCAGCAGCTGATAAAAAAGAGGCTGTTTTGGTGGTGGGTCTCTTACCCCTTCCTCATCATCTTCATGAGTTCTCATTCTTCCTGCATTCTCACTGAGGAACATAACAGAAGGCAGAATGGGCCCGATCCAGTNTTATTTATGATTTCTATAACAGTAGCACCTGAAGGCTCCAAATTGAGATCAGAGCCCCACTGTGCTAAATAAAATAAATAAATAAATAAATATATGGAGATATACCTATCTCATAGAGCTGGAAAGGACCCCGAAGGGTCATTGAGTCCAGCCCCCTACCTTCACTAGCAGGACCAATTTTGCCCCAGATCCCTAAGTGGCCCCCTCAAGGATTGAACTCACAACCCTGGGTTTAGCAGGCCAATGCTCAAACCACTGAGCTATCCGTCCCCCCCAACATAGAAACAGTCCCTGACCTGAAAAGTTTACAATCTAAATAAACAAAAGGTGGGAGAAAGGAATTGTATTTTACAAATGGGAAAATGAGTCTCAGAGAGATTATGTGATTTGCCAAAGGTCACATGGGAAGCTTGTGGAAGAGATTGGAATTTAACCCTGATTTCCTGAGGTCCAGTCCTATACATTGACCACAGGTCCAGCTGTCTCTATTTTCCAAAGTTTATCTAACTTTTTAATATATTCTGCACATCGGCATAGGGATCAATACTAAGTTTATTAGTATTGTATATTACATTTAAATAGCCTTTCAAATGGAAGGATCCGAAAGCACTTCATATTCAAAAACATTTTATGTATACACAAAATAAAAAAATGGATCACTGCTCACACAACTGAAATGCAGCCACCTCTGTGATAAAATGTAGCAGCTGTATAACCATGCAATGCAAACTAAAATAAAATTAAAAAAATAAAAGTTTAAGACAGGAACTAAAGAAGGAGAAGATTGCACTGAGCTGAAACTATGGTAAGAATTTAGATAACAGAGTGCAGAATATAATTACACAAGTTGGAATCTGGCCAGCAGGCATGAACATTTTTTTCAGTGTTTTCCGTTTAACTGTTATTAATTTATTTTCTTATAAATGTTATTACAAAAATCAGTAAAAAAGGAAGAGACTTTTGTTAAACAATGAGCTCTAAACAACTGAAAAACATGTAAATATGTTATACCAAGAGAATTCTGTAGGATGTGCAAAAGGTCACATATTATTGAGGGTTGTTGTTTTTTTAAAGTAAACACAAAGTACATTATTATCCAATAACCAATCACCACTGACTGTCACATGTTGCTCAGACTGATTTGTTCAGACTCATTTTTTCCTCTGTATGTTTAGTAAAATCTCTAACTACCTTTGACTTCAAAGGATTTTGGATCAGACCCCATGTGCTTAGTTCATTTGGGAGCTTAATTTATGAATCCTCCTGTCTNCTTGGTAGTAGTTCCTGGCTTTCACTTTAGGCCACTGCACTAATACCATAATGCAAAATTTTCTTGCTCTAAATGTAATGTTAAGTTTTGACAGCCCTGTTGGTAACTGGTCATGCAGCAGATTGAATTTGATACAGGCTTCATGGCATTGCTTCCTACATTTGTCTAGCTTTAACTCATGAGCCAATGGATGTGTGGATCATTTCAGTGAAAAAAAGTAAAAGATGGCTGCATTATTTTTCCTGGGATCTGTTTTGAACTGATTTAGATATTCTTTTACTATTATTTTTAAGTGCACGATTTCTTTCCGTCACTTAGAAAATGAGAGTCCCTCTCATTCTTTACACTGGGCCAAGTTCTGAAGTCCTTATTTAGGCAAAACACTGTGCTGGTGGAATTCCATTCTTCGTGACCTCCATATCAGTGATTTTACTCATTTTTAGAAACTGCTTTTTCTAAATACAGTGCAACAGGTCCACCCACAATAATGCACCCCTTCTAAAAGCCTGCAGTTGCATGCAAAAACCTAATGCTTGTGCCCTTAAGTGGCCACACAAGCTCACAATAATCCATTTTACCCTTGCAACATACATGCTTGACCCACCTTTAGCGGTTTTGTAATGCTGTTTGCTGCTGCGATTGTACAGTACTTTGATATATCTGAATGGCACTTTATAAATCAGCAAATAAGAACACATCTGTATGATGAGCAACGTGAAATACGTTATTGATGTTGCTCAGGTTCTCCTAGTAGATTTCACATTTTCCATTCATGTGGTGGCCTTGCTAATATATGCCCCCTCTGTCCCAAGGTTAGCTGTCCATTTAAAGAATTCCATTGCTTAAAAGATAAGCAGGGAGGATTGCTCTCCGTGATCCCAATTTTTAGGGTCTGTCAGCAGAATGTCCTCATGGCCCACTTCTCACCTTTCCTCCTGGATATATATGAAAGACCTCAAATGCCACTGGCATGCTCAGGCAAATCAATCAACTTGCTTTCAGGGTTATATTTTCACACAGACGTGAAATCAGGGGAACAAGCCTGGAATTTGTGTGATGTCAGCAGCTGATAAAAAAGAGGCTGTTTTGGTGGTGGGTCTCTTACCCCTTCCTCATCATCTTCATGAGTTCTCATTCTTCCTGCATTCTCACTGAGGAACATAACAGAAGGCAGAATGGGCCCGATCCAGTTCCCATTGACATCAGTGGGAGTGGGATCTGGCTCTGAGTGAAGACAGGAGGATTCATAAATTAAGCTCCCAAATGAACTAAGCACATGGGGTCTGATCCAAAATCCTTTGAAGTCAAAGGTAGTTAGAGATTTTACTAAACATACAGAGGAAAAAATGAGTCTGAACAAATCAGTCTGAGCAACATGTGACAGTCAGTGGTGATTGGTTATTGGATAATAATGTACTTTGTGTTTACTTTAAAAAAACAACAACCCTCAATAATATGTGACCTTTTGCACATCCTACAGAATTCTCTTGGTATAACANGCCCATTGACATCAGTGGGAGTGGGATCTGGCTCTGAGTGGCCTTTCTTACTTTGTGCCAGTAGCCCCATGGGAATTCCAACCTGGTGCGGTAATACCAACTGTCTGGGACCAAATGCACCCCTGTATTCACACTCTACACACTATTGCAATAACCTTTGTACAAGATATGCCTTGTGAGGTATCATTTGAAAACTAACAACTCATGGGTCAATAAAATCATGGCAAAATGTATGCAACAACATTACATGTAAAGTTATGAACATAAGCTGAAATCATGACAGAAGTGTATTTACAGGTCTGTTTCTCAAAGACAAAGGACAAGCTGACGCCCGACCAGGTGGCATCAAAGCTGATGGGCCATCACCTATCAAGTAGCCATTTTTTGGCAAGGAAAAGGGGCAGGAACAAACAGGTCTGCATCTTGGCAAACAACGTAACAAACCTCCCCCCACCATACTCCCTGGCTCCTTGCTCTCAGCTGGAAAGAACTTTATCTGGGGGCCACTCTCAGGAAGATGCATTTCAAAGGGTGACTGAATTATAAGAATGAGGGGCAAAAACACCCCAAGTTGTCTCTCCTCCATCCATCTCCCTCTTTGTACCTAAGACAACAAAAGAAACAGCCATGGGATTTTGGGCGAGGGGTCCTGACCTGAAAAGTTTGGTCAGTACTGCTGTCAGAAGGATGTGGTAAGGACTTTTACTTTGTATCAAGTATAGTTGGTTAAGTTAGGCACTAGGAAGCATTTTAGCTTTATTTTTCTGATAACCATTTCTAACTTTTATGCCTCATTACTTGTACTCACTTAAAATCTCCCTCTTTGTAGTTAAATAAACTTGTTTTATTCTTTAATTGAAACTAATTCAGTGTGTTTAAGTTAAATTGTCTGAGTAGCAAGTTGTTGTGTATTGTCCCCTTAAAGGGACAACAGACCTAATATCTCTGGATTGCCCAGGAGAGGGTTGGACAGTACAGAACATACATTTTTGGGGGCAAATCAGGGACTGGGAGTATGTTGGGGTCACCCTGCAGAAGTAAGCCAGGCTGGTAAAAGCCAGAGTGTAAGCCAAGTGTGGGTAGCAGGCTGCAGTTACACACAGGCACTCAGGGGGACCTGCATGATGGAGGCTGTTTTTGAGCGATCCAGGTTTGGAGCCACTGCAGCAAGGCATTACAGGGCACCCCAGGTTACAGGGCAGGTGATGACATAGTCCCCAGAATGTCGCACTGACCCATAATAATTTAGCTAATACTGTTCACTGTGCGCCGAAAGTAATTAATTGTACCTGGAACCGAAGTCATAAGCTAAGTTATTATTCCACTGTGCTATCTTGCCTTCCCTTCACTTTATTTCTGGTTTCTATCTTTACAGCAGCATAGCTCCTCGACAATCATGCACAAGTGCCCAGTTATGCAGCTGACTGAGGCTGCTTTTCATCCTCCTTAAAATGGTTGTTGATTTCTGCTAATTCAGAGCTGAACTATAAAATATTAAGAAGTTATTAGTTAAAATATAGAACTGAGAGTCTCTGAAAATAGACCAATCCTTTAGCCACAGCTTTCACTGCTCTTCATACATTAATCAATGGTTCATATTTAATTAATTAACACCAAGTTCACTTGGTGATGAAAGAATTTCTATGAATAGGAAAATATCTGAATATGAAAACCCAGCTACCAGACTGTTCTAAAGAGTCTCTCCCACTGACTTACATGTGATAATGGATGTCTCTTCTTTATATTATTAGGCGTTCTGAGCTGCTTTTTTTTCAAGGGGAAACGAAAAGAATCTTTTTTCCAGCTAGGTAAGAAATAACAAACTCTTCCTGTAGAAAAGCCACCTGCCTGTGCTGGCAATAGTTGATTTATTTGGATACACTTGTGGATGTGCTCTAAACATATCAGCATTGATTAAAAAAAAATTAGAATTTTTACTCAACCAAATCTTACCTTCTCAAAAGAGTACTCAGTTCTAAAATTATTGAATATTTGCCAATTAAAGTGCCAACCCATGGAGTTTATTTAAAAAAACCATGTCAACATGCCATGAAATAAACATTTCTCTGGCTGAGCAAAGTAAGTTTAATCGCAAGAGTCTATCAGCTATTTTAAGGTCTTCTCCCTCTCCCTGAAACACAAGGGCTAAGTTCAGCTCTGTTGAGTACCACTTACTCACGTGAGTCATCGCATTGACTTTAGCAGGTCTGTTTGCATGAGTAAGTGCTACTCAGTGTAACCACAACTGGGTTCCCAGCTGCTAGCTGCTCTTCTCAAAGCTGAGTTCTTAGTGTAACACAAAAATAAAAACCACCACAGAGCTATTTGTCAGACAGAGAAAGGGAAGAACATCATGTGCTAAGGGTGATATATGTAAGGAAGAGAAGCAAAGGTGCCTCCATGATAAGATACCCTGCTCCCCAACTCCTCTAACATCCCTCAGTACAGGGATGTATTTTCCAAAACACCAGAAAAATAGTAGTAGCTAGGACAACTAGGGTACATGCTGGGAGAGAAAGGACAGTTATAACATCTCCTCCTTCAGGTATCAGTGCTAATGTTTCCCAAGGGACCCAGAAGCATCTTCTGTTAAGACTTAGGAAGTTAATAGATCATCATAAACGGATTTGTTGAGGACTGAGCTTTCAGTATCGACCTCATTTGTTTTCTAGGGATTTGTCCTCAAGCTCTCTCTTATGTCAGCTTTATACCGCACCATAGTTGTAACTCTGTGTAGTAATATCCTTTATTTTCTTAACTAGAAGATACAGGAAGGTTTATGGAAACTGTTAAGGAATTTCATTCAGACTAAATATGCCATAATATTGGAATATTTTTAAAGACTATAAAGGCAACAGTTTAAAAGATTATTTTTAAAAACAATTATTATAGAGGGAAAGGTAGTAAAGTGTTTACTTTCAATCCCACCAACACTTCTAATGTAAATTAGATTAAAGTAGATGTGTGAGGTGGGGTACTTTGTAAATTTTTGTGGGCTACGGAAGAGGGCAAGGCTATTAAAAATTCTCAGATTGTTTAAGTTGTACATAACTGCAGTGAGTAAGCAGTTGTCTATAGCCCACCTTAAGTCTACATTTTTGGTTTGGAAATTCAGAGTTTGGGGACACAGAGTTAGCATTCCTATAAATCTCTAGCTTTATAAAGAAAAAATACATAAGTCCTTTAAGTAAGTCAGAAAGGAATTAATATGTTTTGGCAAGCAAGCCAGTTTAGCAAGCTAATTGCTGTATGTTATTTTTTTCAGGGACTATTTTTGAAAAGGTGGCTTTCATCACCACGTACCCCTGAGAAATGTCTAATGTGACTGATTAGTACTGCAAAGCTAAGAACAACAAATGCGGGCCTTTGAGATCCATTGATTCCCTGCGATTACTTAGAGATCTTGCCATTCCCTAATTTTTGTGTACAAGGTACAAAGGTTTCAACAACGTTCAGAAACCAGTACACATCTGAGGAGGCTAAAATGGTTGTAGGTGAAATTGAGATACATAGCGCTCTTTTCCCACCAGCTCTCCCAAAGTTTTCTATCCAACATGATAACACATCCCATATTCCTTTAGGAAGATACTGACTTCAGAACAGATTTAAGTTTGCTTGGGTAAAGTAACTGACCTAACAGCTGAAACAGTACAAAGATGATGCTGGATAAGTGTAGACCTTTCCAACCACAGTAGGGCTGCCATCGGCTGGTAACCGGATCCCCGAGGCCCCGCCCCTGCTCCACCTCTCCTTCAAAGCCTTGTCCCCCACCCTGGCTCTCCCTCCCAAGGCCCCGCACCTGCTTCGCCTCTTCCCCCCAGATTAAAAAAACAGACATCAGGGCTTGTCAAATGACACCCAGACACACAAGCTGAAACCCAGAGTGCCCAGGTAAAAAACAAATGGGTGGCAACCCTAAGCCACAACCTGATTCTGACATTTTAAAAACAACCCCAAGTTACTGAGAAAAAGAACTTATACCTCTTTGAAGATTCACTACAAGATTCTTTCCTTTACCTATTGGGTATCCAGGAAGTGGGATTCTTTCCTTTAGCTTGGCAAAATAAATATGCAAGAGCAGACCAGGCCAGGAACATAGTTCCTTTCATGTGATGCAGATGAACTGCCCACCAGCTTTGTTTCACTTTGATATATTAACTGTAACATATTATTTATTGGTTAATGTTTGTAAGGTGCTTTGAAGATGAAAAGCCTTATATTATAGGTTTGGGATTTTTCAGAAACACAATTTTTCTAAGAAGTTAGTTAACAAACCCTGGTTTCTTCACACAAAGGACTCATCTACACCATGTGCTAATCCGCATGAGAGGAGTGTAAATTCTAGTATGTGCTAGGACAGGGGTAGGCAACCTATGGCACGGGTACCGAAGGCGGCACGCGAGCTGATTTTCAGCGGCACTCACACTGCCCAGGTCCTGGCCACCGTTCCGGGGGCTCTGCATTTTATTTTAATTTTAAATTAAGCTTCTTAAACATTTTAAAAACCTTATTTACTTTACATACAACAATAGTTTAGTTATATATTATAGACTTATAGAAAGAGACCTTCTAAAAACGTTAAAATGTATGACTGGCACGCGAAACCTTAAATCAGAGTGAATAAATGAAGACTCGGCACCCCACTTCTGAAAGGTTGCCGACCCCTGTGCTAGGATGTCACACTCTAACTGGCCCACGTGGACCCTGCTGGAGCACCCTGGCATGTGTTAATGCAGCACTGTTTGAAGACTGTTGAAAAAACTTGGCACTAAGGTATTACATGGGCATGGCCTGTGTGTGTGAAGGGTGGAGAATTTTCACCCAACAAATGGAGAGCAGGAACAGGCACATTCATGTGCAGCCGGGCAATGGTCACTATTACCATGTGTCAGAGATGTAGCAGAAATTCACCCTGCCATTTCGTTAGCTGGCAATTCCCCTTCAATCATCCCATGGAGAAAGCTGCAGTGGAAAAGCACCTCTGCAGGATACAAGAGCAGCAGAGACCCTTTGCTATGCAGCATCTCTGCTGAATCGTGAGCACTGTACATCCTCAGACATGTGGCTGATGTCTGGCCCATATTTTTCAATACATATTAAAGACAGAGTTTTCCACTTGATAGAGCAGGGGGCTGGGAGTCAGGACACCCAGATATAAGCTCTTGGATCTCAGATGAGAGTTGCTACAGAAGGGAATCACATTATTAATGTAGTAAAGGCTATTATATTATAAAATACCATTCATTCCTTTTTTCAAGCGTTTACACTTCAATTAACAGTGATTTTTCTTTTACTACAGTATAGTGGAAACTGCAAGGCTCAAAGTATCTCACCAGGACATAAAGAAAATAATAAAACACAGAAAATTATATACAGCCATAGCGAGAAATCAATTAATTCAGGGAGACATAAGATGTTAAATTACCACACCAGTAGATAATGCCACTGGTTATTATCAATAGCCTGTTGAGTAACTGCCTATGCTACTGTTAGATTAGGATGGCACAGAATGCACATTATATATTTTAGACACTTTACAGTCTGGATCATAATTGTATTGATTACCCCAAGTGTGGTAGGGGTCAGCTAGCTGTATTATAAATTAATGTTGATCTAGCATATTCAATTCATTGCTTTTGATTAACTCCATGAAAAGTTGCCAAATTTTATAGAAGGTAGTAAATCTACTTAGAAATGTGCTGTGTGTCTATAATTTTTTCTGATAGTAACAACATTCTATATCCATAATCCATTCTTAAGCAATGGGCAGCTTAACTTTCAAACACATTACAAGAAGCAAGCCTTTTTTTTCCATTTCTATCGGTGGAGCCAGACATGATGGTGTCATTGACATTAGAGGGGAAAGCAGACGCTGCAATCAACTTTATGCTGATGTTGATTTCCTTATCAGAAAATCTAAGGAATTGCTTCAATATCTAGTAAAGTGGGTGATCAAACCCAGTGTGACATTTGGATTACATTAGAGTATACAGAAGAAAGTGGCAACTGTGGAAGGGAAAGTAGTATATCCTAGTCAGCTGAAGAACTGGAAATTAAGAGGCAAAAAAGAGGGACAGTTTTTTCCAAGCTGTACTTACGAGACTGAAGACCATTTGGAGACAGTGGCCACTACAGGTGATGGATGAGTATAGCTATGATCACAGGTCCCATAAATCAGAATATAAAAATTAAAATCTGTATAGAAATCCTACTGAAAATATCATGGACACATGCCATTCTCTTTCCCATTCCTTCTGGGTTAATCAACAATGTGGTTGAAAGCCTCCTCCAGTGCGGCATGAAGTGGGATACATGGCAATAGCTTGGAACTGGAAGGGAAGTACTTCCTGGATGTTTCACTCCCTTTACAGTCCTGTTCCTCTGAACTCTCCTTTTCTGTCAAGTTCATGGGATGCTATGGCTCTCCGGAGCCCAGCCTCAAAGTCCTCTGAATCCATCCTGTGCTTGTTCTCTCGGTATGTGGTCTCAGACCCTGACAGCTGGCTCTCCTTCCAGGAGTATGCAAATTTCCTTCAGCTATGTTGCCCTGCTTTAGCATTGCCTCTTCTCCGCGGACTGTGTTGTTCATAGTTGCATAGATTCCCAGGCCAGAAGGGACCATTGCAATCATCTAGTTTGACCTCCTGTATAACACAGGCCATAGAACTTCCCCAAAATAACTCCTAGAGCAGATCTTTTAGAAAAGCATCTTGATATAAAATTGGTCAGCGATGGAAAATCCATCACAACTCTTGGTAAATTGTTGCAATGGTTAATTACTCTCACTGTTAAAAATTTACACCTTATTTCCAGTCTGAATTTTTCTAGTTTCAGCTTCCAGCCATTGGATTGTGTTATACCTATCTCTATAGATTGAAGAGGTTATCAAATATTTGTATCCAATGTAGGTACTTATAAACCCCTTAACCTTCTCTTTGTTAAGCTAAACAGATCAAGCTCTTTGAGTCTATCACTATAAGGCATGTTTTCTAATCTTTTAATCATTCTAGTGGCTCTTCTCTGAACCCTCTCCAATTTATCAACATCCTTCTTGAATTGTAGGATGGACACAGTATTCCAGCAGTGGTCACGCCAGTGGCAAACATAGAGGTAAAATAACCTCTGTACTACTCAACATTCCCCTTTTTATGCATCCCAGGATCATGTTAGCTCTTTTGGTCACAGCATCATCCTGGAGGTGCAAGTTCAGCTGAGCATGCACCACAGCCCACAAATCTTTTTCAGAGTTACTACTTCTCAGGATACCACCCTGTAAGTATGGCCTACATTCTTTATTCTAAGATGTATATATTTACCCATATTAAAAACACACATTGTTTGCTTGCAACAGTTTACCAAGCAATCCAGATTGTTCTGAATCAGTGACCTGTCCTCTTCATTATCTACCACTCCCCCAATTTTTGTGTTGTCTGCAAACTTTATCAGTGATGATTTTATGTTTTCTTCAAGGACATTGATAAAAATATGAAATAGTGTATGGCCAAAAAATGATCCCTGTGGGACCACACTGGAAACAGACCCACTGAATGACCATTCCCCATTTACAATTCCATTTTGAGACCTATCAGTTAGCCAGTTTTTAATCCATTTAATGTGTGCCATGTGAATTTTGTATAATTCTAGTTTTTAATCAAGAAGTCATGCAGTACCAACTCAAATGCCTTACACAAGTCTAAATATGTTATGTCAACACTATTACCTTTATCAACCAAATTTGTAATCTCATTTAAAAATCTACTTAGTTTGGCGGGATTTATTTGCCATAAACCCAAATTAATCTGCATTAATTACATTACCCTCCTTTAATTCTTTATTAATTGAGTTCTGTATAAGCTACTCCCTTATCTTGCCCAGGACCAATGTCAGACTGACAGGCCTATCATTACCCGAGTCATCTAATATACTCTTGTTAAATACCGGCACAAGATTACCTTTCTTCCAGTCTTCTGGAACTTCCCCAATGCACCAACGTTTATTCAATATCAACATTAGCAGTCCAGCAAGCTCCTCAGCCAGCTCTTTTAAAACTCTGGGCAAGTTATCTGGGCCTGATGATTTAAAAATGTCTACCATTATAGCTTCTTTTTAACATCCTCCAGAGATGTTAGTGGAAAGAAAAGAGTATGATCATCATGATATGAAGTGACTGCATCATCTGCCTTTTCCCTAAATACAGAACAGATAGTGATTGAACACTTCTGCCTTTTCTGCATTGTTATTGATAATTTTAATATTTACATCAAATAATTGTCAGGATTCCATTTGTTCCTAATATATTTTTAAAACTGCTTCTTGTCCTTCTTGTCCTTAACTCTGCTGGCCACAGATTTCTCCTTGTATCCCTTTGCTTCCCTTATCAGCAGGGTCGGCGCAACCCATTAGGCGACCTAGGCGGTCGCCTAGGGCGCTGCTATTTTGGGGGCGCCGGTGCCCCGTCCGTCCGTGGAAATTGCCATCATACCATCCCCTCCATAAACTTATCAAGCTTAGTCTTAAAGCCAGATATGTCTTTTGCCCCCACTACTCTTCTTGGAAGGCTGTTCCAGAACTTCACTTCTCTAATGGTTAGAAACCTTGGTCTAATTTCAAGTCTAAACTTCCTAATGTCCCCTCACATTCCATTTTATCCTCTCCAGCAGCCCTTTTATTAGCTAGAAAACTCATCATTTGAAGTACAGGATAATCAGTTTAAAACAAAGAGACGGCAGCAGAGGCCAAACTATGCATAGAGAATTTGTAATATCCATTAGACCAGGTTACCACCAAATGAAGGGCTGGAAGACCCTATTTATATTGGAGACAAGCTACCATGGAGAGCTGGGGGGAGGGAAGTCTTAAGAATGGCAATAAATGCAACACATACTGTATTCATTATCTCTACATTTCTTTTTCATCATTTTCTATCCTTTCTTTTCATTATAAAAAAACATTTGCATAGAAACCAGCCCTTAGGTTGCCTCCAGGTAGTCTAGGTCGTAAGGTTTTATCATACAATTCTAACTAGAGCTAGTTGACTAATATTAGTTGAATTGCGTATAATATTTTATGGACTAAATATGTTTTTGAATTCAAAATTTCATCCATTATTTAGTAATCTGGAAGGCTCTAGCTCAAACACAGGTCACAAACAGATATATCCCTATCCAAGCTAGTCACAACAGACAAGCTAAAAACCTACTAGCAAGAAATCTATTTACACATGATTGCAGCTAGCACGGTTCTGATCCCAGTAACAGCAAGGACCAAAGAGTTTATATGATGTTGCAGCGTATTCTGCACAGAATGTTCTCCTACCTCTATTTGAGACATCATAATACCCGTTGTCACAGCAGCCAATGAATATGTCACAAAAAAGGAGAATGATGATTTAGTGAGGCAAGTTCAGCAGGAACAGTTGAACTCTTAGGAAATACAAATATTGCTCTTTTGCAGACATCCATTGAAATCAGAGATGAGATTAAGCTGTATGGTTTAAAATGTGTGTGTGTGTGTGTGTGTGTGTGTGTGTGTGTGTGTGTGTGTGTGTGTGTGTGTGTGTGAGAGAGAGAGAGAGAGAGAGAGAGAGAGAGAGAGAGAGTGTGTGTGTGTGTGTGTGTGTGAGAGAGAGAGAGTGAGTGAGTAATTGAGCACGTGGCACCAATCTGGCTTGTCTCTACTAGTAATAAAAATATTAATAGAGGGGAAAAAATTCCAGAAACATATCTAGCTAAGAATGCCAGGTGAATTGTTAATCTTCTGGTTCATGTAAAGTGCTCCTGGATCAAACACCAGAAAAAATGAGGCTCATGCAACCAATAGTGATGGGTTTAGAAGGGCCTGGGATACAGACATGAAGGGAAAATAATTACAAAAAGTTGGCCCTAATGATTTATTTTTAATGGTATGGCTGCTATTCCTAGCATATTAATAAATAACATAGAATATGAATAATTAACCCTTCAAACTTCTCTCCTGAGCACTAGACTGGGACTCAGGAGACCTGGGTTCCACTCTTGTCACAAGGCTGGTGGGTGACCTTGGGCAGGACACTTGCATCTCTGTGCCTCTGTTTTCCCTTCTGTGAAACAGTGATCATGATACTGACCTCCTTGAGAAAGTGTTTTGAGATCTACTGATGAAAACAGCCATGTATTATTATTGGTCTCTGAGCCATCCACTGTAAACCAGCGAAATGAACCAATTGGCTCAGCAATAGGAAGTAGAAGTCAGTTTTTCTCCTCAAAGTTTTATTCTTGAGAGTGTGTTGCTTGAAGAATGTTGGGCCAGAATTTCAAAAGAGCTCAACACCCAACAGCTGCCAATTTAGGCAACTAATAAGTGCTGGATTTTCAAACAAGCTTGCAGCAGTTCCCATCATTCTCAGTGAGAACACTTTTGAAAACCTGGTAATTTCTTTTAGGAGCCTAAACAGGAGCTGAGCTTCTTCTGAAAATCCATTGCCAATTGTGGCTGTTGAACACTTTTGAAAACACGGAGCAACATGTCTTTATATTTAAAAAAAAAGAAAAACACCCCCTAGTTTGGAGAGAAAACTAGCTGTGCGACAAATGAGCATGGACCTCTACCTTCTTCAAAGCCATCCTCTGCCTCCTTTAACAATTTGATAACATTTCCTCTTCACCCTCAGAAAGCCTAATTAGAACTTCAGTTCCCTTTCTGCCACTCCACTCTGCCCTGTAACACCTATGTGAAATCTAAGCAAGGAGTTAACACCTTGCTTGCTTGAAAACAATAACCTCTGGATCATGTTACAAGAACAGAGCTCCAAAGTAATATGTCTGTCCCTTCCAGAAAGCACAGTAGTAGAAGGCCATGGAGTGAAATGCTTTGCTTTGTAAGGACTGTAAAGATTTCATTAGCTGCCTTGTCAAAAGCAGTGCTACCGGGAACGCGTGATTCTGAGAGGGAGAAGGAGTGAAGACAATATTAAGACAAACATTAATTAGAAAAAAAGTAAACAAAGACATAAGAGCAAAGTAGGACTTTTACCTGTACATTCTACAGAAGCGAGCAGCACACCTTCTGCCCTTGCTTAGTGTTTGTACCGCATAGCTCCCCCTTATTTCTGCTCTGACTAGAAAGGGTTTTATCCTGGAATGGAATCTAGTCTGATGAAGAAGTCTAACATTTAGTCTTCTCCTTGGCGGACAGGATGTGAGAGAGTCCAGGCATGTGTGAAAATTTGAGGCTGTCAGCAAAACTTGCTATTACTCTGACAGACACCCTGTGCAGCCTTCAAAATTCCTTCAGTCGATTCTCGTCTGTCAGACTGAAAAATAACCTACGTTGGTTCAAAGCTACTCACTCCCGTCCTTTCTAAACATAAAAATAATAAAAAACAAAGGTAAGATTGCACATTTCCAAATGGTGCAGTCTCTGGATCTCCATGGTGCTCTGTGATGCTGAGGACTTATTTTAAGCCTGTTTATCTTACAGATCACTATCTGAGAAATGCTACATATAAATCCGAATGAAGGGAATAACTTTTTCTACAAGTATTTGTATTATTGCAGTCCATTGCTGCTGTTTGTGCTCCAGCTGCAGGCGTACTTCAGCATGGCAATAGCAGTAGGTTTTAGGTGCCTTTATGGGATACCACTGCTAACAGTAATCTGTTGATTTTCCCCCGTGTTGACCATCTTTCTGGGGGGACAGGGGGTGTTCTTTTTTGTTGTATATGCATGTATATATAATTATCAAAGAAGCACTTAATGTTCACTAAGACAGATCACATCACTGAACAATTCATTTTCTACCAATGTAGCCTGGTATGACTGGGCCTTTCGGTAGTAATTGAATCCAGTCTACTGCTGTCAAAACAGAGAATTTATGAATAATAAATTGATTGTAGCCAACAAAGCTAAGTTTGAGATGGCAGGATACGTCAAGGAATCAGAGGAAATTTAAGAACACAATAAAGATTAATTTAGAATCAAACCTGTAATGCTTCCACAATGGACAGTAAAAGCAAGTAAAGCTGTCACTCTTCTCTTAACATAATCTATAGTGTCTCAAGGTAAATAAGCTTTTGGCTAAAATAGGGCAGCAAAAACTTATGTATCTATAAAGTGTGTATGCTAATGTAATACAAAATGTATAAGTACGCTAGGAACATTTTGTTCTAGAATGAGACACAATTCCAGCTTTCATAACCAATTTCACTTTAATGTACATGTATCTTCACAGGGAAAAAACACCAGGTACTAACGGGCTCTTTAACCCAGCAGACAAAGGCATAGCAAGAACCACTAGCTGGAAGTGAAAACCAGACACAGTCAAATGAGAAATAAGGCACACATTTTTAACAGTGAAGGTGACTGCAGAATCATAGAAATGAAGGGCTGGAAGGGACCATCCCCCAGTGCTGAGGCAGGACCAAGTAAACCTAGATCATCCCTGACAGGTGTTTGTTTAACCTGTTCTTAAAAATCTCCAATGACTGCGATTCCACACCCTCACTTGGTAGCCTGTGTAACCTTCGCCTAACCACGAGAACAAACTACCAAGGGAAGTGGTGGATTCTCCATCTCTTCATGTCTCAAATCCAGACAGGATGCCTGGCTGAAATATGTGCTTTGGTCACACACAAGTTATGGGGTTCCATACAGGAGTACCTGGGTGAAATTCTATGGTCTGTGTTATGATTGAATAGTCCCTTCCAGCCTTAAAATCTATAAATATATTAGCCAAACTGGGCTCCTTAGAGCAGAGGTCCCCAAACTGTGGACATCCGCCCCCTAGGGGGAGCAGAGGAAAGTTCAGGGAGGTGTGGGTGGGGCCCGGGCCAGCCCCCACGGGGGTTGGGGAGGGAGTGCCACTCAGCTCTGCTCCTGGCTCCGACCCTGGCTGCCAGCCCCATGCCTGGGATCCCACTCCCTGTTGGCCATGCGCCCACGGCCCTGACTGCTGGCATCAGACTCCAGCCTTGGCACTGCTCCCACCCCTGCCTCCAGCTGTGGCCCCAGCCTTGGCCTCCTTACCCCTGTCTGTGTCCCCCCATCCTGGAGCCGTGGCTCTGGTCCCAGCTCTGGGGGAGGGGGACACTGACAGGGGTAAGGGAGGGTGAGGTAAAAAGTTTGAGGGCCACTGCCTTAAAGAAACCAGCCCAGATTCTGCAGTACAGTTGCTGGCACAAGATCTTAACAACGACATAGCTTAGCGACAGTGTGATTGCCTTAATGTAAATGAATCCTCCACTAGTGTAGAACCATTATATCTTCCAGCTCCTATGCCATCCCCTCTCTCCTGCTCCCAATGAAGTGGGCATGGCTGAAGCTCTCTTCTTTCTGGCTGCTGCAATAGGCGTTAAATGATCACATCTGAGCCAGTTAATGCATCGGTATTGAACAGAGATCAATGGGTTTGATACCTGGACTGTGTTAGCCCAGGGAGTCGCTGTGAAGTATCTATTTCTGGAGCCCTTGTGAGTTCAGAACTGGGTGAACTGGTGTTTTTTCAGCACCTCTTTGACAGCTGTAGTATTTATTTTAGTAAGGTCAGTTCTATAAGGCTATACCTATTCAAACCTCTAACTCTTGACACTGCTTTTGTCACACACTAGCCAAAATCCCTGCATGCAGCCCCTGAGGTTAAACAACAGGAATGGCATACGTGGACTGAGGGCAGTGCATGGCCCTATATGTTAATGGTACCCAGGAGGCCAATGGGAGGGTTAGACAAAATACGCATTAGCAACATATTATCTAGGTTTCACAAGAAGCTGTCCTCCTCCCGAGTGAGAAGCAGAAAAAGGGATCAAGCCCTGTCTTTTCTAGTTAGTTAGTCATTAACAACTGGTCAATTATTCTACTTTTAAATTAAAGGGAATAAATGAAACTCAATTTAAGTAATCAAAGCGGTAGATAAACCTTAAAAATTGATAGCTGTCTCCAATTCATCTTTCACTTAAAAAAGAAAGATCAAGTCAACTCTATGCTCAGGATACTGAATCTACTCTCTGTTACACCAGAAAATCAGAAAACAGTGCACTGAAATCAATGGACTTACACAGGTGTAAGGTAGGTGTAAGTGAAGGCAGGAAAATTGCACCCCAGCATAGAGTTAAGGTAACACCACACATTGGCTTTGAATATTATTCATTTTTTAACTTGGGGAAATTCTGTCTAATTTCTCCAAGCATGGTGCAACAGGCACACCTGCAAAAATGTGCAGTCATTCACTATGTCTGCAAAACTCTGCCTTTGCGCACACAAACTTGGTAACTGCACATGTTAATGAATGCAATCATAAATTTTGTTGGCAACACTGTCAGAAGCTTTGTAAAGCTTTGGCCCTATGTTATGAAGCAGCAGATGCTTGTAATACAGACATGAAATGGCTGCTGCAAGACAGCAACATCACCACTCCTCCGTGTTTGTTTCCCGGATTATCCGGAGAACACAGATGAAAAGACATGGCTCTCTTCTGGTAGGCCCAGTCCTGTGAGTTATGGGAACCTTGTCACTCTCACTGAGTGCACTCAGCACTTTGGGGGACATATGAGAGCTGGAGCTGAGAAGGCGGGTGGGCCTACATCTCTCTTCTCTAATTCAAGAAGTTCAAGGTTCATTCTGAGGGTGAAATTCACATTTCCTGGGAAGTCACAGGAAGCCTTCTACCATCCACCGTGGACTTTGCTAAGAACACACACTCCGTCATAGGAAAGAATGAGACCTAAACACACTGCATTTGTAGGGAAGTATGCATAACAGTCAGACCATTTTTCTCCCATTCTGACCTCTTATATTTCCTGATCTTCTTATATTCATTGTAACCTTTTTTTAATACTAGTGAGTGGTTCTGTCATTATTAAAAAAAACATTTAGTGAATCCTCCAGCATTCCACCTTGCAGAATATTGAGTAGCTGTTGGGGTGTTATTCCTCCTGAATGGTGCCCTTTTCTTATGGCGCGGTGGTGAAATCTTCCCCAGCCAAATGTTTTCTCTCCCCTCTCCTATGAAGTATGGAGATAGGCAGGACAACGCATGGCGTATTGATTGTACAGCCCTATGAATCTGCCTTCAATTGTTTTCTCCTCTCAATATTAGGATGCAGCAGTGACAAGGCATATAGAACCCTGGGGAGGGAGGTTATAGAGCAGCACACCTCTCTCACACACACAAACACGTTTGTCTTCACTGCAGAGAATGCCAGGGAACCCAGCCATAATGGAAAAGTGGCTGGGCGCAGCTGGAGGGAAGATGTGTGTCCGGAGGGACTATAACAGTAATAAAGCTTGGTACATTTACAGCATCATTTGGCCGAGGATCTCAAAGTGCTTTGCAAACAAATTAAGCCTCACAAGACTGATCTCGGTTAGCTAAGTAGTATTGTGCCTATTTTTTTATGGTTCCAGTCTAGTGCTCTATCCACTAGGCCATACAAACTCATGCCTCCTGGAGACTGTGGAGTATATTCCTTTAAAAAAAATATGTGTAACCTTTACTCAGCAAGATTCTGAGAGGTCTTTTGTCTCCTCTTAGTCAAACAGCTCTCCTTTACTACTTGCCACCTGGTTACCTCGCTGCCTAGTGCTTAAAGTAGATGGAAACAGATAGGGAGCTCTCACTGCTTCATACAAGGAGGAGGGGAGCTGTGGAGAAATGCTGCTACTCCAAGCCAAGGAGTGGAGAGGGAACTTTCCTTTGCTTTTAGCAAAAGAGGGGTTTCCCTTCCCCCCTTACTTTTAGCTCTGCTTCTTCCAGTAGCTAATGCCTCATCTCAGATCATGGGCCTTTCTTATTAATTATTACTTGTATGATGTAGAGCTGGAAAGTCCCATTGTCCTAGGTACTGTACAATCATATAGCTAGTGAATCTTAACTAGCTGATCACAAGTTCTCCCAAACAAACAGATTGATTTCTAGTGGAGGCCCCAGGTTTAATCAACTTGTCATGTTCTCTCTAAGCTGCCCATGGTATTTGTTCATATTACTAAAAGCTGGCCAAGTAGCTGTACTAAGCCTGTGTAAATCAGTACTCTGCCTTACCACAGGATATCTAAAATGTACCTTCTGTAAATGTTCTTAATGCACTGTACCAACTGAAAACAATCACACATAATATCGCTTTCCATTAGTTTAGCATTCATCTCTTTCCGTATGCTTTAACTATGTAATCACAGTGTTAGTAGTTCAGTTTGTACCCATTAAGATTTGTTTTAGTGTAATGATATTTTGAGGTCCTTGAGAAAAGGTGAACAATGAAGATACGTCTGGTAATATATCAGCCTCCTTATTACCTGCCCAGAATTGCAGTATTAAAAGCATTAAGTGCGAAATAAAATTATACATTCTTACTGTATGAGAATGATCACAGGGGCTCATCCTTGTATGAACAATGGAATAGAAATGTAGAATTTCTTTACAAGAAAATAAAACTATTTCATAATAACAAAAAAGTAAAAGTCAGTGGAACTCAGCTTTACCTTAGCCCATCATATATCTGTCCATGAACTACAATGTTGCTTGCAATGTTACTGTAGTCTGGAAATTCAAATTAATAATTCTGCTAGACACTAAAAACCATGCACTCATTACAGAGATTGGTTTGATGGCTCATTATGACAATCTAACACACTGCACTGTCTGCTAACCCTTAATTGCCCACTTCATTTTAAGTGGTCTCCTACAGCATGTGTAAACTCTTATGCTTAACAATCTAGCCCTCAATCGCCCACTTCAAGTGGCCTCCCACAACAGGTGTTAACCCCTTATGCTTTGAACAATCTGTCTCAACTTGTATTTAGCTCAGACAGCCTAGCTGTCTTCTCCAGACCTGAAGAAGAGTTCTTTGAAGCTTAAAAGCATATACCTTCCACCAACAGAAGTCGGCCTAATAGAAGATATTACCTCACCTACCTTGTGTCTCTCGTGAACTACAATGTTCAATTAACTTATGAACCTATTTCAACATGGACTCATTATCTTTACTTTGACATCTGATCTAAGTAGTAGTACATACGACTGGGGGCATGCTGTGTCAGAAAATTAAAAATTCTGTGCCAAAAAAATTAAAAATACTGCAATATTCTCCAAATTTTATTTGTCAAAACAACACTACATAATCACGCCAGTTTCAATTATTTTGGTAATTTATTTCAAAATATCTGTCAGCAAGTATGTCTGTAACAATACAGCCACACACAAAAATTCCCTGGGGAGTAGAGAGTTAAAGAAACCCCTATGACAACCCAGTTCCTGTTCCTCTGACCTCTTCCCCCCTTCCAGAGCCCAGACATGGGACCAGACAACTGACAACCACACCCCCACGTAGCCCAGCCGTGATGTGCCCCCCACAGCCAGTACACCCAAACCCTCTCCCCCCAGAGCCCAGACATCCACCCTCCTTTTCCCAAAGCCCAGGGATCCAGAGGGAGGAACAGCCTGATGCTTGATCCCAGGCATGGAGTTTCCTGTGCCGCCCTATCCTTCCCTCAGGGCATTCTGGGAACTGCAGCTGTCAGGAACCCTCTAACTCCTCTCCTCCCGCCAGCAGTGTTTTCTATGTGTGAGCTGGGCTCTGCCGAGTCCTGTGGCCATAGGGGTGGTCAGCATCACTGCAGCCCATTTCTGTGGGGGAAAGGAAATTCTGCGCGCACGTTAATTTCTGCAAAATTCTGCATTGCGCAGTGGCGCAGAATTCCCCCAGGAGTAGCATACTGTATACTAAATGGTGACATATATATATATTAAGCAGCAGCATTAGCATTTATTCTGGCAGTGTAATCACTTGAAAATCATAGGCCAATTTTTCAAAGGAGCATTCTAGATTGCATCCACAAATTTGTACACGCAAAAATACTAGTAAATATGCACATAAAAGAACACTTGTGTGCACAACTGCATATTGTGCATGTGCAGATGTGCATTTGCACATGTATCTGTGTTTTTACATGCATAAACAACACAAACATAAATTTCGCTGGAAACATTTCAAAGTCTCTGTTAAAAATCTGGCTCAGTAATTCAACACAGGTGAAAAATACACAGACAGGTTCTTAATTAAGGATTCTGCCAGCTGAAGCACTCTCCTTCAACGCTAAGTTCTACAGTTGTGACTATGATAGGTCAAATTCTGCTCTGACTCACCCCAATGTACAGTAAATCTAAGGTAACTGCACTGACTTAGCAGATTCACTTCAGTTTTACACTAGTGACATGAATATAACATAGCCCTATGTGTATCAAAATAAAGTTATTCTACTCCTGTCTCCATTATCACTTGATGTATTTCTGACATATAACAAATATTGGCTTTAGTCACCATACGCACTGCTGATGAGAGAAATGCAGCAGACGATTGGAACCTAATTGTTAAATGATGTTTTTGATTGTCAGAAAATCAATGGCACACTACAGGCTGTGTAGTTCATGTCTTTGAAATATGGACGAAAGTTCCAAGCTTTTACACAAAGCTTGTTTTAATAAATTTGGTTTATACATTTAATTTTTTTGAAAGAAAGAAAGAAAGAAAGAAAGAAAGAAAGAAAGAAAGAAAGAAAGAAAGAAAGAAAGAAAGAAAGAAAGAAAGAAAGAAAACTTTATATGCACATGCACACACAAATTTCAAAGAGGGTGCTATTTTCCAGCAAATTATTTGAAACGTAAAATTAACAAAATGTAAATAATATAAACAACCTAAATTAAATATTAAAACAATACCATAGCTGAATGAGTGAATTTTATTTTCATAAGAGGCTGAACCATAAAACCATTCTTACCAATGCAACACCCAGCTGTTTGGTGTTTAGCATCAGAATAACATTATTCTAGTGCAGCTGCTGTTATTGTTTGCTGTATTTCTGCCAACTTGTGGAAGCCAGAGATGTTAGTCTAGCAGAGAGGGACAGCTCTGATGAAAGCTACAGTTTGACAGATGCTCCCATCAACAACTTTGTTACTCTGATTGACTACATGGTATTTTAGGCAAATTAACCTGTCCAAAAAATTCTTTATTACTATGCTTGTGCACAGATGGAAATATGAACTTCACAATTCTGGGTATGAGCTTAGCAATTAACTGAAATGTTTCAATAGACTAATGAACTTTCATTCAAAGCATGCTCTCTGTCAGGAGGAGAGACAGGCTGTGTTTGAGAAAGTGTTATAGAATGTCAAATAGATCTTGACAGCAATGCTACTATGAAATTTGAAATATGAGAAAAATCACAGAAAGAAAATCATTTAACACCTTAGTAATCCAGAGGGATCCAAGTTAAGCCTTTATTATCTAAATCTGAAATTGTAATACATTATACATTCACTTACTGTAATTCATAACGTATATAATCACAGTGCTGCAATCAGTAACATTGCTCAGTTTTTAATGGTCACCCTTTATTACCACGGGAAAAAATATCAAGTGGTGACATTTCTAAGGAAGTTATTGGAGATGATGTTAACAATCCAACCTTAAAATTGCAATAATCACTGTCTGAGTCCTAAGAAACTATTAAATAGAAAACCCAATTAAAGCATAACAATCCTGTGCACTGAAATGGAGGAAGAGAGAACTAGCATATCACCACTCTACATGGATACATTTTTTTAAATGTGCTATCTGGGAAATAAATGTAACCTTTTAGGGTGCGCTGGAGAAGAAAGTGTACAAAAAAAAAGGGATTGAAACTTGGTTTGGAAAACCCAGAATGACATTTCTGGGAACATGTTTAAATTATGCATCAAGCACTCTTTATAGAGTAGCATAGCACCAATCCAGTGTCCTATATAGACATTCCACCCTCCCCCAAAATAAAAGCCACTGGGCCAGATTCTGAAGCTTAGTTACAACCCTTTTGCACCAATCTACTGGCACAAGGGGGCCATAATCTGGTTGCAAATCACCATCAGAGAAATCCCATGCTGGTGCAAATCTAAATCCAGGTGTAGGGAGTATGTTGGGGGTGTGGTAGTGTAGAAAGGGGCAGAGGCAGAGTTCTGCTCCATTCTCACTATATGGACCCTTCCTTGTGGCAGTAAAGGACCCCTCAGGACTACCCAGGGCCTTTCATAAACCCTTGGCTGAATCTGGCCATGATTCTGCAAAGCTCTTAAATTTGTGTTTAACTTTAAGCACATGCTTAAATCCTGTTAACATCAATTTATGTGCATGCTTAAATGCATTGCAGGATCAGGTTTGTAAAAGCTTTTTCTTTCTCTCTCAACATTGTCAATATACAATCAGGATGTATAACATATATGTGTGTATATGTATTAAATATGGCATATATTAAACAGGCTGTATTAATACTCTAAACCTTTGGATCAATAAAAATCTGAGCATGCTATAACTTTAAAATAGGATGTGTCTAATGGAAATATTTCCAGTGCACTTTTATTCAAATTACAGAACATGCAATTTTTCCTCAATTGTGTTATTTTGTCTTTGTTAGAGAGGAGCTAAATTCTCCATTCCATTATGTACAGCCTTGTACTTAATCTTGGGGGAAACACTGCACTGTGACAAAATACACTTTTGCTACACAGCTTGTAAACAGCTTGACTCTTTCATAATAAAATATTAAAACCTAATGTTGTAGTTTGTTCCCTCTAAGGATCAGGACTCAGAATAGCCCCAAGCATGTCAAACATGGATTGAAAATGCTACATTTTAAAACCAAAACAAGGTGTTAACTCATGTACACCTCTACCCCGATATAACGCGACCCGATATAACACGAATTCGGATATAACGCAGTAAAGCAGCGCTCTGGTGGGGCGGGGCTGCGCACTCCGGTGGATCAAAGCAAGTTCGATATAACGTGGTTTCACCTATAACGCGGTAAGATTTTTTGGCTCCTGAGGACAGCGTTATATCGGGGTAGAGGTGTACTTTGTAATAACATGATCTAAAACCCTTGCAGAAATCTTAAAATCTTTAAAATATTAACTATCTGGTGAGTTAATAACTCTAAAATAATCGCTGACATAAAGGAGGCATTTGGAAGACTAACGAATCTTAGAACGTAAAACTACTGTAAAGCTTCTGATATTTAACCCTATAATGAGCATACTGCTGTTCCTACAAATGATGTGCAATACTCCCATTGACTTCAAAGGAAATAGGTTGGGGACCACCATTTATTAACTTATAACACGGACAACTCCTTAGCACAGTGGTCTTTGTTAACATCAGAGAAATTGATTCAAATTTTGCCCCAATACGTAACTCCACTCTGCTTGCATTGGTTTAACTGAGGTCAGAATTTGAACTTTACTACAGTGTACTCTCTCAGCTGCAATCTTTCAGTGCTTGGGATATAATTCAAGGCAGCTTTTGGCTTGGATATAAATCATTTGATGAAGTTTTTATGTCAATGTTCTTACTGAATTGACATGTGCTTCTTATTTCTGTTCTTCCTGAGGTTATGCCCATACCAATAGCTTCTGGTAGCATCGTAATTAGGTAGACCATTATTGTGAGCAAGACAAGCAGCATACTTACTTATCAAATTTTATGTAAAGAGCAAGTTGGTTTTAAGTGACAAACTTATACATGTTCCCAATTTGTGCCATCAAACTCTGGATAGAATTATGCAAATTTTGCAATTTCTGTTTCACAGAAGTTTGTATGAACTTGTTCGCACCAATTAATTCCAGGTAGTTTCACACAATGCTCCCGTCCACCCAGTGGAATTAGCAGTAACTTTGCCTGAGTAAGGAGCAGAGGTCAGGCACCTTGCACCTAACAAATTCTGTATTATTCCTACTAAACTACTAAGATTTAACAAACTGCTAAAACCTTATTTCAGCCAAATCCAAATTCTGAATATTTCTTAGACTCCTGGGACATGATCCAATGCCCAGTGAAGTCAATGGAAAGACTTCCATATACTTTGTGGGTCACTGGATCGGGCCCATGGACAGTGTTCACATGAATCTTCCTGACACCCATTTTGGAAAGCTGGTTTAAAACATTTGCTCACCTTAGTAAAGCCTGGATTAAATATTATTAAATGGACCTTCACCTTATTTTGCCAAAACCTTGAACTATAGATTTCACATAGGGTTCTTCATTTCTTAACAACTTGGCCAAGTTTATAAACTTAATTTTTAACCCCCGCCAAATCCCCAATGACTTTTTGCTCCCTGTGCCTGTCTCATGATCTGTAGCATGAACTCCTATGTCCACGCAGAGTTGCAGTGACTCCACACTGGCTTCTCCTGATGCAGGATTGAGGTCTAAACAGTCACACTCAAAATAAGATCAAGTGCTTTTCAATGAGCATTCAAAATGGCACTTGCAAAATATATTTGTGCATGCCTTTGCATTTTTCACTCTCTCTGAAAATGTAGTACAGACGAATCTTGGACAATGTAATGACATTGCTCCAGATCCTTCACTATCATCATTGCAAAGCAGCCTGAAAGCTGGCTAAACCAGCTCCCTGGTGGTTCTGCCCAGTTGGATGGAATCCCACAGGTGGCGCTGAGTTGACATAGTGACTCCATGCTGCCTCTCTCCTAGCATACTGGGCATGGCTGGAGAAAGAGGGAGTAGAGAACACAACTTTATAGCAGAAATAGTACAGAGCTTCACTAGCAGAAAGTTTACGGTCATCTTATGCTAATATCAGGATGATATTCCAGTTGCAAACACGTGTGGCTGACAGAAAAAAGATCCTGCATCCTGGAATTCAGACAAGCCTGTGAACATGGTATTAATACTACAGTTAGCTAGAATCTCTTTGTCTGTCAAGGCCTGGTCATAAAACAGGGGAAAATGGACAGATAGCTTCTTGACTGAGCAGGTCAATTACTTTTGTTACCCAGGCTCATGCACCCAGTAGTATATCAGTATTTGTGGTCAGATATTCCCTCTTAATTCCGGAANGAAGGACTGAACTCACAACCCTGGGTTTAGCGGGTCAATACTCAAACCACTGAGCTATCCTTCCTCCCCCGGCTCATGCACCCAGTAGTATATCAGTATTTGTGGTCAGATATTCCCTCTTAATTCCGGAATGAATAGCTTGTTTTTTGAAACAATATATTATAGTAGAAGTTAATGGAAATAGTTATTGGAGCAACTCTCAGACTGATAAGATGGACACTATTGAGGGGCTGGGGAAAAGCCCTGCTTGCAGTGAAGTGGAGGTAAAAGGGTTGCTGAGGTAACTGCAATCAGATAGCTAGAGTAGAGGCATGACTGGGTTCCCTAAAGTCCACAGAAATTCTCAAGAAGGCCTCACTGCAAAGACAATAAGTCAGCTGCTGCTTTTATTCTGACTGTTTCATGAGTTTTCCTATTTCTTCCTCTACTTTACTCACATTCCACAGATGGAAGGCTTGGTGAAAGTCCGGAGTCTGGTATTTCCTGCACTACTGGGTACACAAGAGTGTACAAAAATGTTTACACTCCCATAATATAGGAGGTAAATAGACACGAGATTTGCTGCCAACAGAAGACTTGAGCAGAACTAGTTGGAACATTTTCAGTGAAATGAAATTTCACCAAATTATGCTCTTTCATGAAGATGTATCAGTTTTGACAAAGTTTCTGTTGGAGATCGAGGAGGGGGAAAGACACCCCCCACACACACACTCAGCATATCCCAGGCCAATGTCCTAACCACCATGCTACCTACCCACACATCTTCCCAAACTGAAAAATTCAGGCTTCAGTCGGAAAAGATACAACTCTGTTTTTGCAAATATGGTCGAAAGATTTTGGAACAAAACAAATTCTGAAACCTTAAAAGTTGACATGACATCGAATTGTCATCATCTGGTTAACTGTAGACTTAAGTTCTCATTTCAAATAGATGGAACAAAAGTACCAATAGCGGAAATCCTGTATGTATTTTATCATGTTTTGGGTTGTTGGATGGGGGGAGCATATGGAACAAATTACTGAAATGAAGTAGGTATAGCCAAAAAGGTTTTAAAATAATGGCTAGAAGTTTTCTTAAATCAATCTGGATTTAATCTTCAGGAATCTGAGAGCAGTGTACTTTAAACCTGTAGAACATTTTTCCTAGTTTCAACTATTACTTGATACTTCTGCCTCATTCTCAAACTTCTCTATTCTCTCTAAAAATGACAGATGTAACTTCCATAAAACCTTGATTTGATTCAAGCCACTTGCTAAATTTATTGCTAGCATTTCCAAAACAAGATTAAGGAACACCCTGCCAACCTGTTCATAGCTTAAACATAAATTGTACTTCCCGACACAGAAATTAAATGTGCTTGTTGGATAAGGTGGCCAATTGTAACAAGATTTATATTAAGTGCAAATCTGTGACAGACCAGCATAATGAGCAGTCTTAAGTATTTATTGCTTTTTTTTAGGACACCTCGCCAATTTCACCTTTGTATTTGATAATAATTCATAAAATCTACCAGGTTCCATTTTCCTGTATGAACAATATACTGTGCAGAAAAATAGCTTTGAGCTTCTATTTGAAAATAATTCTGATCTGTATCTCTTTACTTGAACTATTAACTTGCTAAACAAAACTCAGCTAGTATTTAAAATTGCCTCACTAAAAATACTTTCATTTGATTCCTTTCTCACAACAGAGTTTTTAATTTGCTTTATACATTATTTCAATTATTGCATCCACATTTACACCACAATGGTTATCACTACTATTTGTAAAGACAGTTTCCTGCTGACGGTAAGAGTGAAATTGTAAATCTGGCAACTCTTTCTTGGCTATTATCAGTGACAAGAGAGGCTGTTTTAACGAAAGATCTGAAAATGTAAACTTTTTTTAAAAATGCTGAATTTGTTTAAATCAAATATTTTTAGTAAACTTTTAGCAGCCAGATCCTGAAGTTTGAACCCACACCAAGTTCAAATACAGAGAAATGTTACTCCCTTCAGAGCAACTTGGTCACTGGGACTTCGATAGGATCCTCCCTGTTTCACCATGGCTGGAAGGTCCAGGTAGTGATGGCTTCACTAGCTCAGACCCTGCTCCTCCTCTGACATGCCTCTGCATCAACTCTACATCTTATGATATCAGGATGAGCAGCTTGCAGAGCCTACAAAAAAATCCTGCCCCTGTGGAGCAGAACTGCAGCTCTGCCCCTACATTTAGGGCCATCCACAGCTGCAGAGGAGAGAACATGGTTGTAGCCCAGGAAATCCAGCCCCTGTACCTCCATCATCTTATTTGGAGACTTGCCATTTGCTCCTTTCCCGGTAGTGCCCAGAAAGTACCTATTATAGATGCAGTACAAATTACAGGGGGCTTCTCTTTTACTATTTACCACTATTTATGGTATTTGCAGTATTCCTTACGCTTGGAATGGAGAATTATTACAAACAAACAATCAGTTATGGCAGTAAACGACACATTTTTAAGGACACCTGCTGCATTACATTTATTGAAATGTATGTTTTGTTTGGAGAGTCTGTTTTTGTCCACTGTAAATGACTGTCTCTAATAAGCAAATCCCTGTCCATAGACTACAATACAAATTTTCCTCATTAGTGTAAAGTGAGTGGCATTTTCAACTTTCATGGGGAGCGGCATTGCAAGAAATAAGAGATCAGTGTCTGAGAGCTAACTGCCTGCTCATTACTGCTGCCCTCACTGTGCTGCTCTGTGGTAGCTCATCAGCAGCTCTGAGAATGGACCTGTGATAGGATGCACAGGAACCAAACCTTCCTGTTGGCTAAACGAGAGCTTGAAATACATACCAGACCCCTGCACTGGAGGACAGAACCTGCTAGCCAGATGTACCATTGGGAGAAGAGAAGAGAGTTATGGACCCCATCACTGAGGCCGAGGAGCAATGCCCCGTCACTGCCACACCAGGGACAAGGAAGAGGCTGGGATTTGTACCAGGGTACTCTCTCTGAACCACATTTGAGGGCTTTGCATAGGATAACCACTTCTGGCTAGCTTATTTCTGAGACTTCTGAAGCACCATCCCTCTATCAGTTGGAAAGGAGAAGGAACTTTTCGTCTGTACTCCCTCCTCCAAACCTCATGGATACTGCAAGGTGCAAGGGTTGGTGTGTGTGCGCGCGCTCAGGGAGGGGTTGCTGGTACTATGCTTCTTCCCCAGAGCCTGACTGCTGAGTGCCATCTACTGAGGCAATCATCTGTTTATATTAAATCTTACTGCCAACACAACAATGGTATCATTTAACATTGGTACAGTGCCTTTCATCCCAGAGGATCCCCAAATGCTTCATCTACTTATGGCCAGTAGCTGTTTCATAGTGTACGACTATACGGCAGTTTAGGGCAGAAATCAGAGAAGAGTTCTGCATCCAGCTGAAACTATAGGGGGATTTTAGGTAGGCAAAATGTAATTATTCAAATTGCACTTTTGCCAAAATGCCCAGGGGCTAACATCTCTCCACTCGCAAAATGTTGCCCTTAACAATACCGAGGGCATTCATCTCTTGACAGAGAGAAATGTCTTTGGAGAGTCATGCAGCTTGTACAACTCAAAAGCAAATTGAAAATTATTATAAAACCTGTTCCACATTTTTCATTCATTAAAACCGTGTGCTCCACGTTATTTCTAGGCATGATCAAATCTGTCTGGAAGAGCGCATTCTGTGACCATTAGCTCGGTCTCCTTATCTTTCCACACTGGACACAGTAGTTGTCTGGCTTTCCTCCACTTTGCCGGATGTCCTGGGGACAAGACAGGATTCCATTTTGGCAAGGATCATGACTGAGGGAGGAAAGCTTGGGTGAGCAGCAGTGAAAGAGAGCAGAGAACGTGTGGGGGACGAGAGGGAGTTTAGGAGGAAGAGTTGACATTGCTACCTCCTGCCCTTCCTAGAAAAAGCAGAGGCAATGGCTGGACAGGCACCAACCTAGGGGACCACATTTCAGAGGGCTGGAGGGGCTGTGGCTCTTGGAAGTAGCCAACAACACAGGGCACATCATGCTATGTGAGCCTGCCTTTTAATCACAAGTACCCAAAGCCTTCACTTATATACGGACATCTAGATCCCAGGACAATATCACTGGGAGTGTGGAAAGAGGTTAGTAACCACAAAACAAGCTCCGTAATCTACAGCAGGAGAAGAAAAGAAGTATGGGAGGAGGGAGCTGAGGAACGAAAGAGAAAGTCAGCTTTGACTTGGGTTGCACCAAAAAATAGTTAATTTCTTAGGGTCCCAACACCTACAGCCAAGCACCATAAAAACTACAGGATGACTCATTTTCCTTGCATTTTACCAGATTAAATCACATTTCTCTCTACCAACAGATCACAAAAGAGCCGAATGACTCGCTCAAAGGAGCATAGCGGGAACAATGAAAACAACAGGCCAACACCAGCTAGCATTTTGAACAACAGTCTGAAGGACTAAGAAGCTCAATTACATTTTTTCCTTTTTAAGAGGAGAGCTACAAGTGTACCTTAAAGAAGGCTTTTCATAGTAGAAAAAACTGCAAACGTCCCATGTCACAGCTTGGCTGGCCTCTGTGATTTAAGTAGGTTCCCATTTGGGCCAGTTAAGGGGGCAGGACTGCACCTGGGCTATAAGGGGTCAGAGGGAGTTTCAGTGAGGACAGAACTGGAAGCGAACAGACCTGGCTGAGACAGAGCCAGGAAACTGGAGGGAGTGAGAAAGGCTCCTGCAAGAAAGACCCTTACATTGGGGGAGTTTGGAGGCCGGAGCCCAGTGAGCAAGAGGCTCCTGTGGCAGGGTTGCCAACTTTCTAATTGCACCAAACTGAATACCCTAGCCCCGTCATTTAAAATGGGCAATAACTTTTGGAATCTTGCCAGTGACATATTGTGTCAGTGAGTTCCACAGGCTAATTATGCACTGTAGAAAATCCATTTCCTTTGGACTACCTGAATATCCCCTTATTCACAACCCAGGAGAAATAATACATTGTAAGTGTCAGGCATTCATTATCCTCCTCCTAAATGAGCTGGCTGTAGTTAGAAACATGGAATTAAAATAATTAGCTAATATAACGGCAACGTGTTCTTAAATTCCACCTAAAAGATTTACTGAAGGTATTTTTTGGAGGGCTACATACATCTTGGTAGCATAGACTCCCCTCCCCTTTCCACAGCATTGTTGCACCACACCGAATCACCAAGCTGTTCGAACAGCCAAGTTTTAAAGTGCATTTTTGGACTTGACATTCTGCCTTCCTAGCTAGTACATGTAGCTCAATCATAGCTTCCTCAGGCTACTTGCAAATAGCTACTAACCAGAATATGAACTCCGGTGAACAGGCTCTTTTCAGGCTCACTTGGAAAATCTCACAAGCTCACTGCTGTTTTCCCCCAAGACTCAGGAGCAAAAGGAAGTCTTAACGCTGCCAATGCTTATACATTAACTCCAGTTGTTTTATGTGAAACAGAGAAACACACACAAACAAGTGGGAACAGAGACTAGCATTCCAGAACAAAAATAGCATATTTAAGGGATTAATTTCAATTTTGATCCTAGTGATTTCTGTGTTGCATTCATTAATGTTCCGTGTCGGCTGCTCTGCATGGACAGACTCCTTCTTTATTTTTAAATAAAAAGATGGAGCTTGAACACCATGTGGAGTTTCCCAGCCACTCACTCCTCCATGAACTAAGTGTAGCAACATCACTTAAAGCAAATTGTGCCCTCTCTCTGCCCTCAGCAAATAGACACTGAATTTTTATGTGAAAACATTTTCAGGGCTGTTCTGCATTTATTACCCTCCTTTCAAAGAACAGGGGAAATCCAGACCCCAACAAAGTTCAATCTTTTCCAAAATGCACTCTCTGAATTCAGTCAACAAAATTAATCCATGCCCAACAATTCTGCAGAGTACAATAACAACAAGCTGGTTACACAGATGGGGATGCATTTGGAATTTAAATGAGTTCCGTTACTCTTGCTCCCTCGAAACCTACACAGTGCTGAAGGACCCTATCTAATGCTTTTTAAACACGGGGGAAAAAATCAATTTTAAAAAAAGTATTTTAACCCCTCTTCTGCTACTATGATTTGTCCTCCCAAAGGAAAGAGTATTTCTTGGAATTTCTTTTGCCACAAATAAAGGCACTCATCAAAGATACATTTTACTCTGGTTGTCTTGACAATCCCTTGTGATTAAATGGCTCAGAAATAAATACCTGCAGTTTATCATACATTTAGAAAAATAATGAAAACGTGAAATCTTTGCAATAGGCTCAATTATTCCATCTTAATTCGGTCTGTTCTGCATTTTTTGGTAGTAGTATTTATAGTGTGGTAGTACAAGGAGCCCCACTCATGGAGCAGGGACCCCACTGTTCTAGACACCGTACAAACACAGAACAGAATTATCGTGTATGTTTTCTTCTTTAAGTTGCTTTCATATCATGTATTTCTCTCACTTTGAACCCATGATATTTAATATTAGCAGGAATGGCTGGCAGTCAATCAGACTGTGGTAGCTTTTTTACTGCATAATAAGCTTGAACCAGTTACTAAAGAGCTCCTTTTTATTTACAATGTTCACTTAAGTACAATATATCATTCCCTTGTTTTCCCCTGCCTCCAACCAGTGAAAAGATTATTCAGAATCTCACTTTGAGAAAGGCAACCATGGTCCATTCACATGGAAACTTCTGTTCAGTTACATTTCGAACCCAAGTCCATTCATCCACCTCTATGACCTCCTGAACTGCAACATCAGGTTGTATATAGTCAACATGCCTTAGACTCCCTTACTTCCTGTTTCGCTAGGGAACTACTAAAATAGTGTTCATAAGGTAGATTCTCACTCTGTTCCCAGTCATTCTTACTCCTCACATTCTTCTAAGGCATGGTATAAGTTTTACAGATAGATGAAGGAGTCTTCCCATTGAGTTCAATAGGAATTGGGTCAGCTCTTTAAATAGATAATTCAGATATATCTGTACACAGACAGACACACAAAAAACAAATAAATACACAGCCTGATCTCAAGAGGGGCCATGTACTTACAAATCCCATTGACCTTAGTAAAATACGGGATTGAAATGAAAAATTAAATAGGAGAGATCTGAAATAATGCCATCAGCTCTCCTGGTGAAGCTAAATCTTGCAGCTTTAATTCCTGTTGCTCAAGCAAAACTCCCATTAGTATCTGCAGAATTTGGCCCTAAAATTATGCCCCCCCCCAAAAGAAAGAAAAAGCATCCCACAATTTACAGCCAGCTTTTTTACAGTAAAAGCTGAGCACCACGCGTGGTGGCAGCAGAATGCTTTCCAAGACCGAAATATTAAATCACATTTTCTCTGAAATCTTGGCTTTAGCAATGAAAGGGAGGGGGGATCCTCACTCTCATTTGCTTGGTTCTTCCTCATGGGCTCCTAGAGCTCCTTTCCACATTTTCTTGTAAAGGAAAAAGGAAGAATTGTGGTAATGTAATACTTCTTCTTTATGAACCACTCTCAGCTCTTCTGTATAAATAACTAAATGCTCTTATTAGGCCTAACACACAGAGAAATACATTCCATTTGAATCTGTGTCAGTGTGAAATATTTGGAAAAATCAACTTCTGTCTCTCACTCTTAGCTTTCCAACAAGACTCTGGTATTTTCCCCTGAACTGTTGTTTTGACAGCAGGACCACCAAAGAATCAAGAACAGAAGAGGACTGCCCTCCCCTTGGGTGTCGGCACCCATCTTTCCTTCCATAACCAACATATCCAACTATTGCATTCATTTCAGCACAGCACATACCTATCAGCATGTAGGACAAATTCTGCTGCTCCACTGGGGCTGTTAATTCAATTCCAGCAATCAATCAGCAGGAGCAGAGCTGCTATCACTACTACCTCTAGGAAGTCTGGGGGTGTTGCTTTAGTATATACCTTCCTAGAGCGTGAGAGTCTTGACAAATCAATACATCATGCCACCATTTCTGTGTCACCAGCTAGCTCTTTCCTTATATTTCTAATGCACCTCCACTGCTTTTAACCGAAGATTGGTCCAGGAGTTATCTGACGAAAACTGCATTTCTCCAAAGCACCTATGACAATGGGTCAATTGTGTTCTTGCCTAGACCTGCAACTTCCATTGAGATCACTAGGAATTGAATGAAGACACTGACAGAACTTGACCTAGTGCATATTGTTTTCCTGCAGTTTTATAAATTAAGTACAGTAAAGGGTCATGCACTAGTGGTCTGAGCACAGGACTGGGAATCCGGAATACCTGAGTTTTAATCATAGCTCGCGCAATGCCCTCTTGTCTTGGGCAAATCACAATCCTGCCTCTGTTTTGCCAACTGTGAAACAATGATGATAATATCCATTATCGATCTGAAATTAATATGTTGGGGTTTATGTATTAGTTTCATAAAAAAAACAACACATTTGAGTAGGACCTACAGAAACGTTTGAGCTATCGTTATCCTTCTCCACGGTGTTATCCTTTCCTATAAGCACCCAAAGCCCAGTCCTGCAAGCACTCTGTCTTGATTCTCCCATTGATTTCAATGGAATTTCTATTCACAGAGTGCTTTCGGGAAGTTTCTGTGCCTAGATCTACAATTAGCATCATCAATGGTGTTGATAATCAGAGCAGCACATCATCAATTGGCAAACAAGTATACAGTGGAAAATAAAACTTGTAAAGTGTGTTGGAAAAATCCTATAATGGAGGAACAAATCAACATTTGCCAACAATGCTAAAGGATAAAACCAATGAAGAAAAAGTTACTTAGGTTTCCCATACTATATTATAAACAACAGGAATTAAACAGAAAAAAACAACAAAATACCCACGTACACACAGGCCTATAGTCATATATAAATGTGACTCCCTCCTTTTAAACCCACATTTTAAATTAGGAAGAAAGACCACAAGTGAGTGACTTGGTGATTGCAGTGTGAATTTAAGACTTGTCTAATCATTGCTGACACGTACACTTGTAATTTCAGCAGCTTCAATTAAAACAAAAAACAACCCCAAAACTTGACAATGATCATTGGGTCTTCCAGAGTCTCTTGTAATGTGCACTATTAACCGGCAGAATGATAATACATAATGAGGATAAAGAGTATTCTGCATCAGGACAAGACATGAGTGTACAGTATACAAGAGACATGGTGTTAAGCTCAAGCAGAACCCTATCTAGCTCAAGACATTTTAAATGGCTTTCTGGAGAACCTAAGCCCCACGAAGGAGCTTATGCTGGCTACACAAAAGACCCAACGTGCATATAGAGGACACTTCACTGACTGCACAGGAGGGAGTTGCAGAATGGCTTATGCATGTGTACACTTTGTTCCTGGTCTCTCCCTATCCCTTCTGCTTGAGTGACACAGGGAGCAGGAGTTATCATAGCTCTAAAGCTGCTTAGCAACTTCAAGAAGAAAAAGGCAGGAGACACCCCCAGCCTAGGCTATAATCGACCCTGTTGGCTAACCTATTTCCTCAGGAATCCAGCCCTCAAGTACTGCAAATGTGGATATCAGTTTGGACTAAACTGAACTTTTAGGACTAGACTGGGGCCGTTGGATTCTACACCAGGTACATTCCGCATGTAGAAACAGCAGCCCCGTGACACTGACCCCACTCTTCTTGGCCCAGAACACGGAGAGTCTTTTGCAGAGTGAGTGATCCACACAGAGATAGTAAGTGATAGGGGTGTTACAGGAGTGCTCTCTTTGTATATATGTAAATAGTTAGTTAAAAGATAAGGTACCAATAGATAGTGCTCAAGAACATGTTGTGGTTTTGTAGGACCAAAAAAAACCCCAAACCTTATTGTGCACCCTAAATAGAGAATGGGAGAGGGGGACAATCTTGCCCCACCAGTGTTGAAAGGAATTGCTTAGACCCTCCTTTAAGAGGGTACATTGCAGTGTAGCTTAACAGGTATAATTAAAATAAAATGTTACTAAACATGGCGCAAAAATACATTTCTAAGGAAAAATCTTCCCCCTCCCCAGTTTCCTTCCAATTCTTTGCTTCTTTTTTAAGCAAAGGCATTTTGCTCTGAAGCATTTTAACTGGATTGGATCGGGGATGGAAAGGGTGAAGAACTGTGAGCTGGCAGTCTTGTTCTGGTCATGATGCAACTTGTACAGAATGGACTGGATGAACCTCAAGTGCGCAGCTGTTTACTTTACAATTTTATTTTTTACATTCTGAAAGTGTGTGATCTAATTAGCCATTTTATTTTATAAAAATACTTTTTGGCACCAGCAGACTCAAATGTGGGAGGAGGGGTGAGTGTGTTAGTATGAGTGGGGAGTAATGTGTGTTCAACATGAGCATTCTACTTCATTTTCACAGACATTTCAACCTGAAGGCAGAGGCAGATTATGGGTTTGTGGGGCCTTGGGCCAGAGCAGGTGGGGGCCCCTCCCCACCCCTTCAGCCTGCAGTCCCCGCTGACCCTCCCAGCGCTCCTGCCAGGGAGCTTGGTCGGGGCACGGGGGCTTGCCCCACTCTGCCCATCTGGCGCTCCTGCCGGGAAGCAGGGTCGGGGCATGGGGGAGCACTGGGTAGGCGGAGCAGGGCAAACCCCGTGACCTGACCCTGCTCCCCAACAGGAGTGCTGGGCGGGTGCGGGGAGCAGGGCCAGCCCCCACACCCTGGGTTGGGGCATGGGGGGTTCCCATTTTTCTGGGGGCCCCCAATTGGCTGGTGCTCAGTGGTTAATCTGCCACTCCCTGAAGGCAAATCTAATCTAGTTATGCATGGCAATTGGTGGTAGGATATTAAGCCATTAACGTCCAGGGCACTGGCTTAAATCTAGCTAAGAACAAATAATAACCAAAAATTGATACTTTTGAGTAGCCTATGTGAAATTAGTAGATGGTCTCAGATCCCATTCCTGGCACAGAAGAGTCTTCAAAACAAAAGGCCCATGTGCTTTTTGATGGTGCTAATTACCAATCTCGGCAAAGAGGCCAGGGATAAAATAGGCATAAAGACTAACATATCTTCTTGCACCTAGAGCTGTTCATAGAATATCAGGGTTGGAAGGGACCTCAGGAGGTCATCTAGTCTCTGATAAATATCCAGAAGAGGTGAAATCCTTCAAGTCAATGTCAAAACTCCCACTGACTTCACTGGGTCCTGGATTTCACCCAAGATGTCTGGATAAACAGAAACTTTTTGTCTCCAGTGCAGTCAAGCCAACTGCTTTTATAGATCACCAAGATAAAACTTTCTCCTGTGTGCAAAGAACTTGCACATGGCGTGGACAATGCTTAAGTCCCACTTAAGCGCAAAATAAAGTTTAAGTGGGACTTAAGAGACACACAAGCCCTGGACAGGGTCTCTGCAGAGTGGGTAATAACATGCCCAATGGATTAAAACATGCTAATTACACCCTCTAAGCCAGGGGTCCCCAACGCGCCCGCCGGGGGGTGTAAGTGCACCCGCGGAGCCTTCCGGTTCGGTTTTGTTTTTTTTTGCCCGCCGGCACGGCAGTGCTCGGGTTTTTTTGGTTTTTTTTTTTGCTCTGCCGGCAGCGCTCGGGTTTGGTTTTTTTTTTTTTTTTTTTTTTGGCGCCCGCCTGCAGCGCTCATTTTTTTTTTCTTTTTTGGCGCCCGCCGGACAAAAAAGGTTGGGGACCACTGCTCTAAGCACAACACATACGTCAACAAGGAAAACCATCTCTGTCATAAACAGATAGTTAAGGGTTAATGCCTCTTTTACCTGTAAAGGGTTAAGAAGTTCACCTAGCCTAGCTAACACCTGACCAAAGGAACCAATGGGGGGACAAGATGTTTCAAAAAGTAAGGAGGGAAGTTCCCTTTGTCTTGGGTCACTTTCAGTTCTGGCCGGAGAGGAAAAGGAATCAGGAATCAAACAGGGTAGTGAGTATTTAGTGAAGGAATTAGCTTATGTTTATTTTCTTTTTCTGTTGCTTCCAGTCTAGCTAGCTCGAGCTTGTTGGCTGTTTCACTGCTAGTCATTTTCCTGCTTTCTTCTGCTGGGCCACACCCCCCTGCAGTTCACTGACTGGGATGCCTCAGCTCAGGGTTGCTTAGTTACCAGAGACTTCCACAGTATTCAGTGTTCCTTTTCTGGTCTCCCCTAGCTATCTTTGTTTGAGAGGTAGAAAAACAACAACCCAGCTTGTAAATTCCTTTGTTATTGGAACTTGACCACTCAGAGTAAGAAAGAAAACAAGGAAAACTGGTTTTGTAACTTGTCTGGCAATATGTTAATTTCCTTCCAGCTGTTCACAGCTGGGAACCTTTCTTCTAACAAAAAGCCCTTGTTAGAAAAACTTAACCTGTTTGCCTTCAGGTCAAAAGATAAGATCTGTATCTCTCCTTCACTGTTTCCCCAGCATCTACAAGGAGAGAGAGAAAAAAAAAATCTGGCTTGGTTCCTTTACAATCTTCCCACCGCTGCACACCATGTCATAGGTTTCACCCCCACTCTGAACTTTAGGGTACAAATGTGGGGACCTGCATGGGAACTCATAAGCTTAATTACCAGCTTAGATCAGTATGCTGCCACCACCCAAATATTGGAGTCATTTGGGAAACTCTGTCTTCTCCCCCAAAAACCTTTCCCTCCCAAGTACTATAACCCTTCCCTGGGTAGTTTTGAGAGACTCCTCCACCAATTCCCTGGTGAACACTGATCCAAAACCCTTGGATCTTAAAACAAGGAGAAATTAACCATCCCCCCTCCTTTCCCCCACCAATTCCTGGTGAGCCCAGATCCAACCCCTTTGGATCTTAAAACAAGGAAAAATCAATCAGGTCTCTAAAAAGAAGGCTTTTAATTAAAGAAAAGAAAGGTAAAAGAAAAACCTCTGGGAGATAGCATACAAGCTGATCTCACAGACAACAAATTTAAAACACAAAGGATGTTCCCCTGGGCAAAACCCTTAGTACATTAAGAAATAGCCAATTTGATTATGTCTATAATGCCCAAGACAAGTCACAAAAAGAAAAGAAACATAAGCTAATTCCTTCACTAAATACTCACTACCCTGTTTGATTCCTGATTCCTTTTCCTCTCCGGCCAGAACTGAAACTGACCCAAGACAAAGGAAACTTCCCTCCTTACTTTTTGAAACTTCTTGTCCCCCCATTGGTTCCTTTGGTCAGGTGTTAGCTAGGCTAGGTGAACTTCTTAACCCTTTACAGATAAAAGAGGCATTAACCCTTAACTATCTGTTTATGACAATCTCAATTAAAACAAATGAGCTGACTTTGGTGCATATTTTATTCATTATTTTCACATGATAAAAGCAACGCATTAAAGTGTAAATTAGCTATAGATCTGCATAGTTAAAATAATATATCTGATCTTAATTCACAGGGTCATTCCTATGGCTGAAATCCTAGATTTATCTAGAAGGGATAAAAGTTAATTTTGGGGCGAGATTTTATGGGTTTATTTATATACAAGTGGTCTGTAGAAAATATAATTATATCACATAATGATCAGAAACACTAATTATGCTGGGATACATGTCCCAGGGCTGCAGAATTCCATTGGGAATGCAGTATTATTAGCATTCAGTGACATAATATGATTGCATTAAAAGCCTAATTCATGTAACCTGAGGCAAAATCATTACATTGGAGAGCACCTTGAAAATGAGTAAGAGGCACTTTTTTAAAAGGCTATCTTAATGCAAAAAGTGCCGAACCTTGTCCATTTGCTAGAAAATGTGGCTTAGCTTCAACTGACAGTGGTTGATAATGGGGATAAAGAACTTTTTCACTTCAAATAACCATCTCTCTCTATATATTATATACATACTTTGATGACACACAAGCACATTTCTTGATATTTTTAAAAAAAATCTTAGTATGTTACTTAGTACTATTATTATTTGTATTACAGTAGCACTCCAACTGAGATCAGGGCCTCGCTCAGCCCGGCACCGTACAGCCATGTAGTCCTTGCAAACTAAATAGGCAAGCCAAGGAAAGAAATAGTTCTGTTTTGCAGGTAGGCAACTGAAGCACAGGCAGCAATCGGTAGAGCTGGTAGAAAAAAAGCTGAATTTTCAAAATTTCCCAATGAGAAAAGTGATAGAAATTTTTGTGAAAATCTTTCCCATCTTTTCACGAGCTCTGGTAATGGATTTGCTGCACGTCACATGCGGAATCCGTGCCTGAGGCAGGAACTGATCCCCAGGCAGCACCTTAACTACAAGCTTCTTCTCAAGCTTCTTATTAAGGCCAGTGACCCTTCGTTACTGTTAAGACATAAAATATATTTCATAATATGTTTTAATGTCTTGATCGTGATTGGCAGAGCAACAGCTATGCTGTGTGGGTGCACGTGTACTCTCTCCAGGGTTCCGCTGAGACACATGAAAAGGGTAAGGAAGCTTGCACGATTGCTTTCCAAGGGGTACAAGCTTTCTGGATAAACTGAGGCTCTCAATCTCCAGCACCCTCAAGCCAGCCACAGGGTTCTCATTGCTTAATGAGGCTAAGCATCAATTCACACTTACTTCCTCCACTTTCAAAAAGCCTGGTGGGCAAAGCTCTCAAAACTGCAATGAAAACAAAGTACTTTATTGTTAGATGCCAAGGGCATCTGAGATAGGATGTTCCGTAAACTGATATACGTTTTTTCTTTCAGAGCGTAGGGGTGTGTGGTGTGTGGGCAAATAAACCTTTTATTGAAATTCTTATGTTCTTAAAACAGACAAGTAATTCTCTGTACTGTGAATCCACGGGAACTGGAATACATTTCTCTGAGGTGCGTTAATGATGCCATATCTGCTCTCATATATGCTGTGTAAGAGTGACTTCCAGCTGAGAAAAGCAGAGCATGCTGCAGCTCCTGCTGGTAAAGTCAGATGGAGGATTTCCTTTAGCTCATTTGGCAGAGCTGAAGCCCCTGATTTTCAATTTCAGTTGAGGTGGCGCACAGATAATACATAAAGGGTCAAATGATCAAAACCGGGGCCTGAACTGCCTGCTCAAATGTGCATTAAATATGTGCAAACTTGCCATGTTCTGAAACAGTTTTCCAGAACCGGTCTTGAAAACGGCTTCAAGCAGCATGGTCAGGGTGCCTGGTCAGCTTGTCTTGAGGTGAGTGTTCAACAGTGGTTCTCAAACTTTTGTACTGGTGACCCCTTTCACATAGCAAGCCTCTGAGTGCAACCCCCCCTTATAAATTAAAAACACTTTTAAATATATTTAACACCATTATAAATGCTGGAGGCAAAGCGGGGTTTGGGGTGGAGGTTGACAGCTCACAACCCCCCCCCCCATGTAATAACCTTGCAACCCCCTGAGGGGTCCCGACCCCCAGTTTGAGAACCCCTGGTTTTCAACAGCCTTCTGTCAAATACAAAGCACTGTACATCCTGGCTGGCACCTGCTAGCAGTGCTGTGTTACCTGATACCATTCTCAAGATCAGTTGTTGGAATCTGATTGCAGAACCATGGCCAGTTTCCCAGCGGGGATGCAGCCTTAGGCACACAATTAATTGCATTGCATGGGTTTTGGCCCACACCAGCTCCTGCCAATAGCTGGATTTCTGCCCACCATTTGGCAAATGCACTTTCTGTCATGGGTGAATCCAGTACATGCTTCTTATGTAGCACTGTGCCTTTTAATTTAAGAAACCAACACCACATTTCTCTCCCACAAAAACATCATGAGCTGTATTCAGTATTCGGATACTAATTCCGGACTGAATTTAATCAACTGTCTTGATTTACTAAGCTTTAATGCCTTCTAAAGGAGGGTAATACATTCTATTCTATAAAAGGTTTTTAAACCACACTCATCACCGTAGTATCTGAGCCCCTTTCAGTAGTGCATTAAGCAACATGACTAAACATCTGTCACATGCTGTTTGTTCTCTCCTTCTCTTCCCAGAGGGAGAAACATGTGCAGTGGGGTGTCTTGTTTGGTAGGTTCTGGGTTTATTTTTAAATATATAAATATACCTGTTACGTGTTTATGTTCAAGAAGGCAGGGGCAAAGAAATGTGCTATGCATTTGGAGTGAAAAGTGGTGAGATTTGTGATGGCTCTTGGGGGAGTTCATTCCACACTCTCAGATCTCCCCCGGAGAAAGTTTTGTCTCCCACTGCGGTCTGGGAATTAGCTTTTCCCTCATCTGGTGCCCCCTTCCATCGGTTGCTCACGCTATGGCCCCTCTCTCCATGACTTGGAATGCTCCCTCTTTGTGACCTGGCCGGAACTAGATAGTCCCTCCCTTCTGGGGTAACAATGTTCCACTGGACAAGCTGTCTGTATGCCGTCTCAGGCAGTCTTCTGTTCCAGCTCCAGATATACGCCACTTTGCCAGTGGATGGTAGGGGAAGCTGGGCCTACCCACAACTCTGGGTTCCAGCTCAGGGACCCTACGACTCGCAACCTAGGTCTTCTCAATCTCAGTCCTGGTTGCTGTTTCTCTGGACTCCTTCCTATCCCACCTCTCCATCCCTGGGTCTACCACTGGAGCATCTTCTGCTTCATGTGGCTACTTCTGCTTCTTGTAAATCTTCCTAGTCCAGGGCAGGACCCCAGGGCTTATGCTCCCCCTGGATCTCCTGCTTGTCACCTTAGGGAATGACTGCAGACCTCCTCCCAGCAGCCTCTTCCTGCTCTCACTTCCTGGCTTTATACTCCTATCCCAGCTCCTCCTCCAGCTGGGCTTCATCTGCCATTAGTGCTCATCAATCCCTGGCTTCCCTCCAGGTGCAGCATTAAGGTTAATTGGCTCCTTCTGGACTACATTAAGCTGCTCAGAGCTTGTGTGATGTGGATACCCCATCACATCTGCGTTATTCTGATTGTTGAGAGTTCCGTTGTGCCAGACGAGCATAGTTGTTGACCAGGGTCTTCATCCTGAAGCTTTAGATGGTCTTTTAGATACATTACAAAACTTTCAATCCATCTTTAGAAAACTTGATCATTTATTTTGTTAAATCAGGAAAATATATAGGACTGCTAGTTGGAGCATTTGCTGATTCTTATATGCAATCGCATAACAGTGAAACATGCCATAAAAATGCATTTACTGTTTCAGGTGAAACACTTAACACAATATTCTGAATGAAAATATTAGCTACAACCAATGAAAGGTCCTCTCAAATTTAGTACATGCAATAAGCTAAGAAGAAAAATATTCCAAATATACCAGAAGATTTTATACGTCAGTGATCTGCTTATGAGAAACGGAGGCCTATTCATGCAAGCTGCAGTCTTACTGATAAAAAATGGATATCCCATAGCATTGCCAATAGCAGTGGGAACTAATTGGCCTGAGCTTACTCCTGCTGACTATCCTCTGTTCAGTTTGGCTCTCTCTGGAGGACCCAATCAATCTCAAGCCCAAGCTACATCTGACCCATAGGCAGCTGCAATTAAAAAACAACTCCTGCTTGCTTAAAGGTAGGAAGTGAATGAATTTAAGATGATCTGAGCGAGGAGAGGGGACTCCAGGCTTCTCATAGTGCATAAGAGGTTATATCACTACAGACAACCCTGTTCCTTCTATCTAGTGTTTTATTTTACTTAAGACATTTTGGTAAGTAAATATAGCAGTTAAGATGGCAATTGTCCATTGGAACAACTCCATTCATACAGATATAAGCAGATATAGTTCCACTGTGGTTTACAGCAGCTGAGCACCTGGCCCATCATTTTAAAAGAATTCACTGATACCCAGTTTAATGGAACAATACTTCCTTGACCTAAAACTGAAAGCAATGTCTGTGCCCACAGGACATTGACCAATAAATCGCCAAATGGATATCAAAGTGCTACAGGAAGGCAATCCAAAAGGAAAGATCTCAGAATAAACAGCATATTATGATATATTTAGGAGATGACATTGCAAAGCACAGAAAAGACACAGGGGAAATATACATTCTCTGGTGGGAAATCAATGTCTAGTTAGTCTTCTCATGGTAGGCCAGATTTTGTTTGGCTGTGCAAAAGAGGGAGGGCGGATAAGGGGCTACTTCCCTCCCCTGTGTGTGACCTGCAGAGAATTGCACAGACACAGGCAACTTCAACTATGTCTTTGAAACACAGTGGCTGCTCCTTCCCTGCTCTCCGCACCATGGCACGTGGAAGGGGGTCGGTCAGGGAGGAAGAGAAGCCATTCTCCCCTCCTCCTCCATGGACTAGCCAGCAGAGTCATGCAGGAAGAGGCAGAGAGCAAACTTCACCTCATCTAGGTAATGGGCCGCCATGTATTTGGAGCTTTGAAAGGCTCTCTGCTCTACTGGCGCTGATGTGACTCTGCACCACCTCTTGGTACAAGCTGAGCCCATTCAAGCCCTGTGGCTTGTGGTCCTTCTTGCAAGAACTCACTTTGCTTATTGTACCTCACTAAAGGACAAACAATGGGCCAAAATCAGTCCTGGTGTATATGGGGTGACACTCCACTGGAGTTTACAACAGAACTGAGTTTGGCACAATGGTTGCTAAATGCACTGTAGATACAAAACACAAATAGGACTGATTCAATGATGTCAGGATGTTATTGCCTCCAGACAAAAGCTGCCCTTTTAACGGTTCAGAGGCAAATCTAAAGTAGTTAAATAGTCAGGAAAGAAAAGTATTAGCAGAGAAAGAGAAACTCAGACTATCCGGTGCATTTTTCAGCGGTCTAGTTAAAAAGTAAAATAAACTACTTAAAATGGATATCAAACTTCAAAACTGTAACCGATAACTCAGTTATGCTCCAATATAATCTCTCAATTTCAGATACTCTCTTAAAACTATGTGATTTAATCCCTTGTAGGATAGCAGCGTGTCTTCCTTGGGCAATGAGATCAGCAACCAGTAAGTCATATTTCAAGCTGGTCATTCCTTTGGCCAACTATAAATCTTCCTGATTGTACATTTTTATGTTTTCTCTGTTACACATAAAGCAAAGAGACACCTCTGTGAAAATGTGTTACCAGTCAACCCACAAAAATCATAACCAAACAATCAAATAATAAATTTAGGAAGTGAAAGAACAGGAATGGCTTTGGACAGCCAAGGCATTACATATCTATGTTATTTATATAACCAAGCAATAAAACATTAAAAAAAAAAATCTAGGGATACAGCAATTGATATTCTGTGCTTAAAATGCAAAGGTTGTATAAATACATGGATTTGGCTGGGTTTATTTGCCTCCTCTGAAGCTAACACAATACATTTTCCAACAATTAAATGCTGTTTTCCCTCTGCATTTTAACTACAGAGAATAAGATGTTTTCCTGGAAAGTTACACCAAACCTCTTAACAACCTGTACATGTCCAGTTTTGGAGCACTTTAAAAAGTATACACAAGTTCCCCCTTACACTACCACAAGAAGAAAGTACGGTAATTAGCATTTAGTACAGTAGCAATAAAACGGAACAAGATAGAAGCAATTCAACTCTTCCCCAAACTAGTAAGTTTTCCAATTCAATTTTTCTGTTTTGGTGGCAGCTCCCACTGAGCAGAACGCTCTGGTTTAATGGTGTAATGACTATGAACCAGTCTTATTAAAAGTAGAATTCTTTCAGAGTCCGATTTCTGGGCTCTCTTATTCCCTTGAAGTTCCTTCACAGAGTTAACAACTGTATAGAACAAACACTGGAAAAAGTACAAAACCAAACTTCAAGGCTAATGAAAACGCACATTCTGATTTTCGAGTTTTACATTTCAACCACCAGTTGAAAGTCAGAGAGTGACTTGCCTTGGGTTTCAGGCTCTGGGGAAACAAGATCAAATACTGGAAAGTCCACTAACACGTAAAATAATTGAATAACATCTTGTGTAGCTGAACTTGAAATTTACAAACTATGCGCACCCTGCCATACAGCCACATTTCAACAAAATTCAGCATGACCCTATGTAGCTCCAGTTGTTGTTCCCCTCCCCCTCCATTACTCTCTCTTTGTATAGGGACTTTACTTTTTGATTCTTGCTACATCTAGATATTAGATGGTTCTGCAGGGTATTAAAGTTTCATTTAGTGGCTAAGTAGAGATATTTAAGAGCAGGACAATTTGGGACCATGCTGGTGAGAAAGGCATTGTTACCACAATACACATTGTACATTGTTTCTGGATGCCTATGGTTTGTAAACAAGAGAGTCACACTTGTACATCTTGAGCAGCTCAATGCAATATATAGACAGTTTACTGATCATTCTATTGGCACAGAGCATCTTGGCTCACCTCATCAATTCTGCTAAGAAAATATGTGCAAAGTTCACTTTTATCATTTTTTTAAGAGCTGAGAGAAGTGAATTTTAAGATCTGGAGGCTTCAGAAGACTTCCAGTTTTTATGTTTGTCAGTCATCGGTTATTAGCAGTTAAAACTTTGTTTAAAATGTGAAAGTTCAAGTAATGAAGGTTATTACTTAAGGCAGAACTGTCTCATGGTTAGAGCAGGAATTGGGGCTTTAGCACACTTGTGTTTTATTCCCAACTCTGCCACTGACTCACTGTGTGACCTTAGGCATTTCACCTATCTTCTTTATGCCTCTGTTTTCTTATCTATAAAAGAGGGCTAATAATCCCCACTTTTGTAAATTGCTTGAAATCACTGGATAAGAGACACTGTATAATTGCAAAGCATTATCATCACCACATAAGGTTGGGGGAGGGGTGTTTGACTGGTTTTTTATTTCTTTTTTCATGTTGGCATCCTCAAAACAAATTATCAGGACTGAGGATCCGCAGACATTTACAAACCAATTCTGCTTTTAATGGAATATAGCTGCCTCTATGCCATTTGAAGGTGCCCCTTACAGAACGGGACTGGGTTAAGGTGGATTAAAGCATACACAGTGGGCCCAAGGATCTGGCTTAACCTGTTTGACCTGCACTGGTGCTGGCACAGACCACCTGCTTTTCATTAAGGGCCTGATCCAAAGCCCACTGAAATATCTTGCAAAGACTCCTATTAATTTCACTAAGGTTTGGATCAGATCTTTAATGGTTTCCATAAAAAGATCAGTATTTTTTTTCTTTTGGTATCTTTTCTTTTCACCGATTTGCTTTTGCAGCCCCACTTCATTTCACTCTCACTTTGGCAACTTCAAGTGGCAAAGACTGTCACTTTCCATTTGCCCATTACACACACACAGATAATCCTCTGCCTTTTTTTTTTTTTAAGTTCTTTAAAAATGCGCAGTGAGGAAAGGTGTTTTGTTCAATTAGCTTCAGTTAAAATTTACTTCTGCAAGGCCTATAGAACCTTGTAGGTGAAAAACAAGCCTGTGCTTTATTTTGCTTTCACCTGTTAAGAGGCCTTCGGGACCTCAAATTATTATTAATACTCAGGGCCGGCTCTAGATTTTTTGCTGCCCCAAGCAAAAAAAAATGTGGCTGCCCCCCACCCCAGCCCTGGGCTCTCACCCCCCTCCCCCACCCGGACCCCCTGCTGCCTCAGCCCTGGACTCTCTCTCCCTCCCCCACACACCCCGGGCTTCCCCCCACCAGTGCTGACTCCGCCCGCTCCCCCCTCGCCTCCAGCCGATCCGGCGGCGCTGGCAGGGTCGGGGTAAGCAGCGGGGCTCCCGGGCTGCGCCTCAGCCCAGGTTCCAGCCAGCCAGGGCTCCCGCCTCAAGGACCGGCCGGGACCTGGGAGGGCAGAGCCGGGAGACCGCCCCGGCAGGGGGCTGAGGAGCCAGGGCAGGGTAGTCCCAGAGGGAGTGGAGCCCCAGAGAGCGGGATGCGGGCCTCACACGGCAACGCCGCGCCCTCTATGGCCCTGCTGCTGTTTCTGGCTGCCCAGCCGCAGTCCCTGGGCGGCTCGGGCCACTTCGCCCAGCCCCGGCTGCGGCGCTGGGGGGGCGGCCGCCCTGCGGCACCTGCAGGCAGCTCCGTGTGCCCCGTGGGGCGGCCCCCAGCCCGAGTGTCCCCCACTCGGAGCCTGCCCGGCCCAGCGACAAGGTGCGGGCGCTGCACCCCCGCGGCGCAAACCGCAGCGGCCCCAGGGCGCCCCCCGCCCAGGACGCGCTGCTGCTGCCAGGGTCGGCTCTAGGCTTTTGCACAAAAAAAAAAGAAAAAAGGATGGCTGGAATGCCGCCCCTGAAAATGTGCCGCCCCAAGCACGTTCTTGGTTTGCTGGTGCCTAGAGCTGGCCCTGTTAATACTAGTAAACATTTATAGTGTGACAGCTCCCAAAGATTCCATCTGGGACTGGGGCCCCATTGTGCTGAACTCTGTACAAAGTTAGATCCCAGTCTTGAAAATGCTTACTTTATGCACTGTGTGTAGCCTCACTGACTTCAACATGATGGGTACAGGTAAAAGATAATCCCTGCCCTGAACGGCCTAGATCGTGCACTGCTGTGCTCACATGAAGCCCTACTGAAGTCAATGGATGGATCTAGCTACAGGATCGAGCCCTAAAATACAAATATCTTCACAACACACTAAGTGTAAGTCGGGGGGAGGGAGGTGTTTGGTTGGTTGCTTGGTTGGCTGTGTGATATGTTGTTTTATTAGCACAGTATCAATCTGTGGGCAAAATCCCGCAGTCTTCAGTTCTTACTCACAATTTGGCCCTATAGTGATACACCGGGAAGATGCATTTATTAATAAGCATTTCACCAATACTGTCTGATTGCAAATATCCAATCCTCTCTTAAACTTCTTCCTGGTTGGTACAAATAGTCCTGAGTTTATTAGTACTGGGCCCCCCGGGGTCAGAGTGATCAGCTTCCCATCAAAGAGATGTGCGTGAGACTAACACAAACCTAAAAACTCATATAAACCCCCCCAACATTCTGTTTTCCAGCCCGATTGCCCTTTCCATTAATAGAAATCTGCCTTATTCAGCTGTTCTTTGTGCTTAAATCCCTTGGGCTTCTCAGCAGTGACTGCTAAATTATAAAATGATTTAGAAATGTTTTGTTATAGGAACCATTCATACACTTATATGGGTATCATATGGGAAACATCAGGGCCTAAGAATAACAAATGTTACCCCCACCCTTAGTCCTTACAGAATGTTCCTATAGAGAAGACGTATAAGAAGTTTTCACTGTGAAAAAATGTTGGGCTCTTTCTTTTATTTAAATTGATTTGTAGTGTCACATTAGATCTCAAAGCAAAGTGATGTGAAACGTCATGCACTAAAAATAATGTGTTGGAAATGGGTCAGTGCTGAAATGTTCATGCTGTCTGCAAACCACAGATTATCAGCTTCTCCAGTTCACCACCCTTTTCAAACCTAATTGTTTGGTACAAGGATGAAAAGCAAAATGTGGGCTAAAATCTGTCCTCTGTCACAGGGCAGTAATTCAGGGGGCGTTGCACCCATGTGACTGAACAGGATTTGGGCCACTTGTGGGGAAATGATTTTGGATAGACCTGGCTGAAAACTTTTCTGACGTAACAGTTTTCCATTGGAAAATGCTGATTCGACTAAATCAAAATGGTTCATAGGAAGTCTCTACTTCTTGCACACACTAATATTGAAATGCTTAGTTTCAATAAGGTCAAAACTTTTCATTTCGACTTTATTGTTTCTATTATATTATATAAACTATAAAAGTCAAAACATTTGGACTTTTATATTATAGTAGGAATCCCTGTGATGTAGGGGTGTTCTTTTGTCCCACATAAGCACCCTTTGCTGGGGAAAGGGAGCTGGAATATAGCTGCCTCTGTGCCACCCAGGGAGTCCCCCTTACAGAAGAGGATTGGGTAAAATGGATTAAATAAAGCATGTGTAGAGGGGTCAAGGATCTAGCTCAATGTGTTTAATGTGCACGGGTGCTGATACAGACAATCATTGTGTTACAGCGAGTCCATTGGAAAACATCTCCAAAATCACCAATCCCAGCACAGGAGTGGGGGAGAGTGTACCCAAGAAACAAGAACAAATGAATGAGGTCAAGGTTGGTTGTGAAGACATGTCTTCTGTGAGAGCAGAAATCAGGCTAGCAGGGTGGGGTGTGAGAGGGAAGAGAGCTGGTTCAAGCTGAGGAGAAGGGGAAGAGAGGGCTTCACAAGGTACAAAGAAGGAGAGAGTCAGATAAAGAAAGACCTCTGAGAAGAGGGAGATGATTACGATGATCTGAGGGAAGGAAAGAAAAACTGCTTTAGTACTTTATTTACCAAATGAGCTACTGACATGACAAAAGGCCCATTCAAATAAAAGAAGTGAAGGTGGTTGCCTAATGCTGATTGTATATACATAACACAATGTACCTGAAAATATGATTCACATGGACAAAATTAAAAATACATATTGGCAAATTTGCCTAGATAATACAAACATGCATCTATGTGATGGACTAAGAGGCAGTAATGGAAAAGCACCAGTTATACAATGTAAGGAATGTGTGCAATTTACCAGAATAAACACAGATTATCATATTCAACAATCAACAGTATCCAAATAGCTATCATCTTTCCATAAATAATTAGCACCATCCTCTAGTAACACTCCAGGAAGTAGCTGGCATATGGATGGTGTTCAGTTACCAAACAATGACATATCCAATCCTTAGCAATAAGGACTTGTGCCTATTCTAAATTATTTATTCTCTTCCCCTGCACATGCACATCCTTCAAGGAAAGGCTTTCATCCACCTGGCACCCAGAAGCATAGGAAACAATGTCATAACGTTTTAGAGTTTAAAGTCCAGGCACAAAGTGCCAAATGGAGGTAGCAGATGGGGATCCAGACATTGCTAAATGCCACCTAGCAATACAACATATGCAGCTCCTGGAAATCATGACATCATCTAATGAATACCAAAAATGTGTACCGATGATGGAATTGCACAATTTACCAAGAGAAAAACTGAGAATAAGCAAGATGCCACAGTGCCCAGTTCAGGGAAATGAAGGAGAAAAGTGACCCAAAACTGCCAGTGGTATCTCAGTGGCAAGGAGAGAGTGGGTAGTTGAGGATCAGCAATTTTTCGTGCTGTTCCAATATTCTTTGGCAGGCAAGCAGAGACAACCTGAGAGATAGTTTGTAGATACCTTTAACAGGGTAAGCCTTCATTCATTGCATCACCTAAATATACGTGGATTTGCAAAATGTATTTTTCTTTTAGAAGACAAATAGCTATTGTGCATCTAGATCTTACAGAGTCTGCTATCAGACAACAACTTATGCTGCAAAAATAGTAAAACAAAACAAAACCCACCAAAGAAACCTCTGTTCATTGTCACTGTTACCTTTTAGTTATTATTTTATTTTCCTTGGAAATTAAGGAGAAGAGAAAAAAGAGGGTACAGAACATTGGGTCCCCAACCTTTGAAATTCTGGTCTTTAGTCTTGGCATAAAAATACATTATTCTGACTCAACTTTCACTTTAGAATCATGTAGTTTAATCAGATATGTTCACAGTTAATGGAACTGAAAATCCTTCCTGGCAGTGTAGCAGCTAAAACTTCAGCACTACTCAGATAATTTTTTTTATTATATTATATGGGACAGTTAGAATATGCTCTTGTATAGTACAAATACAGAGTATGGCCAGATTTTTAAAAAATGTGAATATGCAACTGCATGTGCAAAAATATATAATGCATGCCTACTTTGGCCAAGTAAGAAATGGTATAAAACATGCAAATCAGATAACTGCAATGACTGACCAAGCAAATGACACATGCAAATATGTGCACAATATTGTGCACCTAAAATTTTGAAAGTCTACCCATACTATGGGAATTTAGAAGAGATTTGTGATATTCTGTTGTTACAACCTCAGACCAGAAAATAGGCATTCCATTGTATTTTGTGTTACGGAATTGAACTAACTACCAATGCTATTTTTTTAGTTACGAAGACAATAACATTTAACTTTTTAATTAAACCTTAAAAACCTTTAATTAAAATCCATAAATCAGAGCCAACCATTGCAGACTAAAGTGTGTTTAGTACACAGAGTGAATTTTATTTTTAAATTCTTTATTGGCCTGTAAGAGAGCCAAGCAATATAAATGCCATTCACATTTTTTAATTGACACTTTTAAGAGGGTTTTTTTGTTTTTGTTTTTTGTATTCTGCAGAACAAGCAAGGGCACTGATTAGAAAGTACGAGATACAAGATGTGTTTGGATCCTGTAAACTTCAGTCCAAGTATTCCATTATGCCAAATGATGGACAACAGTTTCCCTAGAGTTCACCTAGTATAAAGGAGTTCTAGGCTCTGGAAGTGCCTAAAGCATACCTAAGGTTTGAATTTCATTCTACTCCATATTGTAATTCCTTCCACCTATAGAATTGTATTTATTTATTTATTTGAGAAAGGAAGTTTGATTGGCTCCCCTGACATGGCTGTGTTATTACAAACTGAGATTACATGGCAAGAGAGCCCTTTTGGATAGAAGCAGGAAACAGAACTGTGCTTCCCTGTGTGCTGAAGGGCAGCATAACCCTTATCTCCTTCTATCTCTCTCTCTCTGCTCTGAACTGTTGTCACACACTATAGCTCAATAGGGCTCAACATAGCCGTATATGGTTAAAAACCATGTCTTTAAAAGAATTTCACTGCAGAAAACTACAGAACGGTAAATGCAACTAAATTTACAGATATAGCTGAAACTAATGTACTCTGATTCCATATATACACTTAAGACACAATAAAAATGATAGCTGGAGAAAGAGCAAAAAATGGTATTTAAATTTGAAAACAAATTTCCACTTCAGCCATATTCATGACAGTTATTTGCTTTCCACAAACATTTAAATGTTCGTGCTTTATAGCTAATGCGCACCAAAAAAGCAAATTTAGAACCTGAACAAAATTCAGGTTATATATTTGATTTTAAATTCCACAGTTTGCTTTGTACTGGTTAATTATATAAACATCTAATCCAGTAAAAGAAACAGTAGTGTGATTTGCACAGTGAACCAACAATCCACAAATTGGCAATATTCACAATCCACAAATAATTTGAAAACCCAGAATTGTGCACTAATGAAATTTGCAAATAATTTTGAACACTGACCAACTGTTGGAATTTTACTATTTGCTCGAGGTCAATTCTTCCATGAGGAAATAAAACAGGAAACTGATAAAACAAAATATTTGTTATGAATTATTCGCTCAGCTCTGATAAAAATGAATTTAAGGTAGGATATTTGAAGATAAATGATATGTTTTACTCTTTACTGAAAATACCATTATTTAGTTTGCTTTCAAATCGTAGATTATTTTCTAGGTGATTGGAATTAATAGGCTGCTAACTGTTAAGTAGGTAGATACAAGCATGCCAAACCTCCTACTATCTAAGCAAGCACAATATGGGTTTACATCTGGTCTCGAGCAGTGATGGGCAGACTTTAAACAGTTTGGCTGTTCAGTTCTGATAAGTGCCCAGAAGTCTGGATACTTATCCAAAGCTTATTCAACCTACCTGAACCACTTGGTTCTGCAAAATTAGACTGGCAGTCTGGTGAGAACAGGCTTTCTCCTAACATTTCTGGCACTTCCTGCTTCCAGTTGGGCTGCAAATCCTGCAAGAACAGTCTCTCGCTTTTGACATTTCATGTTGTGGTACGCTGGAAGCGCAGAGATGCACAACATTGAAAATGAAGGAGAAAAACATTGTAATTAAATGGCACTGAAAGGCTAGTTGCAGTTTGAGGGGAAGATTTAGCCAGGATTTATCTTTCATCTGAGGCTATGTCTACACTAGCGCTTTTGTCGGTAAGGGGTGTGAATAAAACACACTCCTGACCAACAAAAGTTTCACTGACAAAGTGCTGGTGTGGAATGTGCTATGTCTGCAGGAGACGCTCTCCCGCCGACATAGCTACAGCCGCTCATTGGGGGTGGTTTAATTATGCCAGCAGGAGAGCTCTCTCCCATCGGCGTAGAGCGGCTACGCAGTAGACCAGTACAGTAGACCAGTAGAGCTGTGTCACTGTAAGGTCCGTAGTGTAGACAATCGCTTCGCATGTCGCTAATCAGGATCTAAATTCCACAGCTCATAACCTGTGGATGGAATGAGAACTGACTAACAACATATTTTCTGAAAGGAGATATCTAGCTACATGCCGTGTTGTTGCAGCCGTGTTGGTCCCAGGATATTAGAGAGACTAGATAGGTGCGGTAATATCTTTTATTGGACCAACTTCTGTTGGTGAGAGAGACAAGCTTTAGAGCAGAGGTGGGCAAACTATGGCCCGCGGGACCCTTCTGCCCGGCCTCTGAGCTCCTGGCCCGGGAGGCTCGCCCCCAGCCCCTCCCCTGCTGTTCCCCCTCCCCCGCAGCCTCAGCTCGCTCTGCCCCCAGCCCAATGCTCTGGGCTGTGAGCTCCTGGGGCAGCGCAGCTGCAGAGCCCGGCCTGACCCGGTGCTCTGTGCTGCGCGGTGGCGACGGCACGGCTGTAGCGCCACCAGCCACCGGTGCTCCAGGCAGTGCGGTAAGGGGCAGGGAGCAGGGGGGTTGGATAGAGGGCAGGGGAGTTCGGGGGTGTGTGCAGGGGGCAGGACGGTCAGAAGGCAGGGAATAGGGGAGTTGAATGGGGGCAGGGGTCCCGGGGAGGCAGTCAGGAATGAGAGGAGGGGTTGGATGGGGCGGCAGGGGGCAGTCAGGGGCAGGGGTTACTGGGGCGATCAGGGGACAGAGAGAAGAAGGTGGTTGGATGGGGCAGGGGTTCCGGGGGGGAGGAAGGAATGAGAGGAGGGGTTGGATGAGGCAGCGGGGGGCAGTCAGGGGTGGGGATTCCGGGGACGGTCAGGTGACAGGGACCGAGGGGTGTGTGTGTGGATGGGGCAGGGGTCCCGGGGGGGGACCATCAGGGAAGAGGGGGGGTTGGATGGGACAGGAGTCCGGGGGGGGGGGGCGATAGGGGGGGGGGACCAGGCCACGACCCCCTCCCCTAACCGGCCCTCCATACAATTTCCAAACCCCGATGCGGCCCTCAGGCCAAAAAGTTTGCCCACCCCTGCTTTACAGCTACCCAGAGCTCTTCCTCAGGTATGGGAAAGGTACCCAGAGTGTCACAGCTAAATACAAGGTCAAACAGATAGTTCAGTATAAGTAGTTAGCACATATACTAAGGGACCATTTAAGGTGAAGTGGCCTTGAATGGCCCTTTACAATGTGCGCTAACCACTTACTGCACACTCTACTGACTTGTGCGTGTGCTACATAACTAAAAATAACTGTGTAGACTTTTGGGCTAACATGGGAGCTTGGGCTCTGAAGCCTGGCGGCATGGGAGGGTGGGCATCAGAGCCCAAGCCCAAACATCGACACAGCTATTTTTTAGCACTGTAGCATGAGCCCGAGTCTGTGGGCCTGGGCTTTAAGACTTGCTGCCATGGGTCTCTGCTTGGCCGTAGCCAGAGAGCGCAGAGGAGCGCACTGGGTGGTGCTGCTAACATCTGCATCAAAAAGGTGCAGCATACATTTCTTTTGATCCTGTGTCTGTTTCTAGGCACTAGCTTGGCCGGTCATGGCTTTTCGGGATCTCAGAGCCCTAACTGTGCTAATCTGTGTGGTCAGGAGGGATGCTAGAGAAATTCTGCTTGAGTCCACTGTGTGTGTGGTGAAGTTGGGAAAGGCTCCCCACACTGTCCCTGGCGCAACCCAGCAGGACCAGTTGGCATACAGGTCTGAATGAGTCAAAATTTAATGGGCAAAGCACTACATGACCTTTTAACGGTGGGAAGTTGCCTCTTTAGCACGAAACATCTATGAAAAATATCCATTTCTTTGGGCAAGGTTGATATTTGTGTCAGCATCACTGAGCGTATAGACATACCCAACCTCCCTCACAAACCACTTGGGAATGTGCACGTAATGAACTACCCCATGGCTGGCCTGAAATGACACTAATGGAATGCTGCAGAGAAGGATTTGAAATAGCATACAAACACCGCAATCCATTCCGCACCAATAGGCTTTACAAGTAGCGCATTAACAACCAACTACCCTGTGTGACCAACTAGCTGATCCTGAAAATATACGAGTAGTACAAGGTGTTCGGCTAACATTTTATTCCTGCTGTCTCTGGCAGCTGCCGCTGCTGGAGCTTTCCCCTGCCACAGGTTGCTGCTAAGCCTTTTCCTGCCATGGGGAAAGATTCTAGCAGTGGGGAGGCAGCCTTTCACTGATGCGTGTAGCTGCACACCGCAGTGTGGAGGCAGCTTGCTTTTCACTGCGGCCTGTAGCTACATATATCCTACACACCAGCGTGTACAGTGTAGATGGAACCTAATACGCTAATGGTCAAGGAATCTTCAACAAAAATATAATCCTTCTTTAGTTTTTCACCAGTTATGGTCCTGTTGAAATAGATGTTCATGGCCTTAAATATTTATAAAGCTACTTAGAATAAAAGATACCCAGATATATAAATAGATATACAAGTGCATCTTGGAATAAATGTACAAGTGATTGAATACGTTGCAAGGACAACTTCTTTGTTTACCAGAAAGAAAAGGCTATTTTACATGCTATCTATCATCTCTACATTACCAAAGAAGGCAGTGAAGACACAGCAGTTATAAATTACCCCCTAAAACCATGAGTAAACTTTGTTTAAAATATCTGGATCTAGAACTAGAGAATAAAAAAGATATGAGGTTCCAACATAGAGATGTATAAGTGACTTATCTTTAATGTTGTTGTTTTTTTTACTACAGTCCCATTGGTCTTTCTGATCTTTCGCTATGACAAATCCATTTATGTTTTCCAAAAATCAAACATGACCAGAAATACATCCATATCCATGACTGATCTACAAAAATGAGATTGCTTTGGTTCAGAAAGCTCCTGTGTCAGAAAGACCATGGAATACATGCCTATTGCTATTGCTGCACTTCAGTCACATGGGACGAAATATTGAAGTCTTTACTCAGAACTTACTCAAGTATAACTTTAGTGGGAGATAGTGGGAGCAGGATTTGGCTCACAATTTGCACAATTACTTCCCTTGTGTTTGTATCCTATGATATGGGTAATGAAGTAATGTTTAAACTCAATTAGAGTATTTAAAATGTATATATCTATTTTAATATGCAGACATTTGTGGTAACTTAGATTTAATATGGTAATGGATGAACAGATGTTTAGGAAATTGTGTTCATAAATTGATGGTGACTGACAAAGGATCCATATTTTAAAATTTTAGCTTCTATGGTTTATGATGTGCTGCTGCTGAGTCTGTGTTTTGTCTGTATTTTGTCTGGAAATGAGTAAACTGGCTTTACACTAAAGAGGGCAGTGCTTTGCCTTTATATAAATGAAAGAAGAACTGTACAAGTCAAATACAGAACCGGTCCATTACACACAATTAGTTTCAATGGTCCAGATTTTCTAAACTCATTTCCACCACTGCAAATCTGGAGAAACCATTGACTTCAAGGAAGTTACTCCAGATTTGCACAAGTGCAATGAATGTAAGAGAATATATCAGCTATTTTTAAATGCCTCATCATTTAGAGATTTGACTACCTTTTCCTATACTCAGTGATATGTACCACTGAACTCCATTAGACTACTCCTAATAGTAAGTACTGCTCCATATAACAAAGGGTGGCAGAATTGACTCCACGTTGATCAAGAAGCTTTAACATCAAATTGACAATATCCCTGAGGAGCAAGCCAGGGAATGCAGGCATAATATGGTTTCCTGCTACACCTCACTAAATGATGACCATCAGTATTCCAATCAGTGGCTGATGGTTTTATTTCCCTGCTGAGTTTCTCCAGGTCATCCCTGACAGTTAGAAAAGTGCTTAGTCATTAAAGCTGCATTGAACAGATGGTTACTGATCAGATATTAGTACCAGAGTCCGGGGTCAGCTGGCTGCCAAAAAAACTCATCTGAAGCCTGTCTATTTCAGTCACCTCTGGGACAGCAGTTTGCTGACTGCTATAGACAGGTGACTCACTAGGCAATGTTATTGTTCACGTTCAGATCTCTCTATGTACAACCAAAGCACACTTGATACATAATTTATAGCCCTGTGATTTCAGTGACTGGTGCTACAATATCACTTTTGGCTCCAGGTCACTCAATATAGACTTTTGAAAGGAGGGAGGGCAAAGGTAGGAGAGAAAGAAAACGGTTTGATTTTTTTTAGTCATTCTTCATGGAATCATAAACATAGGGCTGGAAGGGGCCTTGAGAGGTTGTCAAGCCCAGCCCGCTGTGCTGAGGCAGGACAAGTTAACCTAGACCAGGGGTGGGCAAACTTTTTGGCCCGAGGGCCACATCTGGGTTGTGAAACTGTATGGCGGGCTGGGTAGGGAAGGCTGTGCCTCCCCAAACAGCCTGGCCCCTGCCCCCATCTATCCCCTGACTGCCCCCCTCAGAACCTCCGACCCATCCAACCCCCCCTGCTCCCTGTCCCCTGACCGCCCCCTCCCGGGACCCCACCCCCTATCCAACTCCCCATGTTCCCTGACTGCCCCGACCCCTATCCACACCCCTGCCCCCTGACAGCCTCCCCTCCCCCCCGGAATCCCATACCTATCCAACCGCCCCCTGCTCCCTGTCCCCTGACTGCCCCCCGGAACCTACTGCCCCTTATCCAAACCCCTCCCCCCACTCCCCACCCACTTACCATGCCGTTCAGAGCAGCAGGAGCTCGCAGCCACGCTGCCCAGAGGCTGCGGGGGAGAGGGGACAGCAGGGGAGGGGCCGGGGACTAGCCTTCCCGGCTGGGAACTCAGGGGCCAGGCAGGATGGTCCCGTGGGCCGGATGTAGGCCGCAGGCCGTAGTTTGCCCACCTCTGACCTAGACCATCCCTGACAGATGTTTGTCCAACCTGTTCTTAAAAAACCTCCAGTGATGGGGATTCCATACCTTCCCTTGGAAGCCTATTCCAGAACTCAACTGCCCTTATAATTAGTAATTTTTCCTAATATCCTTATCTAAATCTCCCCTAGTGCAAATTAAGCCCATTATTTTTGTCCTACTTTCAGTGGACATTGAGAACAATTGATCACCATCCACTTTATATCAGCCCTTAATATAGTTGAAGACTGTTTTTAGGTCCTCCCTCAGTCTTCTTTTCTCAATACTAAACATGCCCAATTTTTGAAAACCTTTCCTCCAGGGTCAGGTTTCTACACCTTTGATCATTTTTGTTGCTCTCCTCTATAGTCTCTCCCATTTGTCAACATCTTTCCTAAGGCGTGGAGCCAAGAATAGGACACAGCTCTCCAGCTGAAGCCTCACCAGTGCCGAGAAGAGTGGGACAATTACTTCCTGTGTCTTACATGCAACACTCCTGTTAATGCACCCCAAAATAATGTTAGCCTTTTTCACAACGGGATCACACTCCTGACTCATCTTCCATTTGTGATCCACTATAACTCCCCAGATCCTTTCAAGCAGTACTACCACCTACCCAGTTATTCTCCATTTTGCGGTTGTTGAGCATTTTTTTCCTTCGTATCTATAGTACTTTTCGTTTGTCTTTCTTGAATTTCATCTTGTTTACTTTGGACCAATTCTCTAATTTTCAAAGTCATTTTTAATTCTACTCCTGTCCTCCAACAAAGTGATTGCAACCCCTTCGAGCCTGTTGACACCCCCCAAATTTTATAAACATACACTACACTACATTGCATTATCCAAGTCATTAAGGAAATAGTACCAGACCCAGGATAGACCCCTTCAGCTTGCCTCTAGATATACCCTGACCCAGTGTGCCAGCAAACCATTGATAACTATTCTTTGAATATGGTCTTTCAACCAGTTGTGCAACCACTCTCTAGCTATGTAGGACCATAATCCCTCACAATCTCATTAAAGTATCAGAGGGGTAGCCGTGTTAGTCTGGATCTGTAAAAAGCGACAAAGAGTCCTGTGGCACCTTATAGACTAACAGACGTATTGGAGCATAAGCTTTCGTGGGTGAATACCCACAAAAGCTTATGCTCCAATACGTCTGTCAATCTCATTAAAGCCTCCTTGCGCTTTTCAAAACTTCTGATCAGCATGTCTCTTTTCATTGGTTTCATTTATTATGCTTTCAGCAAGAAAAGGGGGGAAAATCAACCTCTCCCCATCACAACAAATAGACATTCGTTTTCCGTTTTAATTACCCTTCCAGTTTGGACCTTACTTTCTGAATGTTATTTCTAGTAAAACACTGAGGGGGGGGGGGGGGCTCAGATTTCCAGCATTGTACCCTGATCACTGTGCTGTGATAAAATTCATGCCTAAAAACATTTTTTGTTGCTAAGGATGCCGAGGGGTTGTTGGAGGTGGGGGGAGTGGAATGGAGCTTGTTTACTTAGCTAGTGGAAGAGGTAGGTTGGGAGTCACTGCCAGTGCAACACTGCTGCAATTTCTTCTTATTATTTATATTACCCAAGGGCCTACAGACTCAAACTGAGATTGGGGTCTCAGTGTTCTAGAGACTGTACAAACGGATAGTGAGAGGCAGTATCTGTCTCTACCTAAACAAGAGAGACAAAAGGTGGAAGCGGAAACAGAGAGAGGAAGTGACTTGCCCAAGGTCACACAACAAGTCAGTGTCAGAGCCAGAAATACAACCCAGGTCAGGCCTCCTGAATCCCAGTCCAATATCCTATCAATCAGATCATGACGCATTAGCAATAACCTATTATGTAATTGGTTTGCCATCACTCAGTTGCAGGTAACTGAAATAGGAGGGGATATATATATATATATAATTCTCTTGAGACTTTCAAATGAGATACCTTGTTTACTTCCATTAAATCCTCTAGAACAGTGCTTCTCAAAGCCTGTCCGCCGCTTGTTCAGGGAAAGCCTCTGGCGGTCCGGGCCGGTTTGTTTACCTGCCGCGTCCGCAGGTTCGACTGATCGCGGCTCCCACTGGCCGCGATTCGCTGCTCCAGGCCAATGGGGGCTGCAGGAAGGGCGGCCAGCACATCCCTCAGCCCGCGCCACTTCCCGCAGCCCCCATGGCCTGGAGCGGTGAACCGCAGCCACTGGGAGCCGCGATCGGCCGAACCTGCGGACGCGGCAGGTAAACAAACCGGCCCGGCCCGCCAGGGGCTTTCCCTGAACAAGCGGCGGCCCAGCTTTGAGAAGCACTGCTCTAGAACATGGACACTGTCTACCGTATTGAAGAACTAGGTCTGCTATTTCAAATTCAGGATTAAACAACAGAGTATACTGGGATATTTAACTATATAGTTTTCTCATTACCATTTTTATTCTACTTTCTTGTGTTTTAATTTCTCTGTGTGTTGAATTGCATATTTCTGTGATATGTTAATGATTTAGGCCCTGATCCTGCAAACACTTACATGTCTGCTTAGCTTTATACACGCGTAGTCTTACTGAAGTTAGCGGGACCACTCACATGTTGAAACTTAACTGATCAGCATCTAATTCATTTTTCTATTTTATTCTAAGGTTTTCCTCCTGAATCGTTTCTATTATTCTTCAATATTCTGTCATTGCAGAATTTTGATGTTCATGCATTTATTTCAAAACAAATATATTATTTTATGTTAAAAGGTAACCTTCTGCAGGAGTTTAATGAAATGAAATATTAATGCACCAGACTTCTCAAACAGAAATGTCTGGTTGTTGTCCTCATTTCAAACCAGCCAATTTAAAAAATCATGTCTAAACTACTACAAGAACAATTTTATGGTCACAGCTTGAAATTTGTTTTGAATTACCTTGGTGCTAATATAGCCATTCATTTAGCAACAGTGGTTTTACATGGCTAATATATCTCTAAGGCCCGATTTCTAAATCTCATTCCTACCTTATCACATTATTAAAAACAGTAATATTCCCTATCAGGAAGCTGTAGCTGGAGTTAATCTCCCCATCACATATGTTTGTACAGAGCCTAGCACAAGGAGATCCAACTTAGCTGGAGCCTTTAGGTGCTACTGCAATACAAATGTTAAACAACAATAATTAAAATGTAGATACTTGCACAGTAAAACTTTGACCCTGAAAACACGCACATCAGGAACTACTCATGTGCATGAAGTTGAGTTCAATGGGATAACTGACATGCATAACATATTCTTGGGTAAGTGTTGAGATTCGAGTGTTCTCACCCAAGCCCCTTGGCTGTGGGGAGGCTGCCGCATATGTTTTTGCTTGTATTTAGGTGGGCTTGTATTTCAGGGATATAACAAAGGTGTTTAGATGACAAGATAGGCTCTTTTTCACATTTTACATAAATTGGGGGGAATAAACGAAAATGACCACTGAGGACTAATTTAACATTAAAGGAATCTGCTAAAAATGTCTCAGCATTTACGAGTCAGACAAGGTGGGTGGGTAATATCTTTTATTGGACCTACTTTTGTTAGCGAAAGAGACAAGCTTTGGAGCTATAGAGAGCTTGGTCCAATAAAAGATATTACCTCACCCACCTTGTCTAATATCCTGGGACCAACACGGCTACAACAACACTGCAACCAGCATTTAATGTAATTTGAATCCCTTCCATGACAATTTTCAGGACAAATAAATATATACAAATAAATATATACACATTTTGCACCTTACTCCATTACTATATTTCTGCTTGGTCTGGATTCTTAAAAATTCTTAGTAAAACTTACTGTGTCTGTGTCTAAACACTGGACCAGAAAAAGAGAATGTCGCATGTGACCGGTTGGATGGTTTCCACACTGTTCAGCAAACATCGTGTTAAAACCCTGTCCTCTAAAGATAGCCCTGCAAACACTGCTAAGAATCCAGGGGCATTCAGCTAGCTAATGCTGTGGCTTCAAACAACTGTATAGCAAAGCCTATGGTCACTGGTCAGCAGGAGTTTTTTGGGAGAATGTTGATGAACTTTAATAGGCAACATGCAGCAATAGTACAGAAAACACGCAGGTAGTTTGAAGTTCTGAGAACAGGCAGAACTCCCTAGTATATTCCCACACTGGGCTTTGGCTGCACAGTCTCTTTCTTTCCTTCAACCTTTGAACTGAATCCTTCCCCATCTACTTTTGGGGCTTTGACTTCAAGAAGATTTTTCCTTTTGCAGTCAGTTCTTAAATAAACCACACATCCTTCAACTTCTGAACTATGAGTCCCGAGTAAATTCTTTTTCTACCTGCCAGCTGACCCACACCAGCTGCTGTGTTACTTGGCAGTAGCTAACAACATGTTATAATACAATAATTACACAGTAACTTGCACTAATTCTAATGCATAATCTCCCAATAAATGAACTATTTGCTTCTGTTGTCATGGCGTGCTCACTGGACCAGACAGGGGCTACTTCAATTACAAGTTCATAGAGCACTTAAGAAATTAATTGCCATTCTCCAGATAATATGGGGCAGATTTTCAAAACTCTAGCTCTAAACAGTGCCCATATGTACGCACAGAAAATGTCATGCACTAAACCAGCACCTCGGTGTGCACACTGAGTGACAGAATCTATAAGAATGACTTGTGTGCACAAAAGTGGCTTTTGTACATACAAAAGTTACTCAAAGCATATTCCGCAGATCTTCATATTATTGTGCCACCTGTTTCTTGTGCGATTAGAACAGCAGTGAAATAGTAAATAATGTTGACACTTCAATTCTCATAATTATTCTTCAGAATTAAAACCCAAATGAAATGAAAAGAAGAAACACTTTTCTGTAATTTGGCTGTAATTTACAAAATACACCACTGGTGACATTTGGTTCACATTTTGAAGGTTAACTTTTTTGCAATCAAAATAATAGTAACTTTTAAAAAAATTGTACATGAAAACTTAGATTTAAAACGACAAGTTATCAAAAAAGTCAAAGTCCACCCCAACCTGCATTTGGCTTATCGGACTCACGTGATTCAGGCAAGTCAGTTTCTATAGCCAACTGTACACAAGGATGCGATGTGGCCAGCGCCAACATCTGGCCTCCTTTGAGTCTCCTAATCTGATGTATCAAGTACCCATTTGCAGTTGGTTTGACTGGAGGTAGCCTTGCTGTGTGAGATTAAATAAGACTCAACTTCCAGAATTGCTGCTGAACACTTGAACCATGTGGCCACCACCCCTCACAGAACAAGCTTTAGTATGTGGAGAAAAAAGTACCAGCTCATTGAATCACTGTGAATGGCCCAATGTGACCAACACAGCAAATTATTTGCTAGAACTATTACTTTTGAGTATGTCCTGTTTATATTTGGAGCTATGTAGCTGGCCACTGTCATATGGTATTGTTTCTGCTCCCTCATTGGATGACCCCCTAGTCCCAGAAAGAGATATCAAAGTGACTAAACACTTCTGCTGCAAATACTCAGGCAAATGTATATTTGCAAGACTTTCTTGTGCAGGAATTATCTTATAAGCAACTTGTTTGAACAAATGTTCCTGGAAGTGAATAAACGGGGGTTACAAATATGATCGTTGATGAATATTTTTTGTTGGATGCAATATTTACACAACTCTGCTCTCAAAGCTGTTTTGAGAGTTGATTCATTCATGTTTGTACAGCACTCCAAAGATGTAAAGCTATCTATAAGTGCTAAGTATTCTTATTACTGGTATCTACTGCATGTGACCCCTATGAAATATGCATGATGAATAATTGTATTTTTGAAAGGGAGAAAGCAGAAGTGTAGCTACAAGGAGCAGGAAAAGACATACAAATATCTACGTGCTATCTTCTTTTAACAGCACTCCAAATGTATAATCAATCTTTACGGCCTGTCGCTGCAGGGAAGGCATAATAGCATCAAGTTGTGTCATACAATTGCAAATCACGTGAATCCCCTTAAAAAACGAGATTATGCCACTCTTCATTCCAAATCAATACTGACTATTCCTTAAGGTTTATATAAACTGTTTTTAAAAGTATACATTTCATGTGATAAAAACACACTTAATATGGGACAAAATGCTCTCTACCATACTAAAAATGCCATAACTCATTTATCAGTCTTAATTCATGAAAAGCACGATTATATCTACTACTTATGTGCAATTTTTAAAATAAAGGTTATATTTTAGTCAGCTGTTGCCTCTGTTTTACTCTGGGCCACAATCACCCAGTGTACAACATAATCCCGGAGACGAAAATCAGTGCCCAACTCAAGGTGGACACTGGGCCTGATACAAAGCTCACAGTATTCAATGGAAAGGCTCCCTTGGCTTTTAAAGGGACCAGGCTCTCTGTGAAGAAGCATGAATGAAAAGTGAAGGTTCTCACAATGACCCTCTGGAGCCCCATCAGCAGTGAGCTGGATTTATATTTAATATTTAAAAAATTCATCCAGGAATGATTTTTGCTGGCATGAATCAAACAGGAAGTTTAAAAATTAGTCACCTGATGTACCCCTAATTCTTCTAAGCAGTAGGTGCAGGGATCTAGCCATTGCTTCCATTAAAATCCATGGAAATTTTATTATTTAAAATCCCTTGCACTGCTTAGCAAATTCGGGGGTACATCAAATCTGTGCGCCATTTAAACTCTCTGCAGTTCTCTCTCAACTTTTGAAATTTACAAAAGAGAAGAAAAAATCCACAACACAACCAGGCTGGAGAAAAGTTACAGTAGAGTCTAGCACAGCAAGCAAAAAGTCTCTTTCATAAAGAGAGAAAATATAGAAATTATTAATACACCAGTTTCCTCCTTGGTATGCTAATCAGCTAGAATTGTGCAGTTTGCTGAATTTAATCTAGTATTCTGCACTTGTAGCTTTATATGTGACCAATCACAGAGTCTGTTTGATCATAGGTTATTAGACAGAATGTGCTTCTGCAAAAGGAAATATGGTTTCCATTGCAATAAACCTTTCAACAGTTTTATATCACAAAAAGGACCCTTTGCATTTTTTCTCTCAGCATTTAATGTACCATAAGTTTACATTTGACTTTTGATGATTAATTTTAGGACACAAAGAAAATTTGTATGGGCTTTTTACCCAATCAGGCCACTTACTGTTTCAAACATAACTGCATATATGGTGGGGGACTGTTTCATTGTAAGAGAAAGACCATTAGGTGCATTAAACCTCATTTTCCAATCTTGTCATATATTGTAAATATACGTACTTTAAGAGGCAGTGTTAAGATGACAGTCCAATATTCAAACAGACACAAAGACACACTCCTTAAGACAATGTTTGCAATCAGATGCAAACAAAAATAAAAATAAACAAATGAAATAATCACTGTTTGGAGTCCAAAACAAATTGGTAAAAGTACTATCAAGAATTAGTTTCGAGATTTCTTTTTAAACGAGATATCATCTACTTAGTCAGGAACGAAGTAGACGAAAACATTTGCCATCTGTTGAGAACATGGACTTGGTTTTCCTTATTACAAGAACTAATCTTAAAGCTAGGGCTTAATATCTGTAGTACAGTCACCTCCTGCAACTCAATGCACAATGATTTAGAGCTCTATTCATCTGAAACAATTCTCAGCCTTCCATGCAACATAAATCCATGGACCCTGGCTTTGCACCGGAACAACCTATTCAGAAGGAATTTGGCCAGGCCACAGAGCCTTTTCATGCTTTGTTATGTGGGTTGGACAGTAGAGAGGTAATCAGGAGGTGAACATTCAATGTCAACAAGTCTCTCTAGTTCACCCGTGATTGAGGAAAGTCAGAAATTGGCTGGAGGCGGCTAGGTTTTGGGTGGGTTATTTTTGTTTGTTTGTTTATTTTTAACCTTGAACATTAATCCACCTCCAGCATGGATTAACTGCAATGGCAGCCTCTGTCACTAGTCAGGGGGGATGTGGGGACCTGCCAATATGCTCAGCTATGTAAGCTGCAGAACTTTTTTTTGTTTTTTTAAATAATGGCAAAGCATACTTGACCAGCATTTTCTTCCTTCCTTCCTTTTTACGTTTTTATCAGCGAGACAGTTAAGGGTTTATGTGAATGATCTTCTTTATGGTCCTTGCTGCTCATACTTAGAGATCCTGCTCATGCTCTAATTATGAGTGAGAATGTCGTACAATACTGTGATATTTCATACCTTTATGACCATAAAAGGGGGCACTAGTTGGAAGAAGTGAAGTGGGGAGCATATGGTCACATCCAGCATTTGGTGGAGCCAGTGCCAAAGACACAATTAGGACCCAAAGTCCTCCATGACCAACACCCACGGAGTCAGGGAGCCTGATGGTCTTCTGATGTAACCACTGATTTTACCTCTGAGGTAACAAAGTGGGAAATCAGATATAGGAGCTTTAGATAAGTATGGCCCTTTGGTAGAAAAAGGAAGAGAACCATCTCACCATCAGATATAAATATTTATGCATTGGAAATTATCAGGGCCAATGTTTTTTGTGCATCCAGCCTATACCTTTTCAGTGGCACATGACAATTTTTTCATTGTCTGGTTGTTGTTTTTTTTGCTTTCAATAAAATTTGTAAACAGAATAATTACAGAAAGCTGGATTTTATATTTTCAGGTATGGAAGGATAGAATCATTTACACTGTGGTATGCAATCATATAGTACCATAAAAGGGCCAGAAAGATCATGGGTTCTCACAGATAAAAAATATTTTGAAGAACAGTATCATCATGGCTTCCAAATGGGGATGGATTCTCACGTCTCCTTGTAGTTTATTCTTACTTTTCTCCTCCTCTTTTTAAAAAAATTGTGACTTCTAATTTAAAATATGGTCTTGCAATGATACAGAAACTATATTTGACATTTTACTGACTGCTTTCAAATAATTTTCCTTAAGAATTTATAGTACAGAATTTTGCAACCATACAGTTTTAAATGTTCTTTCTTTTCTGAAAGAAATAAGATGGATTCAATCGTTTCTAATCAACATTTTCTCCAGCAACAAGGAACAAAAATTTAAAACACTTTACCGTGTCATAAAATGGGAGGACAACATATAAAGTGATCCCATTTGTTGCCTCACACAGTACATGTTTGGTTTCCTTAGTCCACTCTTTAACTATATGTACCTTTTTTCACAATTACTCAAAATTGCTTCTGATATGATGTACTTGCATATGAAACTTTTCAGGTCTAAGTCTAACCAGCCATTTTACTGATCCAGTCTGATGTCATCTCTTCCCATAGAAAATTGGATCCATTTGTAAATTTGAACAAGATTAATCTCTTCTGCTTTCTGAAATACCTCAACTCTAAAACCATTCTCATTCATTATTACAAATAAGCCATACTGATCAACTTGTTAAATGATAATGCCCCACATTTATTTTTTATCTGGCATCATATGGCTCGCTGACATTTGGTCTTTAAAAAGTTTCCCAAGTTAAGGTATATAGTTGGCAGATTATGTACTTCTCACTTCCAAGGGTCTTAAAATATGGGTCATTTTAAAAGAATACACTCTATTTGCTGAGCCTCCATTCACCTGTCTTTAAACTTTAAATAAAAATGTGGAGAGGGAATGGGGAGGTGACAGAGGGACTGCATGTTGCAATAAGTAAATTGCTGGGTCCTGAAAAGCAAGATATGGGGAAAGAACAACTGGAATGATAAAAACATCTCACAAGGGGGAGGGAGAGATAAAGTTCTCTTATCCATTTACCGCCTTCCATATTTTATATTGATCTAAATTTTATATTTAATCCAGTAAAGAACAAACAAGAGTGTTCCTGATGCTTTGAATAATCATTTCCCTCTCCTATTCTGCTGGATCAGATCTGCTACTTAAAACACAAATTATGGGCTATATCTTAGCTGGTGTAAATCGGTATAGACCATTGGTGCCACTAACTGAAGACCCAGCCCATAAGGGGAAACCACTTCTAGCTTGTTTAGTGTTTTCCCTTTTCCCATCATTCCTTTTGGATATACAGGCAGTGGGTAATCTGGTTTTATAGACATTGGCACTGCATGGTTCATGGAATTGAAAATGGAATACAAGGCCTTTTTCAACTTTAGGTCAGTAGTTCAGATGCTAGCTAGGCCAGTCACAACCACAAGAGGTTACTTTCTGACAGTGATCTCAGTACATTAAGAAATTCATCACCATAACTGGCTCTAATTGACACTCGTATTGGTACACTCATCACAGCTAAATGGACCACGGATGGGACAGAATAAGCTTTTCTTTTTAAAAAGGATCAGGATAGATTTCGTTTGAGCTCTGATCCCGAGCTAATAGTTGCTATAATCTCAATGAAAATACATCCTTAAGCATTGTGGACTATTGTGCCAGTTTCATGCCAGAGGTGCAAATGAGTTGGGGTGAGACATTAAAATAAGCTGCAAGATGGCATTAATTCATTTGGAATTCACTGTACTAATACTAATTATGGTGTGCTAATGGGGTATTACTGAGAACATAATATACACTTCTACAGGAAATCCACTGTAATGCACCAATTAACGTACTACTATTGTGAAATGTGCTTTATCATTAGTAGTAGTATTTGAAACCCTCATTTAAAACTTCAGATTAGTGGTGTGTTTTCTGGGGGAAAAAAATGAGTTTTTGTTTTTTTTAAACATAGAGTTAAAGTCAAACATGTCGGCATAAGATACAGAACAGAGATCCTGGTCTACAAAACCTGTGGGGATTGGAACCTGTGTTTTTTCTCAATATTTCAATGACTATAAATATTTTTTCCATAAGGCTTATTCTGCACCTTATACCTAATCACAAGGATCTTACAACAACAACAAAAAACCCCTCTAAATAAAATACTTCGCCTACTCCCCCATTGTTACTGCCCATTTTAGAGCCACAATCCCTCTCAATATGGAAGGGTACAGATGGCTTCTTTTAGTACTTGTCAATACACCTTAAGCAGCCAGCAGGCTCTCTCCCAATCCCTGTGCAGTGTATGGTGACAGAGGCGATGAAGCATGCATTTTCTTAGTCCGAGCACAAAACGTTACCGAGAGGCCACAAAGTTAATTTTAACACAACTACCGTCCCACAAAGTAGATCTCTTACTTTGCCTTTGCCCATCTGATTGCAAGATAAATTCTTAGAAACAGCAAAGAAAGGAAAACTAGCATTCTGATGAATGGTGAATTGCACGAGTCCAGAAACCATTAGTCAAAATTACTAACTGTGTATAGTTAAGGAGCCGAGCTAAATTTTTTCCTATCTGAGTGGCTCTTTTTTTCTGCCTCTAATAGTTACAATAATGAGAGAGTGTATTCTTGTCTCTGAAATTGCTTTACTGGGTTTAAAGGCTAAACTGTGGGAAACAAAGAAACGAAGAGATTACTTTATTTCATTATTTCTTTAGACCCACTGCTAGATTTGCTAGCATAAAATTACAACATTTGATCTCAGATTGCAAGAGTTCTGCTCAACTCTTCTCTCTCTTTCATGTAGTTTATGAAAAGGGCAATGCTGATCATCTACATCTCCCTTGCCAAAAGGCTCTGCGTAGCTCCAGCTGACATTTCTGCCTTTTCAGGCAAATGGACCATTTTCCTACCCTTACCTCACAGGAATAAATGCCAGTATGCCCGAAGTCTGGAACCTCACTGCTTGACACTAGGAACAATGTACTGAAATGACAAGTAGTGCCAAGGTTTATTAAAAAAACCCAAAAACAAACCCCAAACAAATAGATCTTCAGGAGCAGAGAGGATAACAGTCTCATTTATTTCTGTTCTCGGCAACATTACCAGTTCCCTATGCACTAACTTCATATCCGCAGCACTCCTAGGAATGTACGCTCTTTTCTAAAACACTACCTTAAAAATAGCGGATATCTAAGGCTCAAGGAACAGAGTCTCCTCTTCTCTCAAAAGAGAAATGCCTCTTCTCTGAGTGGCTTAGTATTGCCAACACCGAGAGTTAAAAACCCGTGAGTCAGGCTCTAAAACTCATGAGACTGGCTTAAAAATAATGAATAAAAAATAATAAATATGTGCCTCTTTTTATTTGCCTTTTATTTGCCTTTTGAGCACTTGAGACACATTTTCAAGCTTTCACCACAATCATGAGGGCAAGAGCCTCGCCTTTCTTAAGGAAAGCTGAGATTATCACATAATCAAAGGACTCCAGGAGCTGGAGCTTTGAGGTCAAACATCATATACTGTGAGACTCTCAATAAATTCATGAGAGTTGGCAACACTGCAAGCTGACCCTACAGTTTGTGAAAAGAGAAGTAAATGATCCAGTAGTTAAGGTGCTGTCCTGGGACTTGGAAGACCTGGGTTCAATTCCCTGCTCTGCCACATACTTCCTGTGTGACCTTGGTCTAGTTACTTGGCCCAGATTTTCCACTCAACATTGTAATGCCTAACTGACTGAAGAACCTAAGTTGCTTTTGAAAATCCTAGGTCATTCTGTATCTCAGTTTTCCATGTGTAAAATGGGGATAACAGACTTGCCCTACACCTCCTGCACACTAAATATTGTGAGATGTTCAGATACCATTGTAATTAGTTCTATATGAGCACCTAACATGGATGGAAACGCGAGGCTCTGGGATGGGAGTACAAGCTGTAACTGTTTTTGTCTCAACTTCAGAAAAAACAGACTGAGATTGCAAAGTAGGTTGCTTCTTCCAAAGACACCGTGGAAGCCAAACTCAACATACATATTTTACTACCAGATTTTCTCAATATCCTGCTAACAGAAAAGTTGCCCCATAGCCTTTTGGAGATTTTTCCTCTTTTGCTCAATATTTTAGATAGGCAAATTTATCATATTCAAGCCTGGGCCTGGAAGCAGAATGAAATCATTTTACCAGCTCAGCTGCCATGTATTTAATAACTTACTCACAGTTGTAGGAGGGGTAAAAAAGTTAGATTATATGAGGGGGGAAGGGGACTTACCATTAGTTCCTAGAGTTATAAAGGACTTTCCATAAATACTCTGATTCATAGGTGCCGGCTTCCTCTGGGCCTGGGGAGTGCTCAACCCCCCTGCTTCGCCCCCACCCACCAGCTTTCCCCAAGCCACCACCCGCATCCTGCCTCTTCCTGCCCCTACTCCACCCCTTCTCTCAAGTCCCCACCCCACCCTGCCTTTTCCCACCCAGGTCCGCCCCCTACCCTGAGTGCGCCCTGTCCCCGCTCCTCCCCCTTCCTCCCAGAGGCTCCTGCACACCAGGAAACAGCTGACTGCGGTGGGCGGTAGGTGCTGGGAGGGAGGGAGGGAGAGGATTTGATCAGCGGGCGGGAGACACTGGGGAGGAGGGGGAAGCTGGCTGCCAGTGGGTGCTAAGCACCCACTAATTCTTTTCAAGGAGACCCACAGAGTCGGTGCCTATGCTCTGATCAACTGAGTGAGGTCTTTATACAGTAGGACCTCAGAGTTATGAACACCAGAGTTACAAACTTACAGGTCAACCACACACCTGATTTGGAACCGGAAGTACGCAATCAGGTAGCAGCAGAGACAAAAAACAAAAAACAAAAACAAAAAAGGCAAATACAGTACGGTACTGTGTTAAAGATAAACTACTAAAAAAAAGGAAAGTTTAAAAAAAGATTTGACAAGGTAAGGAAACTGTTTCCATGGTTGTTTAATTTAAATTTTAATTTAAAGTAAGATGGTTAAAAGCAGCATTTTTCTTCTTCATAGTAAAGTTTCAAAGCTGTATTAAGTCAATGTTCAACTGTAAACTTTTGAAAGAACCACCATAATGTTTTGTTCAGAATTATGAACAACCTCCATGCCTGTCATGTTCATAACTCTGAGGTTCTACTGTAACATTTTCTATAGGCTAAATTCAGAGGCTTAGTTTAAATTATGCTGGTGATGGCTAATGTGTCTTGCAAGTGAACAGGAAGGAGTGTCTGTTATTAAAAAACAAAAGAAAGAAAAACAGAAGTCAGTTTGCTGAGAAAAGGTTTTGTTTGTAGGCCAGAACTGTACTCTTGACTGCAAATGCCAAGCGCAGATTTGTCAAAAGATATGTCAAGCACCTGATGCAGTTGTCAATTGTTCCAGTGGCCAAAAATATATAGGATGACATGTGAAATGAATTTGTACAGGACTTGTGTGATGGAAATGCTTCTAGTCCTTTTTGGCGAGAAACTGTGAATGGAATGAGAGGGCGAGGAGGGAAGCCCTACTGCACTAATAGAATGATTGACCTAACATTGGATAACCCAGTACCCAAGTGCTGATATAAAATAAAAAGCCTGGCTCCTAAGTAATTATTAAACACAAAGAATTACTAAATCCTTGCATTGTACATACTCTACAATAAATTAATCATTGTGAACTCTGGAGAATACAGTTTTATAATATGAGCAGAAATAGAATAGTGCACAATAGGGTATTTAAACGCTAATACAGTCAGGACAGTGTAAAGCATAGCATACATTTTAACACTGGTTTAGTGAATACTAATTATGCTCCACTAAGTAGCCATAAGTGCCATTTCTATGGTTTGCGGCAAGTATTGAGCCAGCTTGTAACAAGTATAATTTGCCATAGTGTACATATCTTTAAAAAAAAATATCTATGATCAAATTACCAGCCCCTTTTCAAATTTGCTTTCCCTTGGATTTCCTATTGAAACAAGCAGTGGCAGTGTAATACTTGGCAGTTTAGAATCATTTCAGCTCAGCAGTATGAAATAGAGATTGAACATTAGTGTTTCCCCTTTTTGACCTGAGTGGCTAGTCAAATTTCAGGGCCCTGGGGATGTTCCAGTTGGAAGTAGAAATTGATGGAGTCTGGTAGTTTCTTTGATGCAATCTTGGTTATCTACAAGGAATGTATAAAGTCCTGCTTCTCCGAATGCAGGAGAAACCAAAAACAAAAGGAGCAGTCTCTTGGTTTACAGCCCCAAGGCTCTTTAGCCAACCGACCCAAAAGCTCGCTCTCTGGCTTTTCCCAGGGTCAAACTGTACTCACAAGCTACTGCTTGGCTTGCTTGCTTATTTTTCTCTGCCTCCCTCCGTTCTTAGACAGACAAGGAGGGTGAGGTAATATCTTTTATTGGCCCATTTCTATATAAAAGATATTGCCTCACCCTCCTTGTGACTAACATCCTGCGACTGACACAGCTACAACAATAATCTCTCTTTTCTTGTCTGTTCCCATTTGTGTGTGTTCTCTCATACCCACACACTAGGGTTGCCAACTTTCTACTAGCACAAAACCGAACACCCTTGCCCCGCCCCCTGTCCCTCCTCCTAGGCCCCGCCCCTGCCCTGACCCTTTTCTGAGGCCCCGCCCCTCACTCGTTCCATCCCCCCTCCCTCTGTCACTCACTCTCCCCACCCTCACTCACTCGCTCTTTTTCACTGGGCTTGCTCAGGGGGTTGGGGTACAGGAAGGGGTGAAGGCTCCAGTTGGGGGTGCGGGCTCTGGAGTGAGGCCAGAAATAGGGGTTCAGAGTGTGGGAGGGGGCTCTGGGCTGCCCCTATGTCTAGGAGCTGGAGGGGGGACATGCTGCTGCTTCCAGGAGTCGCACGGAGCCACAACAGGCAGGGAGCCTGCCTTAGCCCCACGGCGCCGCTGATCGGACTTTTAACGGCCTGGTGAGTGGTGCTGACCAGAGCCGCCAGGGTCCCTTTTCGTCCAGGCGTTCCGGTCGAAAACCGGACACCTGGCAACCCTACCACACACACACACACACACACACGTGGTCACAATATGGACAGACTCTTTTAGGCCTTGTTTTAAGTGTGACCTCTTAACTGTCTCTATGAAGGGTGTCTTCACACATCAGTTTGAATGAGGTTTTAACTCAACCCATAACAAAGTTTTACCCAGCTCATGATATTATTTCAATCTCAAACCCATTCTGCTTTACTAGCCATAGCCCCTTACTTTCCATAATTTCACAACTGGCCACAGAGTATACTACATGGACTACAGTCAAAACCAAATGGCTCTACCCCAATATGTACATGGATCACCCCACATCTATCAACATTTTGTTGGTGTGTTGCTATATAGGGCCAAATTCAAGCACGGAGTAACATGCATTTCAGCAAGTCCATATATGTAAGTAGTGGAGGCATTGTGCTACCCTCACCCATGCTGAGCAGTCCTTGAGTGTGCAAGCAGTCCTTTGGGGGTCATTGGGATTATTCCCGGGTATGGTATTAATTAGCATGAAAATAGGGGGGCAGAATCAGGCCCATAGCCACTAAATTTAGCTTAGCTGGGGTGGAGGTCAGCACAGAATTTGGCTCCGTGTCACAAATAAGATCACATCAAAATATGTCAGGTCACCACTGACAAACATGAAGACGGTAAGCCTCAGTAAATATATTTTAATGATAATCTCCCATTTAATTAACATACAATAACTATTGCATTAAATTCAAATTAAATATGCATACAGGATATTTAATTTAAAACTTTGCCATTTTCTTTTATCTGCTACATCAAAGAATATCAAAAGAGTAGTGGCTTATTTTATTTTTTTGTCTTTAAAATATAATGTTAATAGAACTGACTTAACGGGAACATGAACGCAAATGCAGAGTCAACTACATTAACTTTTGCAATTTTGCTACAGAAATTGTTTTGCTTGATATTTTAATTTTAACTTGGCTGATCACGGAAAGGAAGTGAGGTCAAAACCCCTTGCTGAAGTTTCTCCAACTGCATAGGAACACTGAGTATAATTCAAGTAGTTGTGAAAAATTAGCACAGCAAGCCATGACAAATGGGTTTGTTTGTCTTTTTAATGTAACAGCATTAGGTAAAAGAAAGTACCATTTCTGTAGTTCAACTGAAATAAACATTACAAAAGGCCAATTTACACTTCCAAGATTACTTGTAATCACACAATGTTAAGGAAAGCAGCATTTTAAGGAAATTATGTGTGAGGTTAGTGTTATTTTGCTGTACAGCTGTAAAGATGCCATTTTACTTAGTTATTTAAAATGTATTTCTTAGCTGTTTTTCTTCACACCAACAAATACAGATGTGCTGTGATCTACTTTTTAGATTTATTTTTATCTCTAAAGTTAAACAGAGAATAGTGCTAGACATGCAGTGTCATAAAGATAACATATTAGGGCTTTGAAATTAACATAAATTAGCATTTTCCCCACCCACTAGAAGTAGCTTATTGCTAAAAATTTACCACTGGAAGGAAGTTCCACATTTCTTTTGCTTATCCTGGTCATATTGAACTATATTGACACTCACATAACAGCATTTGCTATTTGAAAACAGAATATAATTACTTTTCTAATCATTGCAAATGCATTGCAGATATCATTTCATTTGAATATCTTCAGCTCAACATGTAGTCACTAAAATATGAAAACTGGCTCTTTTCAGTTAATGTGGTAATTTAAAAAAAAAATCAAACTTTAAAATATTCTCCAGTTATTTATTGTTGTATCTCACTGGAATACCTATGGAACTACTCAGCAATTCTGTATTAACCCAGATGAATGTGTCCAGATTAGTATAATTACAGTAAATAGCAAAGAAATCTAGATGAGCAGGTCACTTAAATTTTTTCCAGTTTTTCTTGATACTTTTTCAATTTGACAACAGCCTTTCTAAACTTTGAAAGTACCTGAATATACTGCAATTAACTTGGTACAAGAGAAAATGGTCAAATTCCCCTCCTCTCCTCCCACACTCACTTGCTTTTTGACAGGCCCCTTGATGTAACTCATTGCATAAGAAATTCAGAGATGTAATGGGTTTCAAGAGCCTGGAAAAAAGCTTTTAATGGAATGGCCTGTTTGTTTGATTATTACTATAATAGTGCAACAAAGTCAATGTAATCATTTGGAAGCCACTTAATTCTGGTACTAATGGGGAACTGCCAAACCAATTAAGGTTACTGATTTAGCTGCTGGCACTGAAGACATATAAAATAATCCTGTACCCAGTCACATTGTTCTTATGGGTACACACTATTGAGGGAATAATATCCAAACAACATGTTTTAAATTAGCTGCTAGAACATCTGCTGAGAGTAGATAGCTTTTGTTTGGAAGACAAAAGCTGCAATCACAAACCCATTTGTGAAAATGGTGTGAAGTCTTAGGTCCTGCTGGACTCATCACTAACTGGGCACCTAGGTGGTATCAGTGGCAAGAGATGTCTTTTTCCACATTCACCTAGGATATGTCTACACTAGAAATGCTACAGAGGCACAGCTGCACTGCTATAGTGTAGACACTTACTGCTGCGATGGGAGGGGTTCTTCCATTGCTGTAGTGAATCCACTTCTCCAAGACGTGGTCGCTAGGTCGACAGAAAAATTCTCCCATTGCCCTAGCGGTGTGTACACTGGGACTTAGGTTAGCTTAACTACATTATACAAGAAATTTTTCACAGCCCTCGAGCGATGTAGTTAAGCCGACCTAACTGCTGTGTAGACCAGCCTCTAGTTAGGAGACTTTGCCTCTTCCTCTCTGCTAAGCCTCTGACTACAGTGGCTTAGAAGTTCACCACCTCCCGACTCGGGGTCAACAAACATGTGGACAAGGGGAATCCGGTGGACATAGTGTACTTAGATTTCCAGAAAGCCTTTGACAAGGTCCCTCACCAAAGGCTCTTACGTAAATTAAGCTGTCATGGGATAAAAGGGAAGGTCCTTTTGTGGATTGAGAACTGGTTAAAAGACAGGGAACAAAGGGTAGGAATTAATGGTAAATTCTCAGAATGGAGAGGGGTAACTAGTGGTGTTCCCCAAGGGTCAGTCCTCGGACCAATCCTATTCAACTTATTCATAAATGATCTGGAGAAAGGGGTAAACAGTGAGGTGGCAAAGTTTGCAGATGATACTAAACTGCTCAAGATAGTTAAGACCAAAGCAGACTGTGAAGAACTTCAAAAAGATCTCACAAAACTAAGTGATTGGGCAACAAAATGGCAAATGAAATTTAATGTGGATAAATGTAAAGTAATGCACATTGGAAAAAATAACCCCAACTATACATACAATATGATGGGGGCTAATTTAGCTACAACGAATCAGGAAAAAGATCTTGGAGTCATCGTGGATAGTTCTCTGAAGATGTCCACGCAGTGTGCAGAGGCGGTCAAAAAAGCAAACAGGATGTTAGGAATCATTAAAAAGGGGATAGAGAATAAGACTGAGAATATATTATTGCCCTTATATAAATCCATGGTACGCCCACATCTCGAATACTGTGTACAGATGTGGTCTCCTCACCTCAAAAAAGATATTCTAGCACTAGAAAAGGTTCAGAAAAGGGCAACTAAAATGATTAGGGGTTTAGAGAGGGTCCCATACGAGGAAAGATTAAAGAGGCTAGGACTCTTCAGCTTGGAAAAGAGAAGACTAAGGGGGGACATGATAGAGGTATATAAAATCATGAGTGATGTGGAGAAAGTGGATAAGGAAAAGTTATTTACTTATTCCCATAATACAAGAACTAGGGGTCACCAAATGAAATTAATAGGCAGCAGGTTTAAAACAAATAAAAGGAAGTTCTTCTTCACGCAGCGCACAGTCAACTTGTGGAACTCCTTACCTGAGGAGGTTGTGAAGGCTAGGACTATAACAGCGTTTAAAAGAGAACTGGATAAATTCATGGAGGTTAAGTCCATTAATGGCTATTAGCCAGGATGGGTAAGGAATGGTGTCCCTAGCCTCTGTTTGTCAGAGGGTGGAGATGGATGGCAGGAGAGAGATCACTTGATCATTGCCTGTTAGGTTCACTCCCTCTGGGGCACCTGGCATTGGCCACTGTCGGTAGACAGGATACTGGGCTGGATGGACCTTTGGTCTGACCCGGTACGGCCGTTCTTATGTTCTTATGAGACTGTAATTCACTAGAGCTGGGGCTGTGGATGGAATGGGTACAGAAGCATCAGTTTGCACAGAAAATAGCAGATCACACATTCCACTGGCTCTCAATAGCTTCCATTGCTCATCCCAACCCTGAGTCCTAATCTTCAAAAACTGTTAGTAGGCCAAGACCTGGTTATAACAGCAATGACATCTCCAACAAGACAGCTGCACTCCTCTGGGACAGGGGCTGTGGAGCACCATTTAAAGTAGGGGGACCTGCTTAACCCTCCTCTTCCCTTCTCAGGCACCTCACCACCACCAGCAGACTGACCCCTCGCCCCATCCCATGAGCCCCTGCACTCAACTCCTCCAACTCTGAGCGTGTGGCATTACGACCTGGCACACAGGATCACAGCACCACTCTGCTACCCCACGTGTGAGGTCACAATGGGTCTCACTCAAATTTGGTTCAGCCACCCGTCCGTCAAATCTGAGTGAGTGGCAGCCGGGCTAAATTTGAATGAGTAGTGTTGCAGCCTGGTGCCCAGGGTCATAGCACCACTTAGGTCTAACCCAGCCAAAAAGTGTCCCTCTGGCTCTGCGGCCTATGTTCTGGGACAATGCAGCTAAAAAAGCCAAGGAAAAGCCCTGGAGAGCTGGAGATAAAATGTTCTAAGTCAAGGAGACTTCAGCACTTCAGTGAAGGTTCAGATGCTGAAGCAGCTTTTAGAACATGCTTCAAGACCCTTTCAACATAGCTGGAAGATTAAAAAAAACAGCCCAGAATAGACAAACACAAACAAAACTTTAAAAATGTTACCCATATGCCCCACACAGTTTCCTAGAAGATGGGATGGGTGGAGAACAGAATCCTCTATGAAATCCACTACAAGTTTCCTAATGCTAGTCCAATTTACTTGTGCAGTGCTTGCATACTACAGTGATGGTTGGATGATGTAGAAAGCACTAAGACAGATAAGATCCTAGCTCAGCTGCATAAAACACAAGTATTTAATTTAAACATGGGCAAAATGGGTTAGGTTAAAGAGCCAAATTCTGACAATTCCAAACCAATTTTCATTCCTTTCAATAGCATTGGTTTAAAATTGCTTACGGGTTTATTCATCCTTACCCTCTCAATCTGTTCTGTTCTGATGGGGATATGGAAAGTTATACCCTGCCATCAAATTTCCCAGCCTGAATCCTTTCTCCTAATGTTGCTAAAATTCTTATGATCTCTGCTTTGGCTCCTCTTTGAACGTATCAAGGTTCTTTACTTAGCACTCACTCTTTTTGGATCTGCTTCTCATTTACACAATGGTCACTTTACCCCATACCGGCAGCGAAAGGAGGCCTTAAAAGGAGAGCAAACATAATTTATGCATCATGAGAATCAGGCCATTTTACTTTACATATGGACAGAAACACACAGAATCTGAAACTATCGCTACAAGATTAATAGATCATCCCAGAACAATAACATCAAGTGGGGTACAATCACACAGAGAAGATCCCCAAAATACTGTGATACTTTCAGAGGGTCTCCTTCAATGAGCCCACAGTATTTGTGAGTACATCCATTTGTGCAGTCTTGCAAAAACCTGCATTTGCCTACACAAATGGGTATGCAAGCACATAAAAGTTAAATCATGTTCAAATAGGGGAGCACACTGCATTACACATTCTGGCTTCAATATTTGGAATTATTCTGCCTATACACCCAGGCCAATGCAAGTTTTGGCAAGCATTTAAATGAATGCAGTTGCAGATTTAATTCAGGAAGCCCTACAAATCTTAAATAATAATGAAAGATGCCTTGGATTTAGCAGGGCAGCATGCATGGGACAAATGAGCAGGTGTATGAGGAAACATGAGGAATTACTTAGGATTTAAAAATAATGTCTTTCTATTTTTAGACTGAGCATAAAACAGTAACAGGTCGGGGCTGGAGAATAGTGGTGGGGAATGGCCACACGACCAAAAAAAAAAAAAATCTTAAACACACACATTCATTTTGTAGTTTAATATTGCACAGGGCTACATGACTAGCAGGTCCCTTCGAATAAAGAAGCGGTGCGACTGGGCAGCATAAGAAGCCAGTCTGCTGCCAAAAATAATGGATTATATTTTAAAAACTGTGGGTGCAGAGTGTGCTTGCAGCTCCAGGGCAGCAATACAAATATGCACCAGCAAGCAGGCTTTACACTGTGCTTAATATAATTATCAAAAAGAAAAAAAGTAAATGAGGTGTTGCCATAGCAACCGTTACCTCCTGAGGAATATGAAAGATAGGGGACAACCCTCACCCAGGGAATGCTTTTATTTACTGCTTCATATTTTGAAGGTTCAGCAAAAGCTATGCTGCAGGACATTGCTGTGCACTTGGTCTGCAGACCTTCATTTGGCAGCACTTGGATTGTCCCTGGCTAGGTGTGAGAGAGGGCCCTTGTTGCCATTACCATGAAGCAGGAACAGAGGGATACCTATTGACCCTCCCAGTCTGATATCCTGCCTCTATCAGCGTCCCGTCCCTGGCTTCACAGGAAGGCCAAAACCAAAAACAAACCAACCCACACATAAGGACCTAAATAACTGAAAAAATGAGGGGGTAGGCGGAAATCGAGGCCCTTTTTGATAATCAAATTTATCTCTGGACTCATCAGGTTTTATTTCCCTTATCTTGGCCTAAAAATCATCCGGCTTTTTACAAATCTAACTACGGTATTTGGACCCAATTTTGGGGTCCAGCAAAACTGTGCTCTGTGTAGAACCTGTGGGGAGGTGCAATCAAGGGGCAACCACCTGTGCAAATCAAAGGGCCATTCCAGCACATGGGGATAGCTGGAGTAGAGTGGCTCTCTGGCCAGACCCTGGTGTTCCAGCCACAACCCTCACCCCAGCTTCACCACCAACATCCCCCCTACACCAGAGGCTGCCACCAAGGGAAACCTCAAGAAGCTGGTTAAGCAAGCTTTATGGCCCATTTTTGCCATCAGAGCACCACACTGGGGCCAATAATCTGGCCCTTTCATTCAATGAAGAGCTGTGGTCATGAATTCCACCAGCTGGCTTCCCACATTTTCTTTCAGTTGTTACAATTTCACTTGCCAATAATTTCATTTTTTATGCTCTGGTGCTATATAAATAACACACACTGCAACAGAATGAGAACAACCAACACATGTCTAATGGGAGCCAGGTAAAGCAGAAAAAGTGAGGGATAAAGGAAATAGACAAAATCATCAGAAAGCTTGGAGAGCAATGGTCAAGCATAGACCCCAGCCTATACTCCCTGTCACAGGAGCTGAAATACCCACTCTACAGCAATGAAGCTGCTCCATGGCAACAACAAATTGTTCCAGTGTTTCCTTTAGTCTGTGCCCTATGAATGTGGCACGTATTAAAGAGAGAACTACTTCTTACTACCACTGGTGTGGACGTTCTGTAGCCCTACTGCTGTTCACTAAAGGATTTAAGCATGTTTTACTTATAAGAATGTGTCTACGTTCCATTGACATCAACTGGACGTAAGCTTGTGCCAGTATGTTTTGCTGAAAAGGATTGATTTAAGATTGTGCTTAAAATTAAACATGTGCTTAAGTGCTTTGCAGAATTGTGGCCTTGAACAGTCAGATCTGGGTGTCAAATGTAGACATGAAGAAGGGCAATGAAAGGCCACTATCAATTACTGTAAGGACCAAAATATAAGGCATAAAAGGATGTTGTACTTCAAGACCATAATCAGTTTCTAGGCATGTTCCTCTTACTATTGAAGGAGATGTGGATGCTTGTAACATACCAACTTCACTGGTATGATAAAATACAGGAGGTCATCTGAAGATGGCACCACATTTTCTGAATGCTTTATATTTAAGTGATGAACTTCCAGGGCAGAAAAGGAATATAAAAGGAAAGTTTCACATTTTACAAGAAAATAAAAATCATCCCAGTAGCATCTAGCCTGTCTCTCAAGTCACAATCTGCTCTTCACAAAATTTGAAAATTTCTTTCACTTCAGACTTATTTGTGCTATCAAAACATGCTGATACATCTTGTTACTTGTAGTAATTGAAGGCCAGGTTCTTCCACCCAGACTCACAGTGAGCAGTGCCTTATTCTAGGAGCATTCTCCTCCATCTTTGCCTGTACTATATCTCATACTCAACAGCTGTATTGTCACTTTTCATTCCTGCTGCAGTACTCTTCTTAGATCCACTGCTAATTCAGCCAACATAGACAGTTTCACATTTGTTCTTATTATCCACCATTTGCTTGAATACCAATCTAAACAATATTTCTAATCCACACAGTAATACTGCACTGGCACAGTGCAAATACATTTACATCTAATGTGTAATACTCATGTCTTCAAAACATCCAGTATGTCCAGCTGGAAGTACAAACAGGGTGATTATGTTCAAACACTAGATAAAGCAATTTTATTTTATTTTTTAGAAAAAAACAATAACTTGCATTATTTCATGCATTCCTAAAGTTGACATGCTAATTGACTTAATTTAAATCAATCTAAATTTCTAGCAAATTACAAAACAAACGAAAATCCCAACCCTCTGTCTTTTGTAATAGAAACCGAATTCATGCTTCCAAAAATTCCAATTTTAAGCACAGCATACATTGAATATAGAGAGCAGGAAAAAAAACTCTTGACATTAGCCGCATAATATTCACGTCGTTAGGTTATGCCATATAAAAGAAAGAAATTCACCCTATTTTCCACCTTGAAAAACAGAGATTTTTTCTAGCCCTATGTGATGCCTACTCAATAATGTAATAGAAGGAGACAGAAATTATGCATGTATGGAATGTAGTGAACATCAGAGAAGAGATGGTAACAGTTTCACCACCAAGTACAGTCATCTTAAAGAAAGAAAGAGAGACAAGAAGCAGAAGTGGGGGGAGGTGGGAAGAGAGAAGGGTTTTATGCAAGAAGGATGAGTTACAGGATTGTAATACAACATGCTCTTCCCTCTAGGCAGGAGATCGTCTGGGTGTAGCAATAACAAATGTCTTGTATTGCTACAGCAGCTGTAGAAGTAAAAGCTGCAGCTTTAAGACCACCCCAATCCTGTTCTCCCTCTTCCCAGCAGGTTTCTTTCTAACTTTTTAGCCGGCTTTGTTGCCATGGCTAAAATAATATCACTCTCTATATCCCATTATCTTTTTACAGAGCACTATTAACTCCTACCGTGTCATGCTAGATGGGAGACATGGATCTGAATATGTTGGAAGCAATGGGGGATCTCAGCTGAATTTTCTGAGGGGGAATCTTAACTCTCCTATGGCACACTATGCTCATAAGTTAAGGACTCTTTAGACAGTGTCCCTCTTGCTGCTTGAATGTTCAATTAATTCAGTTGCAGGTGCCCATCTGGAAGTGCTCCAGGTGTGTGGAAGCCTCTTAGCGGAGAGTTTACAGTCTATACAGTGTGGAGGACTAGAAAAATCTGCCTTGCCTGCACACTTCCTTTGGAAGTGTTATCCCGATAAATTAACAGCTGTGAAGTGCACATAGATTTGGGATGGAGGCCCATTGACTTCAATCCAAGTTTATTTGTCATATTTCTAAATGGGGGAAGTGTTCCTGATGCCTGGACGGAAAACACCACCACCACTACTCTTTAGCACTCATATAGCCACATGGTGTATGTCTACACTGTCTGTAGGAGGTGTGGGGTTTTGTTTTATTTTGAAAACTTGACTCTTCTGCTGTAGTTGTAAAAGCCCTCAGCTGAAAGCAGGTTTCACTCCAGTGAAGCCATCTGCAGCTTTTTACAGGTGAAGGACTGAAACATCCTCAAGTTTCCACGCTTGAGCAACACTACGGATTAGAACAAACTTTAAAATCCCAGATAATCCTTAGTTTACTAATAAGCAATTTTATCTAAATCCTTCCTTAAAAACTGTGCTTCCCTGACTCATGCAAGTGGAAGAAAGTTACTATGTCCAATTTACAGACTCTATTTGGCAAGTGGGCTGCCAAGTCATGAGGCTCAATGGACCTCTCTACCTCAGCAGCTATGAAGCCTTCTCTTGATCCCTCCTAGAATTCCAGCCTCAATTCACTCCAGGCCCCATCCCGAGAAGGGCTGGGTAACCTGAACTCCCATTGGCCAATTATGGTGCTATCTTTTCCAGGAATTTCTATGGCCCTATGCCATAGTGTCTGAATGCATCACAATGTTTAATGCATTTATCCTCACAACATCCTTAGGAGGTAGGGAAGTGCTGTTATCCCCATTCTACAGATGGGTAACCGAGACAAAGAGAGCAAGTAACTTGCCCAAGGTTACACTGGAAGTCTGAAGCAAAGTAGGGACGTGAACCTCCATCTCCTGAGTCCTAGGGGAGCACCCTTAGCATTGGACCATCTCTTTCCTCTGCTAGCAACGGGATCTAAGTGTGCTTTTCAAGAGGGACCCTAAATCAAATTTAACAAAGTCACTGCATGCACAAGCCAGGTAGCAGCATATGCTAATATGACTAATTAGGTATATTTGTGTACAGAATTACCTGAATTTGCACATGCAGCCACAATGATGGTGCATGCTAATCTAGGGCACACTTGGGGCATGTCTATGTTGCAGCAAAACAAAAACAACCAACTTGCGGCATCAAGTCTCAGAGCCTGGGTCTGCAGACTCACGCTCATGATACAGCACTAAAAATAGCAGTGTAGCTGTTCCCACTCAGGTTCTGAGACCTACCCCCCCTTGCTGGGTTTCAGAGCCCAAGCAGGAATGTCTATACTGCTATTATTAGGACATTAGAGCAAGCCCAAGTCTGTAGACCTGGCTTTAAGACTCACTGCCACAAGTGTTTATTTGCAGTGATGTGACATATCCTTCCACGCCTAACTTTTCTATTAAACCTTTATAGCAATGCATGGAATCACTCTTAGGCAGCATACTATGAAGAAAGTGGGTCTTCAAGGAGGAGAGTCAGCCACCTCCATGCAAGTATTGGGTCTCCCATGACCTCTTTTCTGAGGTCATCTCTGGAGAGCTGTAAATATGATTATATTGACTCTACTTACACTGCAGAGACATGTATTGACCTGCAGCAGCTTTCACTGTGTAGCTGCTAAATACATTCACTCAAAGGATGGCAGCTGGCCTACAGTCACAGCTTGAAAATGTTTTCATTGTCAAAACGCTGCCTGGTTTCAATTTTTATTTTCTGTCCTGTTTGGGAGATTAACTGTGAGCCACAAGGTCGTATACCAATTGGCTCTGCTCTGAAGGAGCCAATCCAAGAGCAATATAGGACTTCTGATCTAATCCAGGACGGAACTATACTACTTCCTATACCACATGTACAGCTGTATTTTAAAACTGTGTAGCTAATTTGTGAAATCAAAGTAATCGCAGGCAACAGTCAAGGTAACTGCATATATAAACATGGCTAATTGGGTGTATTTGTGCACAGAACGACCCTAATTTGCACTTGGAGCCACAATGACTGTGCATATAAATCTGGGGCATACTTTCGCACCTAACTTTGCCATTAAATCTGGCCCATAAAGAAATTACTGCAGCATGTAGTTGTAATGCAGGGTTTGAAATACACTTTCTGCTAGGGAGTATAGCATACAATTATTTTATATACTGTAATACTCAATTAGAAAATAAAAAGCAGAGGAATGGTTCATTCCTTTCCTCCTTTGGGAATAATGGGACCTGGATCTACAGAAGAGTAAATTACTGGAGTTATAAGTGATGTGGCAAGTTAAATTACTGAGCAGAACCATTGGTAGGATGGGAAAATCAACTCATAATGAAAGTTCTTTCCTCATCAAAATATGCCTGTTTCCCAGTGTATGAAATCTGAAATTCTACATTAAAACTTGGTGCAAATATTCCCCTGCAATCAGGATGACTGTGAAGTCTTTGTGCCAAATCTTTGCCTTGCTCTTCTGTATCTAAAGCTGGGCACATGGTATTGGTACTGCAGTGTTGCCAGCCCCAAGTAATCAAATATCATGAGTCAGTTTCCTCCCCATCCCTCCCATAGACCATTAGATAGGCCAAAAAATAAGATTAAAAAAATTGGGGTTCTTTTTATTTGCCTTCTGGATGTCAAGCTTTTCTCCACAATCACAGAGGTAAGAAACTTACGTTTTAAAAAATGAAAACTGAGTTAATCACGACTCCAAAAGCTGGGTCCTTAAGAAAAAACACCAAATATCATGAGACTCATGATAAAATCGTAAGAGTTGGCAACCTGATGGTTCTTTGATTGCAGTAAGCAGAAGACTGATTATTTGTGAGGGCTCAGAAATAAAATGGCAGCAGGGCGTGGCTTGGTACTATTTCATGTCGACATCAGTGGAGGTGGCAAAAGTGGTGATGGAGGGGCACTTTTCACCTTAACTTTCCATGTTTTCAGAGCAATAATGGTTCTAACCGGTGGCTACTTGGTATCAACCAAAGAGGACAGAGGAGGGAGCAGACCGCCAGTTGTTCCTAGCAAAGACAACACAAAGGAAGGACAAGGTGGGGTTGTCTGAGGACAGATTGCAGTGCAGCCTAGTGGGGTCTTCTACACATGGCTTAGATAAGCCTCCGCACAGCCCTTTTGAAGTTCTTTTGTCACTGGCTTTCCAGTTTGCCTACACTTCTATTTACAGTGACCCCCGTTTGGCCACGTGATTGCTGTGCTTTGCATGGTTTTTATTTTATTCTAAGGTCACCGGAATGAGTTAGTATTTGCCATGCTGTGAGATCCCAGTGGAAAACAGACTGGGCTACCAACGAATTACCATAAGAACAATGCCAGCAATAATAGACAAACAACACGCAGCCTCAAACCTGCTTCCCTCACTTCAGTTGCTAAAATTATTGTTTAAAGTCACATGACTCCTTAACGGCCACCTTTTGGGTGACTGCTGGATTCCCAGGTACTGTAGGGCAGATGGAGCAAACAGGACCAGAGGAGAAACTACTCATGATGATGCAGGAGAGGAAATACCCACATCCTCTGCCTCAGTCTCCATGGATATTCAGTCAACTGCATCATTGCTTGTGCAGTGCTTGGATTGGCCTCTGCCTTTGATGAGCAGCCAAACTTCCTGGTCATTCAAGACCCATTCACGGTACTCAGTGCTCCACTCACATTGAGTGACAGCAGCCTCAAAACAAAGGAGACTTCACTCATCTGGGCCTATGCCTACTCCCACTTTGTGGGAAAACTCATCCTTGTGGCTGCATCTCAGTGTGGCCCACAGAACTGGCTGAAAAATGATGGGGATTCCCAAGGCACACCAGCGTGCAAATGTGCTTGGTAGCTTCCATCCCCACCTGACCGGGTGTGTGTTTGTGGGAGTGTGTTTGTCTCTTTAGATATTTTAATTCATTAATTTTATTCATAGGCATCTCCATAGTACCCGTCAGCGCAATATCCGTTTGCCATTGCGTCCTGATCTGCCATGCTGCTTCACAGTGTGAATTTTTGAATGCACGAATCTGTGAGAGGTAGATTTCATAAACTGCTCTGCAAAATAATGACAGACCCTCAAAATTACACGAATAAGAGTGCCGAGGGCTCACAAAGCATATGAAAAACTGGTGGAAAGATCTGTAGGACTTTTTTTTTATTTTTAAATGTCAATTATTCCCAATCCTCTCGGTGGGCAAAAACCCACAGCTCTCTCCTTGCAAGCATAAGCTTAAATGATGCAAAAGGTTACACAGAATTACTTCTTAGCAGAGCCTTAAGATATCGCCATATTATTTTGTTTATTTTAAAAATAGATAAGCTGGGGATGAAAAAATTCTATTTACTCTATAGTCTGTTGGACAGCAACATAAAAAAGCCCTCCAGATTTCTTATAGATACAATGCATAGCATTGACACAATAAGTTAATATGACAGCATAAAATCCAATACTCACCCTGGGATCATACAATAAATAGAATCTGTTAAAGTACTCTGTAAACTCTCCTGTGAGATATTTCTCTTTGATCCAGACTTTAACAGGAATTATTTAATCATAATGAGATGGTAATAAAACAGCAGCACCTGAATAATCTGTTTTATTACCTATTTCTTAATTAGCTCCTGTTCATTATAATTCTTTCAGATATTTAAAACTTATGATGTAAGTGACACAGTGTAAAAATATTAGAAACTGTATATATCTGTGCTAAAACAGCCTTTGTACATTATCCAAAGTGTCTGAATATCTCAAAAGTGTATCGTTTTGGATCTACCAAAGTATTACACAAAAAATACCAGCAAATGAAGTGCTCTTTTTTTCACTAAATGTGGGGAGGGGGAGATTCATAAATTCAAAAGTGACAAAACATCTTTTCTATTTAAAAACACAGAAATGGCCAAGATTAAATATAATACTAGCAAAAATAGTTTAAAATAACCTAAAAATAGAAAAGTCAAAAATAAGTATACATTTATATTACATCCAACAAAATGATATTAAAAGAATGTTAAGATTGCAAAATTGAGCAAGCAAAAATTAGGAAATGCCAGAATTAAGGTTGCCACAGTGGCCCCTGTCGGACAGGAGGAGAAACTGCAGTGAAAGCCTGCTTCAGGATGGAGCATGCTCAGTTGCTCTGTGTGGATGGCACATGCGCAATCTGGTCACATGCTGGAGCTCTGAGGGAATGCAGCATGCTTAGTACAGATGGAATCTTTGGAGAATTTAGCAGCCAAACTCTAACAAATCTTTACTGAGCATGTGCGAACTCAGATTTTTTCAGAGGCTCACAGTTTGCCCCTGTTTGGGACAGTTTCCCTAGAGATGGGAAAAGGCACATCCTGTTATCAGGGCAACCTCCCTGCCAAATTTACAATCCATGCAAAAGTTTCTCAACAAAATGGTTGTAACTTCATGTAAGGAAATTAGTTGGTTCCACTATTAACTTTCTTTCTTTCTGGCTACATAAAGCTCCCAAGTATTTCTGTACATATGCTACAAAAATTAAGATGATTAGCACAATGATATAAAATACATTTTGATATTTCTTAATTTCCTATAGCTAAACACGTTGTAAAGTCCACCCAATTCTGTTTTGAAGACTCTCTTTGAGACTACAAAAAAGTAATAACTGATAACTTGACAGGCCTTTGAACACTGTTGAGTTTTTAATAAAAAATTCATGCCAGGGACCAAAGCTTTAGCTGTATACATGCTAAGTCTATGGCAAGTTTCACTCTACTGAGAGTGTAATTGGATTAAAACACATCATTTGATAATTTTGAAGTTAGTCACTGAAATGTACATGTAAGTAATTTCAATTTCACAGAAAACTAGTCATCTTGGTACCGTTGTGCAGTTTGGTGAAAAGTTATTTTTAGGAAGTTTGGAAATAATACACTATTTAAAAATGTCAAATATGTAACAAAAGTGGATTCTACTCTGTTTTTCCCTCATATGTGTTCTGGTATTTCCTATATTAGGTGTAACATGTTTTTTTCAAAACAACACCTGCGTTTAGCAATTTTTATAATTTAATTCTGAAAAATGTGTAGATAATTACATTATTAATGAAAATGAAAGCTCCACAGATTTCTCTACAAATGTCTACTACAGTATGTCAATCTTGAACTAACACACCCTTATTATTTCAGTCTTGTGTAGACTGGCACTTGTGACCTATTATATGATGACTATGGGCTGGGACCAAATAGGGACTAGGGTGAGATGCAGAAAGTCACACTCTTTGGTGCTAATATAAAATATAAAATATAAATGAAATGTTAAAACTCAATGTAGAAAAATAATCAATGACAACAAACTATTATATGACATTTAACACCCTTTGCACGAATTCTGAAAGGACACTGCCAACGCCTTTATGCCTTAAATGTAGTTCTTTTGGTTACCAAATATGAATGTGTCAAATTTTCAAAAACAGCGTCCAACTTTGACCTCACAGTTTTACCTTTGCCAGTCCAAATTTAAAGGTTAAGGCCCCTTTGAAAATCTGTCAAAGCAAGGGGGGAAAAATCAATAAAAATGAAAACAAATTTTCTTTTTCATTTAAATATTCCCTGTAGAGCTCTAAATCCAACCACAATATGTATTTATTTATTTTGATCCATACCGCTGCCACTACAAAAAGAACCCATCCCAGATTCTGGGTCAGTTTGGCAATCTTTTACAATATACTATTACACCAATTGTCTATTTAAATTTGTATGCGCTTTAGGGTTGTAAATCTGTTCCTATGTGTTTCCACAATGCTTCGCAAAATGGAACCCTGATCTCAGTTGGTGCCTCTAGATGCTACCATAATAAAAATACAACTATTACTACTAATTATAACCACAAACAGTGCCATTGTTTTAATAGAAATAGGACAATATTTTGAGGTTAAAATATTATATTCATTTTTGACACTGTTTCTGCAAGTATAATCAATGGTTTATCATTAAAAGATATGTAATCCTTTTTTCTATGCTAACGCTAAGTTCTCCTACATCTATGACTGTGTCAATTCCCAGTAGAAGTGCCTATTCTGTACTGCTTCTGCAACTTTCCTCATAGCAGAGTCTTGCTAATGCAAGGCATTGATCCAGCAGCAATTACTAGCATGGTAGTGAAAAGTTACACTAATTCCCTGTCTTTATTTCCCCCCCTGAGCTGCAGGGTATCAGTTTCCAAGTCTGTGAGACTGTGTGCAATACTAGTTGCTAACATTACCTTGTTCATCAGGAATCAGGGCAAACATCACAGCCTGGGTAGTAGACTCTGGGGAGGATAAGAATTAAGGAATGGAAGAATGATCTTGTAGCTATAACACAGGCTTGGGAGTCAGAGGAACTCTGTTTAATTCTCAGCTCTGGCACAGGCTCTCTCCCCGTGGGCCAAATTCAGAGGTGAGTCTAAATGAGTTGAGAGGTAGTCTAACACAGGGGTCATGCTTCAAAACATTTCAATTGCTTTGACTAGATAAGTTACCTCAGTATTTGGATCATTATAAGTATTCCCTATACCAGACTCACTTCAGAGGTAACCTTATCGAAGGCAAACTTGGTAAATACTAAAGGATGACCACTGTCCACCTCCTTCTTGTGCCACAAATCTGTACATTGCAGAAACTTAGACTCAAACCCACTTACAGTGTGTAATTTCCCCTCCCCTTGCCCTTCACTTAGAATTTGGCCCACTGAGTGGGAGTGTAAGGGAGTCTAAATTGGGCCACCACCGAGTCACACATTGGTAAGATGGTGTAAGTAGATGAAAGAGAGTCTAGTTCAGGGGTAGGCAACCTTTCAGAAGTGGTGTGCCGAGTCTTCATTTATTCACATTAATTTAAGGTTTCGTGTGCCGGTAATACATTTTAACGTTTTTTAGCAGGTCTCTCTCTATAAGTCTATAAAATATAACTAAACTATTGTTGCATGTAAACTAAACAAGGTTTTCAAAATGTTTAAGAAGCTTCATTTAAAATTAAATTAAAATGCTGATCTTAAGCTGCCAGCCTGGGGTTCTGTTCACCTAGGCCTGCAGCGGGTTGAGCTCGGCCTGCGGCCGGGACGCCGGCTGGCATGGGGCTGGCAGCTGGGGCCCCAGACCTGGGGAGGAGAGGGGGGCAGGGCAGAGGGATGAGGGCTGTGGGGGTGCAGGGCAGAAGGCTGGATGTGTGGGGGGGTCAGGGCAGAGGGCTGGGTGTGGGGGGGATTCAGGGGTCAGGGCAGAAGGCTGGGGGTGTGTGGGGGTACAGGGCAGAAGGCTGGAGGCGTGGGGGGGTTCAGGGCAGAGGGCTGGGTGTGTGTGGAGGTGCAGGGCAGAAGGCTGGGTGGGGGGGGGTTCACGGCAGAGGGCTGGGGGTGTGTGGAGGTGCAGGGCAGAAGGCTGGATGTGGGGGGGGTTCAGGGGTGAGGGCAGAGGGCTGGGGTGCTCCCAGCCCCCTGTCCTGAGCGGCTCATGGCAGGGGGCTGGAAGGGATATGTCCTGTTCCACCCGCTTCCCCAAGGCCCGGTCCCTACCTCTTCTCTGTCTCCTCTACGGAGCAGCGAGCACGCTGCGGCTCGGCTCTGCTCTCCTTCCCCCAGGAGGGAGGAGGAGGGGCAGGAAAGCTCCAAGCTGGGGGAAGAAGCGGGGGAGGGGGAGCTTGGCTGCCGCAGGACCAAGCTTCTGCCTCCTGCCCCCGCAGGGGAGAGCGGTGGGCGGGGGGGCTGAGTGGGACTGGGACTGCAGCGGGCAGCGGCGTGCCACCCAAAATCGGCACGCGTGCCGTAGGTTGCCGACCCCTGGTCTAGTTGCCAGGGCCGGCTCCAGGCACCAGCTGACCAAGCAGGTGCTTGGGGCGGCCACTCGGGAGAGGGGCGGCACGTCCAGCGATTCGGCGGCAATTCGGCGGAGGGTCCCTCACTCCCGCTCGGAGCGAAGGACCTCCCGCCGAATTGCCGCCGCAGATCGCGATCGCGATCGCGGCTTTTTTTTTTTTTTTTTTTTTNGGGTGTGTGTGGAGGTGCAGGGCAGAAGGCTGGGTGTGGGGGGGTTCACGGCAGAGGGCTGGGGGTGTGTGGAGGTGCAGGGCAGAGGGCTGGGGGTGTGTGGAGGTGCAGGGCAGAAGGCTGGATGTGGGGGGGGTTCAGGGGTGAGGGCAGAGGGCTGGGGTGCTCCCAGCCCCCTGTCCTGAGCGGCTCATGGCAGGGGGCTGGAAGGGATATGTCCTGTTCCACCCGCTTCCCCAAGGCCCTGTCCCTACCTCTTCTCTGTCTCCTCTACGGAGCAGCGAGCACGCTGCGGCTCGGCTCTGCTCCCCTTCCCCCAGGAGGGAGGAGGAGGGGCAGGAAAGCTCCAAGCTGGGGGAAGAAGCGGGGGAGGGGGAGCTTGGCTGCCGCAGGACCAAGCTTCTGCCTCCTGCCCCCGCAGGGGAGAGCGGTGGGCGGGGGGGCTGAGTGGGACTGGGACTGCAGCGGGCAGCGGCGTGCCACCCAAAATCGGCACGCGTGCCGTAGGTTGCCGACCCCTGGTCTAGTTGCATCACCTTACACATCACTTATGAATTGGATTTCCTCAGTTTCTCCCTCTGCAAAATGGAGATTATAATACTTGGCCTGCTTTTGCTACCTAATATTTGTGCTCATACATGTCCACATTGAGAATAAATCAGAATAAGGTAAAGCATTCTGTATCAGTATCAATGCATTTTCTCTCCCAACAAGAAAGTAAACCAATTAGAATTCAAATCTCCTCATTCCCTTTCAGAAGCCTTGACTACCCTAAAAACCCATCAGTTGTAACAGTCACTCCTGAACAGTTTACAATAGCCTAGCTCAGGCACTGGGCAATCTTAAAGGTTGCCATCCAAAAGCTAGTTAACAATGGTTGCAGTCCAGTACTAGAAAGCGTTCTGAAATTTATCACCGGTTATTTTGTAGGCTTGTATCAGTTCCTGTTCAATATGTGTACCATATATCAGGACATCATTCAGATATAACCAGCTGAATAAAGCATGCAATACTCTGTCTTGAAGCTTACAGGACATGTAATGTGCATCCCCAGAGCCCACACCAACAAGAGCTGGTCTCAATATTGGCTTGAAACTATGTCAGTGTTTAGAAAGGATCAGCACACAGAAGGTTAGGTGTTACCTATTTATCTCCTGTATCTTCTGTGTTACAGAGAATCTCAGAAGGGGCGCAGTGAAGCAGGTTATAAGGGCACAGAGGCACCAAGACAGTCAATTAAAACAACTACTGCAGACAGTAGCGAGGAAAAAGGTGAAAAGTGCAGAAAGCTCATGGCTTTTGGCGGAACAATTTTATACAAGTGCGATATTCAAGCGAGGCTCTGTTACAGACTGAGGGGGGGAAATGATTCCATTCATACAAATAAATTACCTTTTACCATGTTAAATAAAAGCTAATAAAAATGAAGCAGCGATGTACATGGCAGATTTATGCTAACTATAATCGCGTCATTCCAAGATGGAAACACTTTAACATGATATTAAAAAAGAACAAATTAAACTTTAATGAATACTATACTAGGTGTCAGAAACTGTGCTTTCCCTTTTACACATTTTATACTGTAAAGCATATACTTTAATTCTGCCTGAACTCCAGCTTGTTAAAAAGTTGATCGGCCCCTTTGGAGAAAACGAAGTACCATTACTGCCACATTTTTTTAACATTGAAAATGGTGCACACAAGCTAACAATCACTCTGGAGCATTTTTGGTGGCATTCCAAAATCAGAGCACAGTTTGCTAAATAAGGGAAATACTATATTTCTGCAGAATAATATGCTGCAACACCTGAAGTTGGGCCTTAATAATATATATGTGATGAAAACAGAAAACCATCAAAGAAGCCTGTTGTTTAAACACTACAAAGCCAGCTTGACATCTTTAATTTAGCCAGAACAATGTGAGAATTCTTTTATTGGTAGAAAAGTCATAGAAATGTAGAAAACAGTAAGATTCCTTATTGCATGACCACTACCTGGGAAAAACAGTTTAACATTAACAGCAGCAGGTGCTGCAAATTTAGCTGCGTGGGGTAGAAAGCTTTTGGTTATTATTTGATGGCAAACTATTGTTACTTTCAGCTTATTTACATATATATATAAATACATACATGTGTGCACTGTATTCTTATTTTGAGCAAAAACAAATCAGCAAGCAAATTCTAGGGACCAGGAATGTGGTTGCCAGGAATCCATGCAGCCCACCTTTTGAAAAAAATGAAATACGATAAAATCAACACCCAACTACCCACAATCTTCACTCCCTAAAATTACAATGGTCTGAGTTTCTGAAGAGCACAGTGAGCAAGTGTCAGTCTAGGATCAATTCAAGGCAGTGAACAATTTGAGATCTCATAGGGCTGGAAACAGACTGAGAGGGAGGTTTTTCAAAAGCACAAAGGAGAGAGAGGCTTTCAGCACCCAATGACTTTCAATGACAACTGGGAGCCTAGCTCCCCTTTGCAGATCTCCCTCTCACCCCCTGCAGCTTTATACCAGACTGGAGATTCCAAACTTTCTAACAGGATACATGACACTTTGCTCGTTTCTGCTGAAGGGCCGGAGGTGGCAGGTCTTAAAATTACAATATTAGGCTTCAATTCTGCAATGTGCTCAGTGTGGAACTGCACAGGGCCCCACTGACTTCATGCAGAGCTCATTGCAGGATCAGGGCACTGATTTCTGTGGAAGTGCTATTTCTGATCATTAGTAGAGGTTTCTAAAATTCTCTCTTTCTTCCTCTAAGGCTTGTACAGTTGGATTTGCACTGTAACACAGGCATCTTGGCTTTCCTCTGCATCAGTAAAACCTGATTGCTCCAACATTTGTAGAAAGCAAACACCAAAGGGATGCAATCATGGCCAAAGTGAATTCTTTTAAAAATTCAAATGAATACTTGTTGAACTTTTCTTTTCTTTTTTTTTGCACTATTCACCCAGGTCTACCACCAACCCTGTCTCCAGCAAGAAGTGCAATGGGACTTTTGACTACTGAAGGGGGTGATAAATCCACCGATTTAATTTTGATTAGCATTTATAGCATGAGAGGGGAAAACGGCGGATCCAGCACAACACTTAGGCATGGGTTTATCTTTTAACATGGGGTAGTCAATGGACTAAGACCCGAGATGATAAGCAGAGGATGCTCACTTTGCACACTTTAGGGGCACTTTACAAACTGCTTCCCAAATTTGCCCAGAATATACAGGATCATTTCATTTCAATAGGTAATTACAGATACAAATGTGAATTTACTATTGCAAAAAAGCAATCTTTATGCATAAATCAGGCACTAAGCACTTACATATCACCCAATGTGTGCAAATGTTATGTGCTACATTGGCACATAAAATGCCCATTATATGGGTGATCAAATTCTACCACCCCCTAGTATGGGATGGTGCAAACTTCACAACCTCAAGGTAGTGAATTTTTCTACCTATGTATGACTGTCACATGTTCTCCTGCCCTCCCATGAGCTCGATCCAGTCTTCAGCTGCCCACGTGTGAATGGAATATCCAAATTTTGGAAGGGTATACTGAGGGCAAAACTGCTTGCAAAAAATAGGCCACTATTCACCTTCCTTTCCAGGAAACAAAAAGTCAAATGCAATTATGTTTCATTTATTTATAATTGCCAGTAGTGCTTTTATTTTTCCCACTGGTGACAGAAAAGGAGAATTCTGTGACCTGTATCAGGCAGGCACCGCAACTTGCTTCTGAATCAGATGGATTGATGTAGAAGTGTTCATGAAATTTCAGTGCCAGTGACATCTCTACCTAAAACATACAGCTCAATTATATCTGCACGAAGAATACCTAGAACTGAGGAAAATATTACTTATAATTGGCTGGCATTTGGAGACAAATGGGGGAAGGGGGAAATGTGGAAATTACAGCAAATCACCATTCCTCAATCTCTTGCGAGGTTGTTTACATTTTTGTTCATTTATTTTGCTGATAGGAAAAAAACCACCTGAGTCAACGGACTACGATTTCCATTTCAGATTCTATATTTCAAGAAACACTTTGTAGTCCAGAATGTTCTAGAACAGGCATCATTTACTGCATATTGAGAAAATGATGTAGGATCATCCTGAATTACACGGTTACCATTGCTGCCAATGGTTTGTTCTGTTACTGCAATGGAAAGTCTGCTGGCAAAATTTTAACTGAAGATTTATGAGCAAATTCACAGTGACTTAAACAGGAAGTGCAGGTGCATTATTATTCTATGGCAAAATTTAATCCAAACTGGGGGGGATAACTAAGATCAGTAGCACAAAAAATAGCCCAGTGGCATTTTGTTCCACTGACCTTTTGCACCATCATCAGAGGTATGTCTACACTGCAACCAGGAGACACAATGGTAGCACGTGTAGACATGCCTGAGCTACCTTTGACTGAATTAGCTCACTAAAAATAGCAGCAAAGCCATGGTGGGACAGGCTAGCTTCCCAAGCACATAACTAGGTCCTGGGTGGGATTGAACTTGGGTGGCTAACCTGTGCCCCCTCTGGCTATACTGCTATTTTTAGCAAGTTTGCTCAATCAAAGCTAGGTAGGGTATGCCTACATGTTCTGCAATTGCACTTCCTGACTACAGTGCTGACATACCCACTGTGTCAAATCCTGCCTTGCAATATGCATGCACAGCTCCTGTTGTAATCAACAGGATTTTGCATATACATATTTGAGGGCAGAATTTGGCTCTTGGACTTCACAAACTGAATCACTAGTGATCCCACTGAAAGCAATGGGAATTGTGCAATCTCTGGGGATCTGATTTGCTTGTTTCATCATTGATATGATAAATGGCATCAAGCAATTAATTAGAAATTGTGCCGCTATGACATTTGACCAGATTTACTGCATTCAGATTCATTGAGTTGGATTTATATTATAGGTATCTGCCTCTGACTTAAACTGCTTCAAGCCCTAGTTGGCCCACACAGGTATAATGACTGCATGCCCCCAGTCAGGATCTGTGCACACAAAACCTACTGTGCACACAAAACCAATTGTTTGTACACACACTTACTATGACATGTAAGTATGGTATTTTCAGTAATTATGCATGTACAGGGGAATGAAATAGCATGCATTTAGTGTGTGGATTATACATGTGGAGTTACAAAAATTTTAACCACATGGGCCTTGCAGGACATGAACAATCCCATGGGCTACGTGTTATTTTAAAATGAAAATGAAAAATGTATTTTGCATAATTAAAAAAAGCCTAAATATGCACATATTCTTTAGAAGTGACATTCCCACATCCCACACAAACCGTCTAGCCCGCTCCTTCTGTGGAATGAGCGGTGAGTGGGTGAGCACAGCTCTCAGATCTAGCGGCCAAAACAATACAACTCCCTCAACCTAAGCAAACAGTCTTTCCTGTGATATATTCTCCTGCTCAGTGGGTCACTGTGGAGTCTGGCAGCAGGGCATGCAGGGGTTACAGAGAGCCCCTACACATCCCCTCTGCTTCCTGGCTCTTCTATGCAATGAGGATGGGCAGGGATTCTTCTTAGCAGAGTAAAACTAGAGACTTAATCAACATTTTCTATTAAAGATAGTAAGGGCCAGATTCTGCACCCTTGTGGAGTAAAGTGCTATTCAACAGGGCTAAGAGCATCAGAGATCATGTCTGAATGATTTTAGGAGAACTGTGCACATGATACATTTTAAATAGCCAGTTTGTAGAAGATGAGTAACAAAGAACAAATTCTTCATCTTTGTTCTACAATATTTCTCTTCCACATGGTAATAATATTTTGCACTTAAAGAGCTTTGCATGTTCAAAGCACTGTCCAAACATTAACCAGTTAATCCTCAGATCATCCCAAAGAGTCACTGTTATCATCACCATTGCATAGTTGGGGAAACTGAGGCACAGAGCAGTGAAGTAACTTGCTTGGGGCCAAAGAGTGAGTCATTGACAGAACCAATAATAGAATGCAGGGCCCAGCTCAACCCTCTATACTACCATGTTGTTCAAAAAGCAAATACAAGTCATTTCTTTCAAGACATACTTCTGTAATAAGCTGCATGATGTATTTCTTCATTTATCTTTTTAACTGAGATTTACTATTAAAAAGGGCCTTTTGAAAACTGCTTAAGTCCATTTAATTAATCTTCTGCCAACATAAGATATCGTAAAATGATTATGGACACATTCATTATTACTTCACCCAACCTGTCTCCAGCTGAACGCCTACTTTTGTCTTTCATAAGGCTCACAAGAGCAGAACTGGATCATAACACAAGTAACACTGTAGTAATGTGCATTTTAGTCGACCCTGTTATTTAACCTCTCATTCTTGTGTGCCCTAGACAAAATGAAGCCTATTACATGAATTGGACATGTACTGCTTGGATGAACATATGGTCAATTGAATTGATTGAATCTCATTTTTACAAAGTCTTAGTCTTTTGTATTCATTGTATCAAAGCCATCTATGGAATCATCAGACAGTTCTTTTCCTTAAAGTCTCTCTCTCTCTCTCACACACACACACTCACTCATCAGGTCCTTAATTTTTGCCTGTTTGTAATCTGCGGACTGATTAATCTTCATAACAGTCATCACCACTACTAACAATTTCCCCAGTAAAGATATGTCAGTGCAGAGAATGCATCTCTGTCAAACTTTGGTATGAAGATGAAGTAAAGGAAATTCAGTGCATGTGAAGGGTGTTGTTTGGTTTACTGTTAAGTTTTGAAGTCCCAGAAGACAAGTCTTACTGCTCTGAAATCAAGATAAAATGAACTATATCTACTTTGCTACAGGCGGCTTATCAGCAGTGTGGAAACATTCCAGATACTCATTATATATGATATACATAAGAAAAGTGAAAATAGTTCTTTCCAATGTATTGTAATAGCAATGTCCTGAGGTTATAGATTTGGTCTTTGTGAGTACTATTAAGAGCAACAGCATATGATTCTGCTGTAGATTTTTTCCAGGTGAAATCTCCCCCAATTAACTCAGTCAGGGTAAGTAGAAAGATACTGGCTGTTATTCAGTAGCTGCTTAAATTTACTCTCTGATGGAAATTCATCATTATGGGTGAAATTCACCCCAGTATGGAGGGTCAACACAAGGCATATGTACAGTTAGAGCCCTCCCTCCATTTAAGGTTCTGGTGAAGGCTGTAAGTGGGCTGAAATTTTGCATAAATCCTTATTCTGCACTGGAGTGAAATTCACTTGACAGGGTCTTTACACTATTTTTCATGCGTGAGGTATTATTGAAAGCATTCTGTGACGTCATTCCATATTATTTATGAAAATATGCTTATGATATGAATATGACATAACTGAGATATACTTTATGCCAGATGGCTCATGTGAGATATCATTGGAAAGGTTATGATTTACTGAATGCAATTATCCAATTTGTATGCCTGTATCATTCCTGTATCTGAAGTAATGAATATCGACTATGTATCTGTATTTCAACTATGCTACCTTGGGTGATGCTCACTGCTAACACTTCAGGTACAACAATGGAAAAGCTAGACAGGGCGGATGCATAGGAGCTGACTCTGTGGGTGCTCCGGGGCTGGAGCACCCACAGGGAAAAATTAGTGGGTGCTCTGCGCCCACCGGCAGCCAAACTCCCCGACCCACCTTGCCCCCCCTCACCTCCTCCTCCTCCCGAGTGCGCCGCGTTCCCGCTCCTCCACCTACCTCCTAGCGCTTGCCACCGCCAAACAGCTGTAGCAAGCTCTGGGAGGGAGGGGGGAGGAGTGGGAACATGGCGCGCTCAGGGGAGGAGGCGGGGCCAAGGCGGGGATTTGGGGAAGGAGTTGGAATAGAGGCAGGGAGGGGGCGGAGACTTTGGGGAAGGAGGTGGCAGGGGGCGTGGCATGGGTGGAGTCGGGGCAGAGGGGGTTCGGCGCCTATGGGCGGATGGCCCATCAGCGAGGGCAATAGACTGTGAAAAGCTTGGCCTTCCTGTGGACACTCCCTACTGCCACTGACTCATGGATGCTGTGATCCTACAGAGTCAGGTGGGCTTGTCACCTGATACTAAAACATTACCTGGGACTTCTTGTAACTTTCCACTGTAAGGGAAGGGGGTTTCTTTGGTGAAACTAGATTAGTTTGCGTGTTTGATTTCATTTGCTTAGTAATCTGCTTTGTTCTGTTTGTTACCTTTCAACGGGGGAGGAGGGATAGCTCAGTGGTTTGAGCATTGGCCTGCTAACCACAAAGTTGTGAGTTCAATCCTTGAGGGGGGCCACTTAGGGATCTGGGGCAAAATCAGTACTTGGTCCTGCTAGTGAAGGCAGGGGGCTGGACTTGATGACCTTTCAGGGTCCCTTTCAGTTCTATGAGATAGGTATATCTCCATATATAACAATGCATTCGTAATTTTATTATTTAACAACCACAACAATATATGATATGGGATGCCTTTCATCTTTAAACATTAGATAAAGCCTCACATCATGCTATGGAGGTACAGTATTAATAATATTATTATATTATTATATAACTATAATTATCCTCTTTAAAAAACAGAGAAGGAACCTGAGGCAGAGATGTTCAAGTCCAGGCCTTAAGAAGTGTACGTTTCACAGCACATAGGCATGGAAATGTGCAATCCCACCTTGAAGCATGTGCAGGCATCTGCCCTGTTTGCACAAAATAGACACATACATGGGTGTGCTTTTGAATATTTGAGCCTATGAGGTTTTTCCGAGGCTGCAGGAGGAGTTAGTGTCAAAGCTGGGATTAACACCCAGTTATTTCTGGTTTCTAGACCTATTCTCAGACCACCAGATCCCCTTCCTTAGCCATCCTACAAATCCCTGTCCATGGACGCTCTAGTGGAGATATCAAGGCACACAGGTCTATGGACTCTCCACACACCATATTTCCCTCACACAGAAGAACCACACCACTTCCACTGGTTATCAGGTGTTCCAATTGCATAAAGAGGAGGAGGGAGCAGTTACTTATCCCCAGTTGATCAAATTCAATTTTACATTAAGTACATCCAAACTCATGCATAGCTACTTTGCCCCACAGATTTATCAATGGGGCCAGCAAATACAATCAACTTAACTTGTCATTATCCTTAAAGTACATTCTCCAAGATCATATCATAGAGCAGTATTTCTGGGTACAATGTTAAAAATAGAACTGCCCCCTATTTTATCTCTGATTTATAACAGTGTTTTAGGGACTGATGCAAAACCCACTGAATTTAATGGGAGTCTTTTTAATTCACTCCAATGGGCTTTGGGTCAGGGACTTTTAAACACCAAACAAGCTAATATAACTTCTTTCATGTGCCCTCAATTCACAAAAAACATTTTTTTTAAAAGAGAGAATTAAAAACTCACAGAATCTGTGATTGTCTCTCAATCTATTTAACTGCTTAAAAATGTATCTTTTCCCCATGGAACAACATCCACACTGAAGCTTTCCCCCCTTATCTTTGGTTAACCAAATATGTTTATATGAAGATGTACTTTTTAAATCTACCTTTTTGGTCAATTTTAGCCATGCAAATTCTAAAAAGCCTCATATTGCCAGACATGTAGGAAAAACTAATGATACAGGTGTTCGCAAAACCCAGTGATAATGCATGACAGATACTGTAAAGAAATTCATGAAATAATAATGCCACAGGAGGGCACAGCAAAATATGAATCACACGCAATCAATTCTAATCTACTACAGGTGTGACTGCCTCATTATTATTAAATAAAACCAAGCTGGGTGTGGAAAAGAAAACATGTTTTGCATTGGAAAGGGAAATAGAAGCTGGCACTTTATGCTGGACTGTATTTCAGGATAGAGTCATAACTCTTAATCAGCTACAGCCTACATCCAATCCAACCAATTGTGTAATTAGAATAATAAATATACCAATCAATTCTTTTCATAGAGGTAAGAAAGCAAAGACCTTGCCAAATTTAACTTTCATTGCACACTAATGTGCACTGAACATCTGCTGTCACAGTTCAGTGAAGTCAGGTTTCTATCAGTTTGGTTTTTTATGCAACATAACTCATTTAAACAAAAAATTTTAATGTTGCAAACAGTCTAGTCCATATTTCATGCATATTGTACCTTTCACAATGAATCTTGTACACTTTAGGCCTGTGTGTAACTGCTGTAAATGGGGCTTGTAGCACTCCCTATCAAGATGGCCCAACACCATTATAAAATGCTATTCAGTTGCAAATAACTTTGCCAACCCTTAAGTGCTTGGGTTGAAATTTCCATGCTGATTGCCTGCTTCAGATGAATATTTTTTTAATTGCAAAATTTCAGCCAAAATGGTTCAGCTGTTTCCTAGAATGAGGTTAGCGAGACATAGGTTTTGCCCACATTAAAAAAATTCTGGCCAATATTTCTTTGAAACCTTCTAGTGCCTGAATGGTTTAGAATGGGGACTTGAAATTTGAGAGGGAAGGGGTCGGGGAGGGTGCTTTTTGCTGTTCCTGTGAATATCTGCTCAAATTTGGTCAAGTTATGAACCTATGAAAAATCTCAGCCTGCTCTCAGTAGAGACTTCCTTGAGTTTAAACGACAAACCCTGAAGATTCTATCTGCACTGAGCACAGTAGTGGCGCCAGCTTTGCCGGCGCCCTAGGCGGCGGAAGGTCCCGCCCCCAACAGCGGCGGCAGAAGGTCCCGCCCCCAAATTTCTACGGGCGGCCGCGGCACCGGCGCCCCCAAAATAGCAGTGCCCTAGGCGACCGCCTAGGTCGCCTAATGGGTTGCCGTAACTAGGAATGAGATGACTCCAGCCTGGAGCTAAGTGGGACTTTCCCTGAAATTGCTGTTTGGGGCTGGTGTGGGCCATGCCAGGGCCAAGCACTGGAACTGTAAAAAGGGAGACTCTCTTTCCTGTGCTCTAAATACCCTCAGGCTGGCACCCAGACAGTGCACAGGAAGAAGCTGCTTGATTCAAATGCAGAGGGGACACAAGAATGGCCTGGGGGAAAATGGACAAAGTAGATTGGGACAAGAAGTGTAAGGGGAAGACCAGGACTGGAGGCAGGTGATGGGACAAGAGGGAAACTGAGACTGGGAGTTGATGTGTGTGTGTGTGTGTGTCGTAACTAGGAATGGCTGGCAAAGACACAGGGACAAAGAGCTTGGGGGGCGGGTCATTGAGACTGGACAAAGTGCCTGGGGAGCAATGCTGGGCCTGGAAGTCAGTGGGAATGGGGAACATGGCTGGGTGCAACTGGAGGCAGGGAAGGAGAGAGACAGATTGGATGATGTATCCCTAAAGGGCTAGAATCTTCTGACGGTTACATCGGGGTAAATCCTGGGTAACCCAGTTTACAGGGCTGACTGAGAACAGAGTTTGGCTCATGATTTATTCTGATGCAAGGCTCCAAATACCCCTGTACAATAGTAGATTTTCTGATCAGCTGATCAAACTCCTCTAGACACGTAAAGCTCCCTTGAATGCACACAAATACACCTAGAGTACTTCTGATAAGACGTAGACACCACAGACAGGGTCCATTTGATGCAAATAGTATTTTACACTAAAATGCTTTGTGCCTGAATTAGATTTTGCAAAAACTTGCCTGTGCAAAGTTATATGTAAGAGACATGCCAGTGAAGATATTCCTGACTTCTGAACTTGATAATTCACCCCTTAGTATAGTCATGGTATTATATTTTTAAAATGGAAATCTATTTCAAAGAGATTGCCTGAAGGCTATGGAATATGTCACTAGGCTAATCACAGTAAAGTAATACAGCAGACACTATTAAAAATTCAGTGATGACTGACTCTCCCGGGGTTTTTGAGGTAACTGCAGCATTTTGCTGTACTGCAATCAATATAGAAAGGCCGTGTTAAGTCTTAAATGGAAACCACCCTGTACGTTTTCTCCCAGCATTTAAGAGCATATTTTGTAAGGTGCTGAGCACTCTGGACCCAGTCCAGCAAAGTACTTAACCCAGGGCCGCCCAGAGGATTCAGGGGGTCTGGGGTCTTCGGGGAACTTTGGCGGCAGGTCCCAGAGCGAGTGAAGGACCCGCCGAATTGCTGCTGAAGACCCGGAGCGGAAGGAGACCTCACCGCCGAAATGCCGCCGAAGACACTCCGGGTCTTCGGCAGTGGGTCCTTCACTCAGTGCCGACGAAGACCCGCCGAAAACTCTCGTGGGAGCCCCTGAAAACTCTCGTGGGGGGCCTCTGTGGGGCCCGGGGAAAGTTGCCCCTTCCCCCCCCCCCCCGGGCGGCCCTGACTTAACCATGTGCTTATCTTTTATGGGACTTCCCAGTGCTTAAGTTTAAGCACGTGCTTTAGCAGATCATAACTAGAACACTCAATGTCTGGGCAGGATCGAGGCCTAAATGAACTAGTGCTTGTAGAATCGATTGCACAGTGAAGCCCGGAGAATGAAATCCTCTGTTTACCCACAGGAAAAAACACAGCATGGATGGTGGGCATGTCAAGTGTCAGCCTCGCACACCCCAAACCACCACCTGGATAGGATCTTCCTGCCTGTTGAAGTGAACCGCCAGCTAAATTTCATCCCATTCAATTCCTGATCTCTGCTGAGACTGCCAGTTATGTAACCACCGAAGACCAAGCAGTGGGCAAATTTTACTCATTGACCCACACTGCATTTAAACCGGTGATGTAGTGGTGAACGGCTCTGTGTTCCGCTATTGAATGTAAGAAAGCAATATTTAACTAATACTGAACTGTGTCCCAGTAATACTTCAGAAATTATATATATTAGTACCAGGAGAGCCCAAACCAAGAACAAAAGCAGAGAAAATGTGCACAAATTTGAAGGTCTCCCAGAGTTCCAAGAATGGACTATGGCTTAGAACTTATCTGAAACTGGCCACATAAAGCCTTATGAAACCAAATAACTTTCATAGAATCACAGGACTGGAAGGGACCTCGAGAGGTCTCTAGTCCAGTCCCCTGCACTCATGGCAGTACAAAATATTATCTAGACCATCCCTGACAGGTGTTTGTCTAACCCGCTCTTAAAAATCTCCAATGATGGAGATTCCACCACCTCCCTAGGCAATTTATTCCAGTGCTTAACCACCCTGACAGTTAGGAAGTTTTTCCTAATGTCCAACCTAAACCTACCTTCCTGCAATTTAAGCCCATTGCTTCTTGTCCTATCCTCAGAGGTTAAGAACAATAATTTTTCTCCCTCCACCTTGTAACAATCTTTTATGTCCTTGAAAACTGTTATGTCCCCTCAGTCTTCTCTTTTCCAGACTAAACAAACCCAATTTTTTCAATCCTCCCTGGTAGTCATGTTTTCTAGACCTTTAATGATTTTTGTTGCTCTTCTCTGGACTTTCTCCAATTTGTCCACATCTTTCCTGAAATGTGGCGCCCAGAACTGGACACAATACTCCAGTTGAGGCCTAATCAGCGCAGAGTAAAGCGGAAGAATTACTTCTCGTGTCTTGCTTACAACACTCCTGCTAATACATCTCAGAATGATGTTCGCTTTTTTTGCAACCGTGTTACACTGTTGACTCATATTTATTTAGCTTGTGGTCCACTATGATCCCCAGATCCCTTTCCTCAGTACTCCTTCCTAGGCAGTCATTTCACATTTTGTATGTGTGCAACTGATTGTTCCTTCCTAAGTGGAATACTTTGCATTTGTCCTTATTGAATTTCATCCTATTTACTTCAGACCATTTCTCCAGTTTGTCCAGATCATTTTGAATTATAATCCTATCCTCCAAAGCACTTGCAACCCCTCCCATCTTGGTATCATCCGTAAACTTTACAAGTGTAATCTCTATGCCACATCTTCGCAGTTCGACAGCTCCAAGAGAAGTGTCAAGAGCAGAATCGTGAACTGTATACCATCTTCGTGGATCTTACCAAGGCTTTTGACACTGTTAGTCGCGAAGGTCTGTGGCGCATCATGTCGAAGTTTGGGTGCCCTGACAGATTCATCCTGATGGTACGTCAGTTCCACGACGGCATGATGGCTCGTGTTCTGGACGACGGAGAAGCTTCAGAGGCCTTTCCCGTCACAAACGGCGTCAAGCAAGGGTGTGTGTTGGCACCGACCCTGTTCAGCATAATGTTTTCAGCTATGCTGTCAGACGCCTTTCAGAACAGTTCCTTGGGAATCAGCCTGAGATACAGGACTGATGGGAAACTGTTCAACCTGCGTAGACTCCAGGCTGTCACCAAAATAAAGGAGACTGTGCTAAGAGACCTTCTTTTTGCTGACGACTGTGCCCTGAATGCTGGATCAGAGCAGGAAATGCAAGCTAGCATGGATAAATTCGCAGCAGCATGCGATAACTTCGGCCTCTTCATCAGCATAAAGAAAACCGAAGTGATGCACCAGCCAGCTCCGAAAGCCCAACACCAAGAGCCCACCATCATAGTGAAGGGACAAAAGCTGCAAGCAGTGGACCAATTTACATACCTTGGCAGCACCCTTTCTCGCGCAGTGACAATTGACATCGAGGTCAACTGCAGAATCGCTAAGGCAAGTTCTGTATTTGGCAGACTGTTGACCAACGTGTGGGACCGCCGTGGAATAAGCCTTGCTACAAAGCTTAAAGTCTACCGAGCAGTAGTGCTAACTACCCTGATGTATGCCAGTGAGACTTGGACTGTATACAGGAGGCACGCTAGGCAACTGAACCACTTCCATATGACTTGCCTCCGCAGACTTCTGAGGATCCGGTGGCAGGAGAAGGTGCCAGACACAGAAGTCCTCTCCAGAGCAGGCCTGCCGTCAATTTATACTCTGCTTATGAAAGCCCAGACACGCTGGGCAGGCCATGTTGTAAGGATGCCAGACCACCGCATCCCCAAACAGCTCCTTTATGGTGAGCTGTCTCAAGGAAAGCGATCGCACGGGGGACAAAAGAAGCGATACAAAGACACGCTGAAAGCTTCTCTTAAGTCCCTGGATATTGACATCACCTCCTGGGAAACCCTGGCACAAGACCGATCGATATGGCGTACGCTGATCCAGCAAGGCTGCCAGACATCTGAAGCCAGAAGGATAACTATAGCACAAGAGAAGCGAGCACTCCGTAAAGCCAGAGCTGTAAATGAAGTAACAGTGGTGCCCACACATGTCTGCCCGACATGTGGCAGAACATTTCGTGCCCGTATTGGCCTTATCAGCCACCTGCGGACGCACTGTGGACAGCTCACAACCTGCTAGATGTCAAGGTCTTCTTCGAAAACGATGGACGAACATCATCATCATCATCTAAATCACCGATGAAGATATTTAACAGAACCAGATCCAGAACCGATCCCTGTGGGACCCCACTCGTTATGCCCTTCCAGCATGACTGGGAACCACTGATAACTACTCTCTGGGAATGGTTTTCCAACCAGTTATGCACCCACCTTATAGTAGCTCCATCTAGGTTGGATTTCCCTAGTTTGTTTATGAGAAGGTCATACGAAAGCTTTACTAAAGTCAAGATATACCACATCTACCATTTCTTCCCTATCCACAAGGCTTGTTACCCTGTCAAAGAAAGTTATCAGGTTGGTTTGACATGATTTGTTCAACAAATCCCTGCTGTTACTTATCACCTTATTATCTTCTAGATATTTGCTCCACTATCTTTTCGGGTACAGAAATTAAGCTGACTGGTCTGTAATTCCCGGGTTGTCCTTATTTCCTTTTTTATAGATTGGCACTAAATTTGCCCTTTTCTAGCTCCTTGAGTATTCTAGGATGCATTTCATCAGGCCCTGGTGACTTGAAAACATCTAACTTCTCTAAGTAATTTTTAACTTGTTCTTTCCCTATTTTAGCCTCTGATCCTACCTCATTTTCATTGGCATTCACTATGTTAGACGTCCAATCGCCACCAAACTTCTTGGTGAAAACCGAAACAAAGAAGTCATTAAGCACCTCTGCCATTTCCATATGTTCGGTTATTGTTTTTCCCCCTTCATTGAGTAATGGGCCTACCCTGTCCTTGGGCTTCCTCTTACTTCTAATGTATTTGTAGAATGTTTTCTTGTTACCCTTTTATGTCTCTAGCTAGTTTGATCTCGTTTTGTGCTTTGGCCTTTCTAAGTTTATCCCTATGTATTGTTTATATTCATCCTTTGTAATTTGACCTAGTTTCCACTTTTTGTAGGACTCTTTTTTGAGTTTTAGATCATTGAAGATCTCCTGGGTAAGCCATACTTCCTATCTTTCCTACGCAGAGGGATAGTTTGCTCTTGTACCCTTAATAATGTCTCCGAAAAACTGCCAACTGTCTTCAATTATTTTTCCCCTTAGACTTGCTTCCCATGGGATCTTACCTACTAACTTCCTGTGTTTGCTAAAGTCTGCCTTCTTGAAATCCATTGTCTTTATTTTTCTGTTCTCCCTCCTACCATTCCTTAGAATCATGAATTCTATCATTTTGTGATCACTTTCACCCAAGCTGCCTTCCACTTTCTAATTCTCACCCAGTTCCTCCATATTTGTCAAAATCAAATCTAGAACAGCCTCTCTCCCCTAGTAGCTTTCTCCACCTTCTAAAATTAAAAATGGTCTCCAATACACTCCAAGAACTTGTTGGATAATCAGTGCCCTGCTGTGTTATTTTCCCAACAGATGTCTGGGTAGTTGAAGTCCACCGTCACCACCAAGTCCTGTGCTTTGGATGATTTTGTTAGTTGTTTAAAAAAAGCCTCATCCACCTCTTCCTGGTTAGGTGGTGTGTAGTAGACCCCTACCATGACATCACCCTTGTTTTTTACCCCTTTTATCCTTACCCAGAGACTTTCAACATGTCTGTCTCCTATTTCCATTTCAACCTCAGTTCAAGTGTATACATTTTTAATATATAATATAAGGCAACACCTCTTCCCTTTTTTCCCTGCCTGTCCTTCCTGAGCAAGCTGTACTCTTCTATACCAATATTCCAGTCATGCGTATTATCCCAAGTCTCTGTGATGCCAACTATGTCATAGTTGTGTTTATTTACTAGCATTTTGCGTTCTTCCTGCTTATTTCTCATACTTCTTGCATTAGTATAGACATCTAAGATACTGATTTGATCCCCCCCCCCCCGCAGTTCTGTATTGTCTCTCCTTTATCCCTGCTATAACAGCCCATGCTCCCCACCCCACCCCAATTTCCGACCCTTCTCCCAGGTCTCGATGTTTTGATCATTTACAACTGCTCAGATATCAGACACACACCATCTGAGCCCCAGCTAAATGACAATGAAGGAAATTGCTGCCAAAAGTATCTGTAGATGCTGAATACTCAACAGCACTAATAAGTATTTACAGAAAGGTCAGGAAATGTTCTATCCCCGTCTGCCATTATATTTGCTATAGAAAGAGCTGTCCATCTTTCTGGAGATAAAAGGTCTCCTTGGCTACATTTTCCGTGTCAGTGTCTACTGTGTCAGTTACTGATGGCTTCCCCCCAACAGCATCACAAACTTTGTACTAGAGGCAGCCATTCGAACAGAGAGAAACAGCAGCATTTCTTTGTCATGGTCAAAAGTGCAGACCATTTTCCTTTAGATTTCGGACTTCAGTGAAGAACTAAAAATAAAATTAAAATAATAAAAAAAATCTACTTACAAAACAGAATTCTAAAGTGCTAATGTAATGCTGCATTATCTGAAAGATAGTTATTATAATCAAGACTGCTCTGCTTTGCTCTACAATCTTTCTAATGAGATGCACTGGCAAATGCTATTCCAATTTTTGTACAAAAATTACCTTTACTTGTTTTCACATCTGCTAATTTTTTTTAAATATATAACCAGACAGCACAAGAGCTCACACAACCACCAGCTTTATTAGTTGTGCTTCTAAAAGTATAAGCAGGCAGGCTCCTGAAATGGGTGATATTTACAAATCCTTTAATGTATTGTCAGCAACTGTTGTTATTGTGATTAAAGGCTGACTGATTTACAGTACAGCTGTGTTTAAGCAGTTAGAGGCATTTGTCTCATCACAAAAGACACTATCAGTGTTTGGTAAACTTCTAACCTAGTTTGACAAAGACTCCTTTTGCAGCTTGCTAAAATAAGATTAAAAAACAAACAAATTTAAAAACATCTTTAAATAAGGCTAAACAACATGGTGTCTTGATTATAGCATTCTGCTAGAAAGATCACTCTTATAATCTTAGAACTAACAGTATATTTAGCATGCTGAGTTACAAATTATTTTGGTCTTGTTGCAAGGATGATGATTCTGACAATGTTATAAAGAAGTCAGAAAAATTGTTGCTGGAAATACCTGCAAATCAGCAGCACAGACTGGAAAAAGGAGAAAGGGAACAAAATGTTCAACAACCTCTACAGTTTTTAATCTCATACTTTCAAGGATTTCTATTGTTGATATCTACCAGGAAGAATGTCATTTAACTATACCAGGAATGTGTTCTGCAGAAGTTCCTAGCGGGGACAATCTATTTTGAAGTTCAAGTTCCATTTATCAAGCTCTATCTTCTAAATTGGCTGAGGAGAGAGAGTTTTAGTGATAGTTAACTCTCCACCCCAATCCTCTCTACTAGCAAACTGGACCACAACAGGTGAAGGAATATCTCTAGAGTTTTGTAATGAGGGTTTTTACTTCCGGGGTGAGAGGAGAGCATGCAAAGCTGATATCTCCAAAGTGGACAGCTGTCTTTTCTATTTTCCAAGTAATTATTGCATGGAGGTGAAAATAAACTGCGACAATCACATTTTATATCTTAGGGTATAGAAATTAGAAGTATCCTGTATTTAGTAATTTGTTCAATATTAATATCTACACGTGGCAATAATATGCAGCAGGCCAATATTAATCTAATGTGGCTTTATTAAACTGTAATACTTCTGTGACTATATTGTTGGTGTTTTCTAGACTTTCAAGTAATTACTAGTCAGGCAGTCATTGTTTTTAATACGATGGAGAATGGTCTTGTGGTTCAGGTTCTGGAGTGGCGCTCAATTTGTGCGATGGCTCTTTCTGGGTGACCTCAGGCCAATAACGTAGCCTGGGGAATGTAAGGGTCCAGTCCACACGGAAATTTAACAGGAGTTGGGGCCTTAACTTCACTAAGCTCTTTTGATTACCCCAGCCTTAAATCTCAGTGCCCCAGTTTCCCCACTGTAAAATGAGCTGATCGAAATTTTGAAAAATTTCAGCAACAACAAAAGTTTTTGTTTCACTGGAGATTTTTCATGAGGTATTTTGTTTTTCAATGAAAAATTTTGAAAACAACTTTCATTTCATTCTGGTGGGGAAAAATCCCACTCTCTTTTATTTTATTTCCTCCCGGAAAAAGGTGAAGGAGATGAAAATGAAAGTAACTAAAAGGAGAAAAGCATTCTCCCTCCCTCTGCCCCTTCCTTTTTCTTGTACAGGAAAAAAAGGGGGAAGAAAAAAAAAATTCAAGTGTGATAAAGTGGGATTGTCTCACAATTCTGAAATGAAAACAACAAAAATGGTTTGTGGATTTTTTGTGAAAATTATTGTCATCAGTGGAACCCCATTGTTCAAAATAAAAAAATAAATGAAATTTTTTGACTAGTTCTAGAGAATAATTATACTTCCTTTCTCACACAGTATGTGTCTTGTCTGTTTAGATTATAAAATCTCTGTGCATGTACAACACAATAGCTTTTAGCTTGAGATTCTAGGTTCTACAATGCAGTACAATAATAATAAAAACAACAACAATTTCCCACCTTTATTAATTTACAGAGGTAGTCAGGAAAAAAAACAAATGAAGAAAACACATGCAGGATATAGTGAGGTAAACTTCCTTTCAGGTGGCCGAGTCTACTAGCAGAGGTATGTTCAACGGTCTATTATTGCTTTTTCATAATGATTTAGTGACAATCACATAAAACAGTATCTGTCCCATTACAGCAGATATAATTCAGTCTTGTCTGCTGAAATGTATCAGTATTTTTGCACTGTTAGAAAATACACTCTCAGACCCCCCTCAGCTATTATGTTAACTAGACCTTATGTGTCACTAAAAACAAAGGCAACTGAGAATGTGAGATTTGCATGCACTTTGAGTTACCTGCAACTTTTACATTCTCTTTGGTCTGCCCACAGAATTTACCATGAAAGGCCAAGCTACCAGGGTAGGTTGAGAGCAGTAATTCTGAAAACATCTATGTTGTACTCATGATTAGTTCTGATTTTTATGACTCAAATTTGCCAGTAGTAAAATTGCAATTTCCAAGGTTCCCATGTCCAATTCTACCCTTCCTTAGAAAAGCTATGTTCAGTTTGCTCACTTGATGGGAACTTTAAAGTGTGATATGTTAAATCAAATCAGTTCAATATGCCTTAACATCAGTAATAGTCCCTCCAAGAATGAAAGCAGATATACATTTTAAAATAATTTCAACAATGAAAATAGCCCAAGGTCATATTTCTTAAGCAAAATATTAAAATATAAAACAATGAATTCTGAGCAGCATAATCAAAAAGAAACACCTTCTTTTACATTAGGAATGCTCTGAACTGCTGTCTTTGTTGTTTCATCTTTTTTCCCCCCATTAAATCAGACACTTCTTCTAAATCAAGCCCTCGGGGAGTAAGAGACAAAAGTGATGAGAATGCAATGCGTGAATATAAAAGTGGAGCATGTGTTTTATAACTAACTCTGTTCAGAGATCAAGGGAAATGTCACTGTTTATAGCCATCAGTAAAGAATCAATGTAATTATATTTGTAGTGTCAATTCAGGTCAATATTCTAATACATACACTGTAAAGCTAGAATTACAATTTACATCTGTGCTGAACTAGGGTATTTATCTCTCAACTCTTTCTTTGTGTAAAATAATATCCCAAAGCCGATTTTAAATTACAGCTGCCTGATTTCAACTGTAAAATACAAAGGTTCAGTACTGCACCTGGATCTGTTATACAGCTTGAGTGCACACTGTACTGACCCATCTCAGAAATCTGGGTTCAAAAGCAAATGGAGAGCTTCTGGTCTTTAATCTTCTGAAGTACTACAGCAACCATGAACGCAGTCTCAGGGTGAAGGAAGGAAATGCTCCATCCTTGGAGCAACCCCTGTCAGATCATTCATGCTGCAGTGAATTTAAGAGCACTGGCACCAGGATCCTCTCTCCCTCCCCCGCCATTATTGGTTAGTAATATTTTGTGGAGAGGCTGAATTTTGGGAGCGGGGGCATGTGAGAGTAGTGGTATTGTTGCCCAGCTCTGCTCAGAAACCAACCTCTGCCACTTGTGACACCAGAACGAGTAGATTGTACAGATATCAATAATACGTTCATCCTCTGGTTTTACTGTATGCTTCAGTCAGCAGTAAAACAATTGAAAGTGTTGACACTTAAATTGTAATAATTAGGCTGCATTGTTAATGACCCACACAGAGGATTCAGAACCATTCACGCCTCTCAGAGATATTGTTTCAGGCTGACTGAAGACTAAGGTAGACCTCATTATATCACTTATACTCAGCTCACATTTGGTGGTTATCTTTGCAATCATAAGGGCTAAAGACTTACACTCTTACATGAAAGCTCAGGTGTTGTAGCACCAGGTGGCAACCTCCACAGAAAAGTACCATCTCAGTGAGCCACTATTTACCGGACCAGTTCAGCCCCTGCTTTTTCATCACCAATACAATAAATATCATCAGTGTTTTGGTATGGCAGTTAGGCTGCTGGTATTTGAGTGAACATCTTGTCTTTGGCCCAAGCACAGTGAAAGATGGAGGGACTAACATTCAATCTCATAAGCGACATTCTTCACTGCAGTGATAGATGGAGTTATCTACACTCAAGTTAGCCTAGCTTGAGTGAGGGTGTTTGTATCAGCAGAACACAGTAGCTGAGTCCCCCCTGCATTCCTAGCTCCAGCATCAGCAGCACTTGACCTTCAACCCCCACCACCTGATGGGACAGCTAGCTCGAATTTAAAAGCATCACTTAATTTAAGATGGAGCCTTTTGTGGGTGCACATAAATTGGGTCAGAGGGAACAGCTGAGTTATACTTTGGGCTAACAGTGCACTGAAGGCAAGCCCTCACAGTGTGAATGAAAGAGGATGAATTGGCTGTGAACGCACTGTTTCTCTGGAAAAAAAACCAACAACAATCCGAGATGGCAACTACCAACCACATGGCACCCTACAAAATCCTGAAATTATTTTTTTGGGGATGAACTCCTCCAGTTAATCTACTCTGGAACAAATAGTACATCTCAGCACTGAAAAAAATACTCACAGGCAGCATGCAAAACTTTGCATGCCTCTATCATAATTAATTGCCACCAGTGAAAATGATAATAGTTAACATAATATTCCAGTGGTTGTCTAACAGAAAACCCTAATGCTAGCAGCCCAGCTCAGGCGAGTCACCCTGCAATAACAAACATATGATACATTGTGGAAAAAATAAACACTAGATAGAAGTTCCCCCAGAGGTTATTATAGATATTGATAACATAGTGCTAATAGCTTGCTTTGACTGTTTCTAAGATAGGACAGTCAACATCAATTGCTTTTTCTTGTTCACTGACCATTTTTCTACTCCAGTTTGCTTTAACCAAGGAGAATACCGAAGCATTATCTTTCACTCACTATGGCTTGATTTTTGCTGCGTGGATCTCAGAGCACCACTGAGTGTACAGAGCCCTGCAGGGCAGTGGTGAGGACCTCGTAGAGTGGCACATGAACCAAAGCCCACCCATGCAACAGGGGACAGGTGATGCATGCAACACAGAGGCGCTCATGGCTCTGCAACAGTGCAGGGTGGGGGATTCTGTCTGGGGTCACTTCTCCAGCTTGCTGAGGTGGGGACAACATGGGCCTCTACTACATGGCAGCAGAATGCGTAGCTTTCCAAATGGTGCAACTGGGGATCTGCACCAGTGGATCCGGTGTGTGTTCAGAATGGCTGTGGATTCCATCCATGTAGTAGCATCACCCCTTGCCCACTGGTAGGATTAAGCCCCGGAACACGTGTACACCCGTCCCTCTCATCTCCTCCCTCTAACATTAGAGGTAGAGCTGGCCGGGAATTTTCTGACAGAAAATACAGTTTCCACAAAAGGAAACATTCCCATAGGAAAATTTTGATTTTGCTGAACATCTTCAATTTTCTGTCAGGAAAATCAAAACAAAATATGTTGTTTCAGGCCTATTCAACCCAAACTGGAATTTTGTTTTATTAATTGGACTGGAAATGTTTCAAATCAGTTCCAAAAAATATTAAGCTGCATTTTCCTAATGTATTGCCTTATGGGAGTTGTAGTTCAAGCCCACATTGTCGCCTAGGCTCCCTGAAGAACATCATCTCCCACAATGCAATGTGGACCCAATACACCAATCTGTGTGGTGCATCATAGGAGACTCAGTCAGGGAGCCTGATGCCCCCATTCTCTTTTATACTCCAGGCTCCTGTTTAATGCTGACTTGACTCAAAAGGAAGCCTTTCAGGTGAATTCAACAAAGTGAAAAATATCAATATCCAGAATAGCAAAATGTTTTGATTCAGAAACATCAAAACATTTCAAATCAAAACAAATTTTTTCAGAATTTCTGTTCCAAATTTTTTTTAAATTTCAACTTTTCATCCTGTTTTGGGATGAAAACAAATTCCAAAGTTTGTTCCGCTCTAATTAGAGGCTCCATTTTCAGCCAGCCTCAAGCTAGGCTCTGAATTTACATGTCCACTTTGCACAAACTATTCCCTCAAAAAGCATTTGTGTGGAGCATACAAAACCTACAAGCTTTTGCCTGTGCACAAAATTGGAGATGAAAATGTGGTCACAAACTCAGAAAATACTGAAAAACCATAATAAAAGTATATCAAAACTGAGGATAATACAGGCCTTACTTCTCCACAGGGTATCCAACCTTTCAGTGCTCAGAGAGCTGGAACAGCGAAGTATGTTCTTATATCTTTTGATTTACCGTACATAAGGAAACTTCCATACTCTTTAAGACCTGAGACACTTACCTAGAAATAAAGAAGAGCGCACATTAAGCAGAGCTACATTTTTTGTTCAATTTTGCTTTTTAAAATGACAAAGAAACTTTGGTCAAACTTTATATTATACTTTATAATTATATATTATAAATACTTTATATGCATTATATTAATATTGCATTTATAAATGATTTATATAGTGCTAATAAATTATTAGTGGTTGTTCTAATGAATGCTTAATCAATTGTTATATTGTTCTGAAGCCCAACAAATCAGTAGGGTGCTTATAACTCTGGCGTATAACCATCATTACTTGCGTGTGACATACTGATAATATTTATAAGTTTTATTAAATCTTTACTCATCATTTGTAAATGGAGCCTTAATGTCAGTGTGACCAAGACTTTCTTAACTAGTGCGAAGCCATATACACCAAAACAATATACAAAAAAATGGAGTTTCATTAATAGATAAGGCTGCGATTCAGGCAGGGCTGGCTCTAGCGTTTTTGACGCCCCAAGCGCGCACACACGCACACAAAAAAAAGCCGCAATCGCGATCAGCGGCAATTCGGCGACAGGTCCTTCGCTTGGGGAGGGAGTGACGGCCCCGCTGCCGAATTGCCGCCGAACGGCCGGACGTGCCGCCCCCCTCTTCATTGGCCACCCCAGGCACCTGCTTGCTACGCTGGTGCCTGGAGCCGGCCCTGGATTCAGAAGGCAACCCTTTTCACGACAACACTTTAGCTTTAAGCATTTACTTAAACTTCCACCTTTAGGACAAGACTTGACAATAGCAGACTTAATCATGTTGTTATGTTCTTTCCTGAACTGAGGCCTGCATTTGGATATCACATAAAAAGTTGAGAGAGACTAATGTGGGAGGATAAACCAAGGAACAAAACAATATTTGGATTATACTTCTGATTATTTATTTTAATGAAAACAGGATTCAGGGTCCAATTCTGCAGTCTTTTCTCATGTGAGTAGACCTTACTTTCAAGAATACTTCCATCAAGTTCAGTGGCACATGTGTGGATATGGGCTGCATGATCAGGCCCAGGTTTTGTATTTTGGGATTATGGCTTGTAGAACATTAAAAATGAATACAGCATTTCGGCTTCCGTTCACAAAGCCCCCTATTCAGGCGAGCACTTAAGTACCTGCTTAAGTGCTATCCAAAATAGCAGTGCTTCCCAAAATTGGGGGCAAAGTGTTTCTATTAGGGCTCTCAAGCGATTTAAAAAAACGTGACTAATCGTGCTGTTAAACGATAATAGAACACCATTTATTTATATATTTTTGAATGTTTTCCACATTTTCAAATATATCGATTTCAATTTCAACACAGAATACAAAGTGTACCGTGCTCACCTTATTTTTTTATTGTAAATATTTGCACTGTAAAAATAAAAGAAATAGTATTTTTCAATTCACTTAATACAAGTACTGTAGTGCAATCTCTTTATCATGAAAGTTAAACTTAGAATTAAGCACAAAAAAATAACTGCATTCAAAAATAAAACGTCAAACTTTAGAGCCTACAAGTGCACTCAGTCCTACTTCTTGTTCAGCCAATTGCTCAGACAAACAAGTCTGTTTACATGCGCAGGAGATAATGCTGCCCGCTTCTTGTTTACAATATCACCTGAACAGGTGTTTACATGGCACTGTTGTAGCTGGTGTTTCAAGATATTTACGTGACAGATGCGCTAAAGATTCATATGTCCTTTAATGCTTCAACCACCATTCCAGAGGACATGCGTCCATGCTGATGATGGGTTCTGCTCGATAACAGTCCCAAGCAGTGCGGACCGACATATGTTCATTTTCATCATCTGAGTCAGATGCCACCAGCAGAAGGTTGATTTGCTATTTTGGTGGTTCGGGTTCTGTAGTTTCTGCATCGGAGTATTGCTCTTTTAAGACTTCTGAAAGCATGCTCCACACCTCGTCCCTCTCAGATTCTGGAAGGCACTTCAGATTCTAAAACCTTGGGTCGAGTGCTGTGGCTATCTTTAGAAATCTCACATTGGTACCTTCTTTGCGTTTTGTCAAATCTGCAGTGAAAGTGTTCTTAAAACGAACAGCATGTGCTGGGTCATCATCCGAGACTGCTATAACATGAAATATAAGGGAGAAAATGGGTAAAACAGCAGGAGACATACAATTCTCCCCCAAGGAGTTCAGTCGCAAATTTAATTAACGCGTTTTTTTAACGAGCATCATCACCATGGAAGCATGTCCTCCAGAATGGTGGCTGAAGCATGAAGGGGCATACAAATGTTTAGCATATCTGGCACGTAAATACCTTGCAATGCCAGCTACAAAAGTGCCATGCGAAGACCTGTTTTCACTTTCAGGTGACATTGTAAATAAGAAGAGGGCAGCATTATCTCCTGTAAATGTAAACAAACTTGTTTGTCTTAGCGATTGGCTGAACAAGAAGTAGGACTCAGTGGACTTGTAGGCTCTGAAGTTTTACATTGTTTTGTTTTTGAGTGCAGCTATGTAACAAAAAAATCTACATTTGTAAGCTGCACTTTCACGATAAAGAGATTGCACTACAGTACTTGTATGAGGTGAACTGAAAAATATAATTTCTTTTATCATTTTTACAGTGCAAATATTTGCAATACAAATAATATACAGTGAGCACTGTTCACTTTGTATTCTGTGTTGTAATTGAAATCAATATATTTGAAAATGTAGAAAAACATCCAAAATATTTAATAAATTTCAATTGGTATTCTATTGTTTAACAGTACAATTAAAACTGCAATTAATCACGATTAATTTTTTAAATTACGATTAATTTTTTTGAGTTAATCGCATGAGTTAACTGCGATTAATTGACAGCCCTAGTTTTTATATATATTTCCCATGACATATTTATATATATATTTTTTAAACAAGTTTATAATATTTCTCCATAAAGTACTCTGTGGCACCAACTCTACTATATTTTTATCCTTCTAAGATTGCAGGACAAGTCTTTTACAGACCAGTTATTCCTACAAAATGCAATCTATAAAGATTAAAGATTAACATTTATTGAAAAATGCCTCTCCCTAATACTATAGAGATGCCATAAAAAGTAATACTTTTCATTATTATATCATTTTATGGTACAAGAGCTTTAGTATCCCACCGTACCAGTATCTCCTTCTCAATATCTAAATGAAAAAGAACACAGATTACAAAAAGTGCTTACTTCTTTCCTCTGCCCTCCCAGCTCAGCAAATATATATTAAGTCTCTTCAAAGTGAGCTGTGTTGTGGAATGAGATAAGACCCACAGTAAAGACAAGGTTTAAACAAAATTAGTCATTGTAGATGCATTTTTACCCATTTTGACAATGTAGAATTTTAATGAGAGAATGCTGTAAGGACTTTGCACTGAAACAAGCAGTTTAATTCACTCAGCAATTCAGAAAGCAAGCCTGAGTAATGACTTTGTAATTTTTAATTATCATGGAAGAACCCTTGTTTGTGCGCTCTTTTTCTTTATTACTACTGTATATCCTATTAAAATTTAATTTCCATTCTCAAACTAGGCCAATAATATTTTCATTGTTTGGCAAATAAAAACAATAATGTAAACAAATTACTGAGGGGCACACACAGAGTGTTCACAGAATGGCATTGTCGGGTTTGTGTTTATTGTTTTGGTTTAGCATTCAAGCCATCTTATAATCGTTCAGAAATTTCTAATAGATACATGTCATCCTTTATTCTATGAGAGTGAAATTCATTCATTGATGTAAGGAACATGGAAGAACTCCAATGAAAACCACAGTGGTGTGAAGTTGAGAATGAGAACAAATGGGGAGCCTACATCTCCTGTGAATGACACAGATGGCTTAGGGCTTCATAGACCAGTGCTGGGGTGGTGATGGCTTCACGGTAGGGCCAGTGGGCTTCTAATTATGCAGGTAAAGTGTTCACAATGTACACCCATCTGCAGGGTTACTTCTCCAATTATTGTCAAAGTGCTGGAGAGTAACAGACTTGTCACTCCAAGCACCTGAGAAGTTTCCTACACAAAGGCTGTTATTTTTGGGTTTTCTACAAGGAGGTGGAGATGAATTTCACCCATAAGTTTAAACTATAGCCTGGATTTTCAAAGAAAGGTGTATCCACATAAACCATTTAAGGCCCAAATTTCAAAAGCAGCCTCTGATTTTGAGTGCATCAATTATTGGGTGCCCATCCTGAGTCTCCTGAGCACCCTCGGCTCCCACTGATGTCAGCTGGAGTTGTGGGTGCTCAACCCATTCTGACAACCAGGCCCAAGATGTCTCAGTTTGGGTTCCAGAACTGAGACACACAAAATCAGTGAGCGATTTGGGAAATTTTGGCCCTAACTTCCATTGGTTCTCCACTTACCTTTTGTGAAATGGGTAAAATAATTCAATAAAATCAATTAGAGTAAGTAATAGCAATAATATTTACTTATCTCACAGGAGTGATGTGAGGTTTAATAGCTTGAACAAAAGGTGGCACATAAGTGGGAATTATTATACAACACCATTAGCAATTTTGCCTCCACAACTTTTTAATAAGACTTTTTTTCACTTGCATGAGTAGATTATATACATCTGAGTTAAACAGCTGTAGATAACAGACAATCCGTGGTTTATTTTCTCCCTGCTTCTGTCCAAATGGAAGACGGACAGAGTTTAGCATAAAAGCAGTGGATAACTGAGAACTAATATAAAGGACTGTAGTATTAATATTTATTAACTATTTGACTTACACCAGGATAAAAGCCTTCTGGCATTCATTTCACAGCACGAATAAAGGTGAGTCTTTTGATTCGTTTTACTAGGCTCTGAATCAGACCCAGCGTTAGCTTGTATCATACTGAAATCAATAATAGAAAATGTTAAAATCTATCCTAAATATAAAATTTAAAAAATGGTTTAAATATTTTACTGAACTGTTTTTTTTGCAAAATGTTTCCTTATTTTTTATATAATTTTGGAATTTACTGCTAAAATACTACATTCATTAAAAAAAAATAGATTTGCTTCCTGTATACACATCTGTTACCACAGCAACTCATTATTTCCTCGGCAGAAAATGAAAACCTCCATTTGGAACTCACTTAGAAGCTGGTTATTCTGAATTTCATACAGAAAGGGACACTCTTAAAAGTGAAGATGAATAATGATGCATTTGTCAAAAACCCATAAAGATTTGGGTGCAAGATTTATCTAGGGCTTTGATATTCCAAATATGGTACAGATTTTATAGAATCCAATGCTATATGCACAGTGAGGGAAATTCACCGCTGCTCCCACCCTGCATGAAAACAGAGTAAGTGAGACTAAGCCAGGAATCAAATTCACCTGACCAGTTCATTAAGCCACCTGAAGCTACTCCTCTCATATCATATACAGGAGTTTTGAGACATACAGTCAGCTTACGGGAAGGTCAGAGCCGGTCAGAACGTTCAAATTCCATTCTTATTTTATTTGACAAAAAAGGACTTTATTTTTATTTTTTTTTTGCAAAAACTTTCACACACAAAAAAGTTGCTATTTTTTTTTTTTTTACCAGCTCTTGTAGTGATCCAATGATCGGTGCCTGGGCTTCAACACCCTCTGTTTTGTACTATTCTCCTTATTAAGGCAAATAGAGCTTGCAAGTCTGTACCCTGCACTTGGAGTTTGCCAGCTCCTGGAACTCTGGACCGAGGGCTTGTCTACACACAGAGTGCTGCAGCTGTCCCGCTGTAGGCTAAGTGAAGACACTACCTACAGTGACAGGAGAGCTTCTTCTGTCAGCGTGGGTACTCCACCTCCCCGAAAGGTGGTAGCTATGTCGACAGGAAAAGCCCTCCCGGCAACAAAGCACTGTCTGCATAGGGGGTTAGGTCAGTATAACTGCATCGCTCAGGGGTGTGGATTTTCCATACCCCTGAGCAACATAGTTATACTGACGTAAGTCAGTAGTGTAGACCAAGGCTGAGCCTCTAGGGGTTTGTATTCAATGGAATGTAACAATAATGGCTACCAGAGCCTTCTGACACCATTTCCCAGCAAACTTGGACTCAGAGGTGAGGGCAGAATGGACTAGAAACTCCTGCTGAGGCCAGCTGGGAGGCTTCCGCATGGGGTGCTCTGGCCAAGCCGTTTGCTGGGCCAGTGATGCACTAGGCAGCTCACCTCCTCAGTGAGAGAGGACAGTCTCACTTGGGGACAAAGAGACTAGTTTTACTAAGTTTTCTGAGTTTGGGAGCTGTGAGAAGCAGAGCAGCTCAGGGAATCTCTGGTTGACTCCCCCTGGCCCCTTGCACAAAGGGGATCCAGTACATGGGTCAGGCAGCTCCCAGACCAGGAGAGACCAGCATCAGAGTGGCAGAGAACCAACCCAGAGAGCCAGCCAAGGCCCCCATAGGACGCCAGACCAGGAAACCAGGAGAGAACCCTGCCCCACCAGGGTCGGACACACTGTCAGAAGGACCCTTTTTGCTTAAGCCATTCACTGTGCTACAGCACTCATCTCCAGCCTCCCATCTGCCTGAGAAGGTGCTGGGACGGGTGGGGGGGGAGGGGGGGGGAAAGCTGGGGCCTGGAAAGAGTTATAGATGCTGGGAGGTGGGGAATTTGTTGATGCTCAGTACCTACTAGTTATCCCTAACCCTAACCCACTAGTTATCCCTAACCCTTTCCTTCCCCACATTCTATGTTTCTGCTCCAAATAAAGGCCCTTTTGTTAAACTGTTAATTTGGGTGTGTCATTCTTTTGCGAGGGTTTGTGCTGATGTACTTTGTTGTTTCTTGTGGACTGGGTTTTGTACTCCTTGCCCATTAGCGGCATTGTTCAGTATCCCCAGAGACAGTACCCCTTGTGTCCCGGCTCAGAGGTCACCGGGGGTGGAGGTGCCGGGCATCAGAAAAAGAACCCAGGACCCAGGCCAGGCAAGGAGCGGGGAGAAGCCACTGCAATGGCACGTGCCAGGGAGGGAGCTTGAGCCTCGCACATTATTTCTATTTAATCATTACATCACTGGAACACACCAGCAAGCAAAGCCGAGTGCTGGCTGCAGCCTCCCTGCAGCCCAGCGCCCTGCCTTCTGTGATGCTTCCCAGGGTTGTGAAGCGCCTTGCTACCGCCTGCCTTAGCGTGAGGAAATCTTGTCTGTGCCAGCTGTGGATCAGGAACCTGACTCCGCCAGCCTCTAGCAGCACAAGCACTGCCTTCCAGGCCTCTGCAGGCCTCGCTCTCTCCATATAGGGCTGTGAGAAGCCCACACCAACTCCCGAGTCCTCTGAGCATCCCTGTGGCGTGCCCAGCACCTGTTCCGCTGAACACTCACAGAACTCTCAGATCCTCCGAAGGCATAGCACACACCAGCTAGCTGGATTCGGCTCAGGGTCCCCACTCTACTTAACACACGGCACTTGGATATATTCATAGAAAAAACAAGAATTAGTTTATTAGCAAAGAACAGAGATTCGAATAACAGTAAGAGAGACTATTGGAAACAAATGGTTACATGTAAAACAAAATCATAACATGCTTTCCAGAACCCAAACTTAACTCACGAGACATTCCCCCGTCTTCTACAGGATAGTTTGCCCCAAGTTCTTTTCCCATTTATGTTCAACCAGGAGAGCTGAAATCCTCTTGAGATCAAGCCCAGCGGCAGCTTGTCTTCCCACACTGAAGCATGCCTGGTACACCACCAAACGTTCATTGTCTTTACTCACAGACAGGATAACCCCTGCTGTTTTTGTTTTTTTCCTGCAGCACTTGCAATCTATTAATTAGCATTTGACTCAATATGCAGGCAGTCTTCCACTGCAAGATACACAATGGTCAACCAGGGAGATAAGAGTCTCCTTTATCCTGTCTGGAGATGTCTGTCTCAAGGCACGCTACCTCTGAGTGACCTGCCTTTAACTGCCAGGCCTTAAGAACATAATTTTCAGTATACATACATAACTCCTGACACATTATCTGCACATATATCTCACAATGATTATGATGACCAGTGTGACTCATGGTTTCAGCAGAGATCTTACATGGCCCCTTTTGGTGAACTCAGGAGATCCCTGTACCCCTATGACCTCTGCCAGTGGACATCAAGAAATCCTTGGCTCACACCTTCCAATGTGGAGAGACCTTTGGTTTCTCCAGTCACCTCCAGTCCTTTGGAGTCTCCAGGAATTAAAAGATTAATCTTTAATTAAAGACTATTCATGTGATGAAACCTCCAGGAATACGTCCAACCAAAATTGGCAACCCGTGTCACACCTCATATTTACATAACACTAGCAGCTACTCCATGCATTCTCCAGCCTACTTGGGGCCACTATAGAATCCCCTTCTCAGCAATGCAGTGTCTACATTTAGATAGGTAATAGCAGCCATATAAATACCATCATATGCAAGCCCCTCACAATTTTTTCATGTATGTATCCTCACAACACACCTGTGGTACTATTATCCCCATTTTACAGATGGGTAACTGAGACACATGGGCTATGTCTATACTTTGAGCTGGGGGTGTGATCCCTACCTCAAGACGACATATTGCAGTAGCTCCCATCAAGTTAGGAGGCTAAAAAAAAGAGTAGCAGCAAGACATGTGTACCCATCCAAGACCCTTGTGTGTGTGTGTACTCATCCAAGACCCTTGACAGGTACTTGGGATGACCAGCCCCTCCCCCCCGCCACAGCTTCACTCAATTTTTAGCACACAAGCTCGATGACAGCTATGAGTATATCTCCTTGAGCGGAGAATCACACTCATAGAATCACACCTCTGCCTCTCATTGTACCCACAAATTCTAACCGACCAACCCAAGGTCATGCAGGAAATCTGAGGTGGAGCAGGGAACTGAACCCTGGTCTTCCTAATGCCCTATCCATGGTACAACCCCTCCCCCACAACATGGCCACTACACTTGGCTTTGCCCCCATGAGCACATTGCTCACATCTAATGCAGGGCACCTCACATGTGGGTCCTCTTCACCCAGTCTGTAGAAATGGAGGATCATGTTAACGTGCAAGAATGATGGAAAACTCCAATGCCATAGATGGAGTTTGCATCACTTCCTGGAGAATTACTAACACTGAGGGATATTCCAACATTATGTCTGCACTGATCTGCTGTCCACCAAAGATGAAGGTAGGTGCCTTGTCAAACATCTTGAAAGGTTGGACCAGTGATGACATGGAAATGTTTAAAGACTAACATCTTCAAAATGAAAAGTACACAGAGTTGTATTTTGTTGCAAGTTTTCACTGCTCTATCCTTAACAAACCTTTTGTTTTTCTTTCCTCTGTATAAAGTGGAGTCAGGTGCAGTATTCAAGTTTTTTCTCTTCATCAGAGCTTGACCACAGGCTCAGAAGTGAAAACACAGACACACATCCTGTCCAGAGACGCTGCTATGCATGAAATTTTATGGAGACAAACCCCACAGGGAAAAGAAGCTATGTGGAACACAGCTAACTCGGCCTAAAAATGTAAGTGATAAATATCAGAGCTGTTTACAGTCCAATGGCAATCCAAATGGTGCCGAACATCTCCTGTCTGGGCTATACCCAGCCTCACTCAAGCTTGTCAAACTGAAAACTTGCATAAGGATCTGTGTGCAGCATCCAAGATTATCCTCATGATCGTAGAAATGCTCATGGTTTTGGATGGATAGTTACAGCACCACGGCAAAGTTTAACAGGCAATGATTGGAAACCTTTTAGAGTCAAAGCACGTCTAGCAAATCTAAGGTACATAAAACACCCTTTTAAAGAATCAAGTTAAAGCGCTATGCAGCCTGCAGCATAAAAAAATACTAGTTACACTTAAAATGTCTAAATAATCCCACATTTATAGAATTTCCTGTTCCAGCTAAAACACAGTTTCTGCTGTAAAGCCAGCCTCCTTCGGCCTTCAACCACATAATCTCCTTTTTAATAGAACTGTAATGAACTGAGCTTTGGTGCTACTGCGTGATAGAGCTGTTTTGTCCCAGAGCCTACAAACAGTCAGAAGAGTAGAGCGTAAGGAGACTAACTCCCACTGAACTCAGAGGTAGCATTGGCTGACGACTGCAGGTTTGGGCTCTATATTTGTAAGGCAGTTCTCAAGTTAAAGTACACAGATCAGAGATGAATCCAAGAACACTGTGTCTTGCAGCTTTGAAGGTGTTCTAGCATCTGAGAAAGCGACTAAAGCATCAGGGGAAAGCAAAGCCTTCAGTAGTCCTAACATCAGCCAAAAGGGAATCATCATCTAACACAACATGAACTGATGGGAACCCAAGTCTGGCCAGGATGAACAGGAATGATCTATGTTAACCTCCGCTGGTTCTGAAACATTGCTGAGCAAAGTTTAAAAGGTGGACACACACAGAGGTGCGTGTGTTATACGGAAAAAAGCTCCAGCCAGGAAACAAAGCAGAGACTAACCCATTCTCTGAAGATGCAAAGTCTGAAGAAACAAATCAATGAGAATTAAAGCAATCCTTTATTCTAATTCTTCACATTTGTTTTTCCTAACGATGGGGGATTTTGCTACCAAGAAAAAAAAAATCTTATTCGGATGTGTCTCTGCCCTGGAAGATCTTCATTCCCACTCTGACATGTTTATTTTTATCTAGAAAGGGCAATGTCTCTAAAAAGACTTTATTCCAACAGTAATGTAGTTTCTTCCTCTAAGGAACATTATACATGGGTTCTGCTCCATTACTCTGCTTTCCTTGTGCTGACGTTTTAAGCTTAAAAGACTGTGCCCACTGTATGTGCGTTAGATATAGATTTAAGATCAAATACAGGCAAAGGTTGAGCACGATTAGCAGTTGGGAAGAAGCAGAGAAGAGTAACTGAAGTGGTAGAAACCTGGATGAGTAACCAACTTAGTAGCATCAGGTGGTATCAGTAAAATGTATCCACATGTTCTTTTAGAATTGAGTACTAAACGATATTGGAACAAAATATTATACCACAAAAACAATGTTTTTTGTTACCTAGAAATGTTAACTTTACAACATGCCATTAAGAAAAGAAAAAAACCCACCTTACACTTACCATCTGTTAAAATTACCACAATTACAAAACCATAGCAGCTTTTAGTACTGTACTTAAGAAGAGATCCTTAAAATGAACTCACATTCCTTAAAATGGAAAGCCAGCATAACAGAACCCTTTGTAATGAAACATTTAATACATTTACATTCTACCATAGCTACTCAGATTCCCTATGAGATGCACGTTACAAAAATGAGCCAAATTATAATGGAGCTTTGTGTAGCTGGGTAACATAACATACAATTATTGTAACCTTGCCCTGAGGCATTTCACAGGGAGATGAAAAGAGAATAATAGCCTGTATTTAAGTATTTACTTTTTTTTTAAGGGAAAAGATAACATGTTGGTTTCCTTAGCCCTTCCTAAAAGGACAGTGGACAGTATTAATTAGGACACATCTCCATTCCTACAAAGGCAGACAAAATTATGGACTTTCTTTGGTAAGTTATTAGACGTTTGCACAAGACATCCCCATGCCTGCCATTTAGGATGTTTGTTCCAGTTATAAAAAGTGTGAGCATCAAGAAGGTGACTCATAGCAAGGAATAAAGAAAGGACTTAAGCCATGTCACTCAGTTCAGTCACTGCACACTGGCTTCTGCTTCAGAAGCAGCTTTGTAAAGCACATGACTGGAGAGAAGTGCAGCGCAGCAGTGTAGCGTCACGATTAGTAAGTGAAAGACGCAGAAAGCAGCTACCATTCTACTGCACTGGGGCAACAAGAAACTGAACTGGCTCCTGGAGTAACTTAAAACTGATGGCTGTTTTAAGATATTCTAGATAGATTAGCTCTGTAGAGACCATCCTATGGATCTGGCACTGTCCTTGCCACTTTCCCCATGGCGCATACACTCAATCACTGACATGTCTTCAGCCAAATTCAGAATTGCCCCATATAGCTGAGAGGTGGGAGAATGGATGGCACAGAGTCAACAGTGCAGCTTTATGCTATCAGGGGATTTGTGTATAAGAGGGAATTCTCAGCTGCCCAGAATGGACCAAAGAAACTGGAAGACTTAGGCCTTGTCTACTGCTTAAGTCGACGTACGTTACATCATTCAGGTGTAAAAAAAAAACACTCCCTGAGCCACGTAACTTACATATACTTAACGTGGTGTCTACACCGTGCTGTGTCGATGGGAGATACTCTCCCGTTAACAGAGCTTCTGCCTCTTGTTGAGGTGGATTAATTAAGTCAATGGGAGAGCACTTTTCCCTCAACTTATCGCATCTTCACCAGACCCACTAAATCGATGCTGCTGCATCGATTGTAGCAGTGCCAATTTAGCACTGCAGTGAAGACAAGCCCTTAGATATTTGTAATTAAGTAATCTTTACTAAGATTCAACATCCTGTAGGATGCATCTACCAACAAAGACCAAACTCTGCATAAAAACAAGTTTAACTTTTTCCTTGCAAAAGAAATGTGCATATATGTTCCCACAAAAACTATCCTTCATTCTCCCATCATCTTCCTCTTTCTTTGCCTGTTTGCGCCGGTTAGGTCTATAAAGGCTAAAAATTGAAAACCCGGTGGAACCTTTAGGAAATATGAGCAGCACGGTGTATAGAGAATTATTTCTTCTCTCAAACTTTGTAGGGTCGAACACACACAGTAAAACCACTCAATTGCGTTAAAACCATAACTACAAGAATCCCTACACAAATATACAAATTATATTTTGGAGACCATAAAATGTTGCCACTTAAAAGAGCAATCTAATTACAAAGCAAACTGGCATACTGATAGGTTCTAAAAGGGAAACTTTGGCAGCTGCAGGATCCATATATTAGAGCTTCAATGCATATTATTGCTGCAGTCAGTGTCTTAGTCTGTGGCAGAATTCTTGGCTGATAGTTGTGGGGACAGTACAAATTAACCAACCAAAGGGCTATTTTGGCATTCTTCATATCATTTTCCTTTAACTCTCTGTACACTACAATCTCTACAGTAGACAGCTAAAGGGAGTTTAGTTATTGATGGGGAATTTACCTCTTTTTTAAAATCCGGCATCACAAATGCCCCTTTTCAGAGTCAGATAATCAAGGGGTTTTAATGACTTTTTTCATAGTATCAATGAATTCAGGTACTATAGAACTGATAGGTCAACTAGTCCATCTCCCTGCCAAAGCGTGATTTTTCCCTGGTATACATTAGCTTGTACTTCTGTCCAATCTAATCTTAAATGTACCAAACAAATAGAGTTTCCACCATACCACTTGAAAGACTATTTCAAAAGACCTGACTCTCTGAAAGGGTTTTCTGTTCTTTATCTGAAATGTTTTATTTTTTAATTTCATCCCATTAATCCTGTTTATTCCCCCTTTACTGTTCCATTCATCTTTCTCAGTGTTTGGATCACTCAAACATATCTAAATATTATCACGTCTCCTCTTAGCTGCTCCTTAGCCAAGATAGACATATATACTATTTAATCTTTCCCCATCAGTCACTCTCTTTTATTATGGGAAAAGGGAAACATTTAGCTAGGGACTGAATTCACACGTCTGTGCACCACTTAGTCCAAGCTGGCGCATGGTCCTTGTCAGGTGTGGTCTCAGACTTATGCTTTGGGGAGCATTATGTGGCTCAGGTATTTCAATACTGGTCCACTTTTATTAGGGACTAACCTTCAACATGCCTCTGGCAATGCATGATCAAAAGCACACAACTTTGCACCCAAATCAGTAAATGCATATTCAACTGGCTGCTTAAGAACACAATTACTTGATCTGCATTTCCAAATGCCTCCAGAGACCTTTGAAAATCTGGTCCTTAATGTGTACATACACTAATATATATTTTTTATTTATGTAAGAAGTTTTACCAAGATTACAAATCCTTGCCATATACATATCAGAAACAAAACAATCATTACAACAGTTAGCTTTTTTTTAAAGACACATTATACATGAATAGATCTTTCTATTTAACAGAGTGTTGCCATATTACAGAGAGAGCATCATTACAACACCTGGGTTGTTTCCAGTGATTTCATTAAATTGAGTGAAATATCTGTATCCACATATTTAACCAGGTATGTCTATCAAATGGTAATATTAAAAAAATTGGACAGATATGCTGGTATTTTTGTAGGTGAATGTACTTTGAGTACTGAATAAAAAGAAATCAAGTATCTAATTATCTATCTGTCCTCTGTCCATTTTGCTGGGTATGTAACTGGTGTTAATTTTTCCATAACCACAGCCTCCCATATTTTTTGAAGCATGGTTGGGCTATTTTTCTTTTTCCAGTGAGAGGCTACCAATAACAGAGCAGCTACTAGCAGATGAGAGATTAATTTTTTGTTTCCTTTTGTGTGACCACTTCCACGAGGAAGCCCCAGAAGGATTATGAAAGGATCATTTGGTAATAAACATCCAACCATTTGTGATATTTGGTTACGGATTGCATACCAATACCCTCTAATGACTGGGCGTCATCACCATATATGCATAAAATCTCCTCTTTCACCAAAAATTCTCCAACATTTATCCCCATTCAGTCTATATCTATTTTTTAACCTGACTGATGTGAGGTACCATTGAAACAGTATCTTAAAGAAATCTTCTTTTATTGTGCTACACACAGGTTGCTGGTCCTCTTTTTCAGATCAAACCCCATTTTTTGTTTCCTAATTGACCAGATGCCATCACTTCTATTAAAGTTAACTGTTTGTATAAAACTGGTTTTCTAGAAAGCTGAGAAACATAGTGCCCGACTTGAAAGTACTGGTATCAGGGCAGGGAGAGTGGGCCAGCTAAAATTCGTTTTGGTCTCTAAATAAGTTAGAAAAGCTTCTTTACTGAATAGCTGACTCGCCGTGTGTCTCCCATGGCTCTCCCAATCTTTGAAACTCTCTGGTTTGAGATTTGGGTTAAGATCTTGATTATTTGCAATGGTCTGCACTGGTGAGAGAAAAGAACTGATCTTATCTCACACTAATAATTTTGAGTGAGTATTTGTGGAGACCCTTATGCAAGACTCCTCCTAATTCAGCTTGTATCGTATAAGAACACAACATGTAGGAGAGCGAGCAATTAAGTGTTTGCTACAACAATCAGTTGTGGGGCATAAAAAAGGGCTGGAAGTAGACAGGAAGCTGGCATTTGTCCCATTTGCTGAGACAAGAAAAAATGCAGAGCAGAACTTGGTGTCTCAGGCATCACAGCATCAGCAGCTGTCACACACATCAACGACAAAGTCCTATAAAGGACATGCCAATTCATTTTGCAAATTGCACTGCTATTTAGACAAGTAAGAGCTATATTTGATAACCATCACCTAAAAACGTATCTGTGGACATCTGAGATTGCAGTACAAATGTTGCAGTACAAAATCTCTTTAGCTAAAAAGCACATACCCGTGGAGGCAGTCAACACCAATCCATAAGTGGAGACAAGAAAACAGAGAGGATGACCACAGCCTGGATGATTTTCCCAATCAGGCCTAATTATTAAAATTAAATTGAAAATAATTGTTTTTAAGAGAACAAATCTTTTTGACTCATGTAACTTCCACATATAGCCTATGTGTCCACAGGTGATCACGTCACTGCTGAAGAACAAACTTTTGCCAGAGTCATCAAATTAAAATTGAATGTTGCCAGTTTATTCTGTATAATTGAGCTGCTCTCTGGAATAAAAGAGCTATAACTAGAGAGATCTAGTGTGGCCATTCTCAGATACAGCAGCTTTAGTGTAGAGCCCTGCCATGATCTGTTTAAAATAAGACCTTCTATGGAGAGTTCCCTCCCACAGAAAAGCTCAAAAAAAATCTCACCTCCTTCAAGAGGAAGAAGAGGAGAAGGAGGAGTCTGAAAATGCCTGATAACTTTTCATGCAGCGTGGTTCACCAAGAATGTGTGTATGTTGAGATACGGTGGAATGAAGAGGACAAAATTAACTGACGATACTGGATACTATTTCCTCACAGTCAATCTTATGGATCCAGTTTTAACGATAATTTTGGATTCATTTTAACCTGTACTGTCTCAGGGTACGTTGATTAAGTAAAAAGCAAAAATGGGAAGTTCCTAATGGAGGCCACTGTAGGTATAGTCTTTCATATGAGATGCATACCGGCAGCTCTAACCACCTCGCTCATAAAACTTTTAGCCCCGAGTTTAAGGTACAGATCTGGGACATGGGAAACCCCTGGTTCAATCTCCCCTCCAGCGGAGGGGGAAGAGTGATTTGAAGAGGAATCTGCCACTTCTCAGGTGAGTACTCTAACCATTGGGCTCCCTCAATCTCATTGCTGAAGCTGTTCCACTAGATACATAATTAAAGGGTCATTTGGAGCAGAGAGAGAGAGAGAGAGAGAACACACACATGCACAAGCATGAGAATGACTCTACAGCCTGGTGGTGAGAGCACGCTCAGGTTGTTGGAGACCCAGGATTGAGTCCCCCTGCTCCAGCGACTCATTATCCACAGTGGAAGAGCTTCAGCAGGCTTCAACAGCTCTGAGGCAGAGGAGGGGGAGAAAGGCATCCAGATGACAAGAGGGAAGCAGCAGTGTACATGCCCACCGGCAGAAAGGTAGGTGCCTAGTGAATTTTCACTGTGAAAATTCAAGTGCCTAGTGAGTGTAAGCAGAGTTAGGCAGTGGGGGGAGGTCATGCTTTGCAGTGGTGCCAAAACTGGGACTTAAATGCCTAAACAGAGTTTAGATGCCTAACTCCCTTTATGCTTCCAGTCCATTCTGCCTAGAGTACATAAAGTTATCCCTGCAGTTTTAACTGGATAAAGTTTACATTTTCTTTCCTGAATTGTCATGTAATGTTCCTGTGGCCTTATCGCTGACTTCAACCTTTTATCCCTGAGGTGACTGCATTTTAGTCTAAGTGAAGTTACTTAGAATCCTGTATTTGTTAACCATGAGTGGAAATTCCACTGACATTAATAGGAGAGTCACAAATGAAAAGAATGAAGAATTTGATCCTATTTGGAAATCACATCATCAGACACTTAAAGATCTTTGAAAATAGCAATTTTTTCCAGATGTCTGTTATTATTAACTCTGAATTCCAAGAAATGTGACACCAAATTAGTTTAGTGTCACATCTGCAAATTTTCTGTGGAAGCCCCATTTTAATACAGTCTTGAGTTTTACAAAGCATCATGTAATATATCTAATGATCAATATTTTTGCTGAGTTAATTAAGAACCACACAGAGGTAATTTTTATTATACATGTCAGGAACAAACAGCTAAAGAAGTATTATACTGAACTTACATTTTGAAATGTATACATTATGTTGAGATTTGCAAAGGAGCCTGGGGGATTTAGACATATTTCTATTATTGGATTTAATGGAAGGTGTGTCTAAGCCCCCCAATTGCTTTGAAAATCTCATTCTATACTGTTAAATTCTGCAGATTCGCTATTTCAGGTATAATCTGAGGAAGAAACATCAGTTTCTATAAAAATATTTTTCATAGCATTAATCATTATTTAAAAGTGTATTAAAAGGAATTAAAAATTTTAACCATTTGCCTATTTTCTTAGTGATCAGACATTTTCTCACTCACTATTGTAGGAATCAAAATCTGATCCTCTGTGCCTGTATATGTCATTTTCACAATATGAGCATATCAGACAGACAATTAATTGCATGGAAAGTGAAGAGTACTCTGTTTTAAATGCCTGTGCTAGGAAAATTGCAGATACCAGCCCTACTGAGCATTCCTAAACCTGTTAGTAACCGAGCAGGATATTTCTCTGGGTTTTTTTCAGCTCTCCTGCTGTGAATATATTGAGCCTGCTGTGGATAAATAACAGAAATGTTGAATCATCACCACACTCTGGATGATCTCCTTTTAACCTAATCAGCCTAAACTGGGTACAGGATTGTCAAAAAGTGGATATTAATATAACTGAAGCATCCTCATGCATATCAGGTCCTGCAGATAAAAGGGCTCTGAGGCACATGGTTCTACAGGAAATGAAGCATCATTGATGAACATCAGTTTTTCATTTTAAATATTAAAACAGGCCACAGGACTTTGCCCTTTCAGAGTGGGACTGAAGAGACATTTGAAAGGTTAATTAAATGACTGACATGCATTAGGGACAATAAGCTATTCCTGCAGAGAAAGGTCTACTCGTAGAAGGCTCCTGTTTGAAGGGAATGTAAACATTAGGAACAAAGTTTTAGTTGTGTGGGTTTCCCTGGTGCTATCTTTGCTTTATCTTTTCATATATATCTCAGCTTTAGGTTTCTTTATTATTAAGTTTAGCTTCATTTGTTTAGATTTAGGTTTTCTTTATTTCTTGAATTTTATTTTGGATTTGAAATAATGCTGAATAATGAATTAATGGACTGGGGGTGAGAAAAAGTGGGTTCAGGCCCAACAAAATGGCTCCTCCCTCACCCTCACAATGGGGCCTCTAGTTTTCCCTCCTCTGCTGCTACCTGCTATGTTGCCTCAGCTTCAGGTATCCCTTTGTCTACATGGCTCCCATCTCCACAGATCATAAAAGCCATTGCCACAAATGGCATTCTTGGGGGCAACCTGAAAAGACAGACCAAGGACTGAACGAGTCACAGAGATGGAACTCCTGCTCTCATCCTCTGGTCAGGGTTGAGGCCCATTTGCAGGACAGTGATGAGGAAGCTTCCATTCCAAATATTCAGGCTGCACATGTTTAGGGCCAGACTGTGAATCCCTTACTCCCACTGGTAAGCACTTACTCAGAGGAGCAGCCCTCACTGAAGTGAATTACAACTCATTGGGAACAGGCACGGAGTAAGATGCAATTTGTCATGAGTAAGAGTATAAGAATCTAGTCCTCAGTGGAAAATCAGTTTCTGCAACAAGAGCTATTATCTCCCTATCCTTCACAAGTCCTTAATTTACTCCATAGGTATGTAATAATGGGACATGAACCATTCACCTGACTTTACCATCTTTTGGGACAATGGCGGAGTAAGGAAGAATGCTTGGAGCCATGAGCTTAGAAGAGGCCTCTTTGTGTCTAAAAAAGGGGGTGAAATCCTGGTTCCATTGACTTCAATCGGAATTTTGCAATTGACTTCAGTAAGATCAGGATTTCATCCACAGACTAAGTGCCTTGAAGGATCCCCCTCCAGCAATAGGGGAGGAGCAGGTTTGTGGGGCAAACACCTGTGCCCACCAGTATTTGTGAGTGCATAGTCAGAAGCCAAAATTAGGTACTCTTGAAATTCAGGATCTTAATATTTTAAATTAATATAATATATGGAGATATACCTATCTCATAGAGCTGGAAGGGACCCTGAAGGGTCATCGAGTCCAGCCCCCTGCCTTCACTAGCAGGACCAATTTTGCCCCAGATCCCTAAGTGGCCCCCTCAAGGATTGAACTCACAACCCTGGGTTTAGCAGGCCAATGCTCAAACCACTGAGCTATCCCTCCCCCCACATTCTATTAAAAACCCCAACAAATGTATAAATATAAATATATATACACATATACACATAAGTTCCCCATCAGATTTGTGCCTGTAGTTCTTTTACACCATTTATTAAAACATCTATCAAATTTTAGAGTAAGTAGCCTACAGCATTTAAACAGCTGCAAATATGCTTTAATTTTTTTGCCTGCTGGTCATGAACATTTTAACATATGTTCTAGGTACCAGAAACGAATACTGAAAAGTTTCGTGTTCTTCGCCCTACACATTTACTGGGGGAGAAAAAATCTATACATTTCCTGCTGGCTTGAATTCCTGCTGTGACATCTTGAAGTGCTTAATAATTTCATTAAAGCTTTGCAGAGAAAAAAATATAATAAAAATCTGCCATACAGCTACCAAGACTTTGCACTCTTGCAGCATTGGTCATAGAAGTTTTGTTAAAAGCAGATATAAAAAATGCTCAAGGCATTTAAAAGAATATTTTCAGTGAGGAAAAAAGTGAATGAAATGTTGGAGGCAATCATAATTATGTTTTAAAGAGAGATTTTGATTGCTTAACCTGAGTCACCTAGGGCATAATGATTACAAAATTCATAAATCTTCCCATCTTACAGTAAATGGAAACGTCTTAATAATCTAAAAAATATTGCAGTATCTTTCTCTAGTCTGTGTGAATCAATGATATTTATAACCCTGGAGGTATTGAATTTCTTTTGTATCAAGGAACACCAATAATAATGTACTATTCCATTATAAAAGAACATCTCAGAAAAGTGAACATTTTCCAAGACCAAGAGAGTGGAGAAAGTTATAGCCTAGTATCTATGACCCCAAGAAACGTGAGGGTCTTTTTCAACCAGTTAGAATGATCTAATGTTCTCAGTAGTTTATAGTACAGAATATAAAAATAAGATAAAAAATGTGGACTGGAAGCGAATTAGCAAGACCTGTAACTGAGTTTATTTGACAAATTAGTGGAGAGCTTTACAGTCTAAAACTAAAGAAGCATTTTGACCCAAGCTAAATAAACAGAATGCTTAAAAAAAGAATGAACAAAAGCCAACATAGGTTTGCAGTGTGATGTGATGGATAAAAGTAATCCTTTGAGAAATCGAATGGGATTAGGTGGCCCACAGAAAAGGGAAGCAGGGGGCATCTGGCCCCATAACCTCATAGACTTCCCAGGGTGTGATTCCTCTGCTCATGTAAACATACTCATGGTAGCTCAACGAGAGCTAGCGCAAGTATAAATAGTAGTGTAGTCACAGTAGGATGGGCAGCGGCAGTGGAGATAAGGCTGGAGTGTGCCGAGTACAAACCCACCTGGAAACAATGGGCAGTAGCTCAGCCAGGCCTCAGCAGCTGCTGCTGCCCATGCTACCCAGAGCCTGCTACCCAGAGCCTGGGTTTCAGCCTAAGTCCAAATGCCTACACTGCAATTTTAGAGCCCTGCAGCCCAAGCCCACCGACACGGGCCAACTGTGGGTGTTTAATTGAAGTGTAGACCTACCCGCTGAGGTTACCTGCACACATGCTTTGTGTAGTCTCTGCCTTGGACCTGCCAGGTGTTCATCCCCACCAACCACTCCATAAGGAGGGCACGTTAACAAACATTCCTACAATAATTAATTAGGCACAAGGGCAGAGGGACCATTCCCACAGCATGTGATATAATTTTTTAATAATTTATTGTTAATACTGTGTATTAATTATACAAAGCATAGCGGAGGAGACTGCACACATACCCCCCGAAGACACAATATCGCAATGTGCGTGGTGACCATGACAATGGCATATATGAATGGCATTTTAAATTATCCAGTTCTTGTACAAGCATTCAGGATTGGCCTAACTCGGCTCCTATTCAAGTGAATGGGAGTTTTTCCACTGACTTCAACAGAAGAGAAGTTAGGCCAATGGTTCCGCATTTTTGAGAATCCCACTTTATGTGTATTGTTACAGTTAATATGTACCTTGCTTCCTGGCCATTAGTGTGAAATTCATCCCTGTGCAGAAGACCATCAAAAGCACAACTTACGTCCTGAAAATAAAGACTTAAATTATTATTTGTATTACCGGTGCACCTAGGAACCCTAGTTATGGGCCAGGAAACTCTTTTGTGCTGGGTCCTGTCAAACACAGAAAAAAACAGATGGTCCCTGCCCCAAAGAGCTTACAATCTGCGTATAAGGCAAGAGACTACAGATGACTACAAAGTGACAGTTGGGGGAGTACAAGGAAATATTTAGACAATACGGATCAATTAACGTAGTACAGGGATCGGCAACCGGCTCACCAGGGTAAGCACCCTGGCAGGCCGGGCCAGTTTGTTTACCTGCCGCGTCAGCAGGTTCAGCCGATCGCGGCTCACACTGGCCGTGGTTCGCCGCTCCAGGCCAATAGGGGCGGCGGGAAGTGGCGGCCAGCACATTCCTTGTCCCGTGCCGCTTCCCGCAGCCCCCATTCACCTGGAGTGGCGAACCGCGGCCAGTGGGAGCCGTGATCGGCCAAACCTGCCGACACGGCAGGTAAACAAATCGGCCCGGCCCACCAGGGTGCTTACCAAAGGTTGCCGATCCCTGACATAGTGCATAGGCCTTATACTGACCTCTTGGAGAGAGCAAGTTTCAATCTAATTTTTTGGAAGGGGAGTGAAACCTTTTATTTGTTACAGAGAGGTGTGTTGCAAAGAGGGACTTTATGATGGGTTTCAGTGGAGTTTTGAGATAGATTACAGGAATCTGCTGCAAAGGGTAGCTTATTACTTTGGGAGCCTTAAAAAGAAGCAATTCCATCAGCATATACTTTGGCACAGCTAAATAAAGGACGATGCTTATATCACTGCTATATAAATAAGTCTAAAAGGTATATCTGGTGCTTTACAGCTATAAGGAGACCAGGTCCTTGCCCCAAAGTGTTTACAGTCTAACCATTAAAGAAGCACATGAAGCATAGGGGAAGGGATGTAAGAAAACAAGCAAATGAGTGGTGGAGTAAAGAAGTTATCTTGCTAGTTCCTCTGCAGCATCAGGGAATAAGAACTAAAATAAAATTGTGGGTAAAGCCATTATATGATAGGGGAAGATAAAGCATGGCTCTTCAGAAGACAAACACTTAAATCTATATGCACTAGGTATTCATAGTGTCTCTTGTTATACTTTTCTACCCTTGGAAATGACACCTGATTTCTCATCCCTATGTATCAAACTAGGAATGTGCTCTTATGTTTTGAGGCATTAAATAAGATTTACTCCACAGTAACTTCATTCTGACTTACCGAAGGAGGATTTGCCATGCCCAGCGCTTCTGTCATAATGGAAAATCTTCTCCAAGAAATGCAGAGCTTAGTGAAAAAGTTACTATTACAAATGTCTTGATACTTCGTTTTCACAGTCTAGACCATCAAACACAACTAGTCTAGAACTACTTGTAGAAAATAAGGGATTAAAGAGTTAGCACCAGCTAGACATGTGAAGAAAGATGCAGGTGCTCCTCTCAGGCTTGTTACATGTTTAATATGTCACTTGTAGGTAAGCGTAATAAGCAAAAAGAATACTCTACATTCAGGGTTTTGTTCTGCATCATTGCCAACACTATGGGGTACATATTCACCACAAAGTATTTGTGAATAAAATGCACCAATCATCTTACATTTAATACTGGCTCTAATCCTCCATACAGTGCACTGCAAATTCAACCCTATCTGGGTGTATCAATTTCAAAATTAGCTTTTTGATATATAGAGTCAATGTTGGTCCATCATTTCTTGCATCTTGGAGTGGTAAAGGTCAATCCTGAAGAAATGCTCTTCCCTATGCACACAGCATTGTTCAGTTGGCTGGGTTCATTATAGTTTTGTTTTGTTTTTCCTTCTCCTCACAAGCATTAAATATTGACCAATATCAGAGGCAAGATACTAGAAAAGATGGACAAACAGCTTGATCCTATGTCCCTCATATACAGAGCTTCCTTTCCATAGAACTAATTTTGACAGCCTCGTGCTTTGCATGTCATAATAGGATACAATAATGTTTGATTTTTTCCAGCTACTTTCATACGAGTGTTATTTTAAAGGGCTTTATATAGCAATGAATGGAGTAGCTAATATGTTCTTAACAATAGCTGGCACAGCCTCAGACACTGGGGTTATCACCTACATTTGACAATTTTCATGGGAATCTTTGACTTTCACCTGAACTGTCACCAAAGAATGGCTCATAGGAGAATGAAGTCCTACTGAGGAGTGTATTAAAAAGGGAGACTTTATGATACACATTAATGGAGGTCAGAGACAAGGCTACCCTTCTCATTTATGAAGGGAGAGCACTAGATTGTAACGATGGCATCAGGATGGGGAAACTAATAAAGTCATTCCCATGGTTCAGGCAGAATTAGCACATCTGGCCCCATTAAGTACAATCTTTTTCTCCTTAAATATACAGCCTGCGGCTGCCTGTACATGTGACTCTGCAGACAGTGTAAGACTACTAACACGCGTAGCATCATTTGGAGCAGGTAGCTTTTGTGTGAGAATCACAGGCAACAGACATTCCACCCAGGGAAGAAAGATTGATTCATGATTCATAGCAGTCCTTGATTAAAAGGACACCGTTCTTCATAGTAAAAAGAAAACTAAAGGTTACGTGGCAGTGATCATAAATTCTAATTCTGGGATTATATTGAGGAATTCACTAAATATACACTAAGAGGTCATCTTTCCTGTTTAATTCAAACAGGACTAAGGTTGGACCAAGGATGGTCACACTTGGATATCTTATTTTCAATGGCAGCACTGATGCCTGGCCAGAATAGGAAATCCTGGGCTCTGTTTTTATGAGTCTCGCAACCCAACTGAACACTGTAGATTATGCTCAGCATTTCGGACCTCATGTACGTGCTCATTCATGAATGAATACCTTTGCTGGTATAGGAGTAAAAATATCTTTCCAAACAGCCACCACTCCCCACATACTCACACAATCAAAAACCTGTTTGCACTAATATTTGGGAAGAGCGAATCCCAGGGAGGATGAACGTGGTAACCTAAACACATTTGCAAAACTCCTTTTTGGAAAGTTCAACCAGCTATCCTGGGTAAGACCTGTTTATCCTGGACAGCCTACGAGATATAAGATACCTGAAACCTTTTCCAAAATTGCATATGTATTGATGCTTCTGGTCCCACACTCAAGAATCCATTGTAGGGATATTAAAGAAGGTACTAACAGTGATTCCCCCAAGTGACAGTGACCCCCCACAATTTGTCCCCCCACATCTTTTGGGTCTTCTGTTAAAACTTGTAAGCTACTGTGAACACTATGTTACCACCCCTGCTGTGAGCTATAAGCCATTAAGTGACTTTCACTTTATTGTACCAGCAACGGCTCCTAGGAACAGATCCCCACCCTCTGTGATTAAATGGAATGTATGTTGATGAATGCTTGATGTACATGAATGGTTAGGGAGGTGCCAGCCTAGAAAGGGAGTATCCATCGGCCGAAGAAGGTGTCAAGTGGAATCAACCAGATGACCCCCGGAGGGAGAACTGGGATCCACCCCAGCACCTCAAAGGAAAGAAGACAGAATGGAGCNCCCAATTCCTTTCCACGTTCAGAAATCTAATCTGAAACTATCCAGGTTAGCAATTAGAAGCCTTATATTTAGGAAGAGCCAACCAGCTATCAAAATAGCTTAAAAACCTGCCTTTCACTGTAAGTGTTAAGCATTATAGTAAAAAACAAAACCCCTTCAGTCCAGAATAACACAGCTGGCCATGAACGGCTGAAGACACTTGATAATTAAAAAAAAAAAAAGGGGGGGGGGGAGTAGTAACTAAAGAGGGGCCTCTTAGGGTTATGTTTACACTACAATAAAAGACCCCGTGCAGGAGGAGAGTCCCTGAGCCCAAATATCTACACTACAATTTTTAGCCCCCGCCCCTGCTGTCTGAGCTCCATGAGCCTGAGTTAGCAGACCTGGGCTCTGAGACTCAGTCCCGTGGGTTTTTTAATCTCAGTGTAGACATACCCTAGAAGTCCCATACCTTCCCCTCCCTGCCCCTGCTGGGTTTTTTTAGATTATGAAGTGTCTTCAGTTGTTTCTGGCCAGCTGTGTCATTCTGGATTGAAGTGCTGGTTTAGTTATTTATTTAAAATATAACGCCAAATGCTTACAGTGAAAGGCAAGTTTTTCAGCTATTTTGATAGTGTAGGGTATGTCTACACTACAACGAGAGCTCAGGGCTCAAATTAAGACTCAAGCCTAACTCCCTTCCATCTAAACACAAACTGTGCCAGCCCACGGCTCTGTTCCTGGATCCCAGGAAGCCACAGGGGTGGAAGGTCCCACCTGGACAGTCAGGGTTGGTGTTACTACTTTTGAAGGGGCACCTTAAAGAACAGTACCCCCTCCCCCCACCAGGTCCCCACTGCCTCTCCGGGCTTCCCTCCATCCTCCCAGGGCCCCGCTGCCTCCCCTCCCACTGTCTCAAACTCCCTCCTGCGCACCCCAGGCAGGAGTAGTGGAAGTTCCCTAAAGCAGAGGGGCTACCAGCACCCGAACTGTGGCCCCGCACCACCCATTTCCCCCGAGGCCTTGCCCCCACACTGTCCCTTCCCCCAAGGATCTGCCCACTACGCCGCCTCTTTCCCCCTAGACCCCGCCCCCCACTTGCTCCTTTATGCCCCTCCCCTGCGTCTCTCACTCTTAAGGTCAGTAAAAAGTGGGAGGACATAGCCTTCCCACTTTTAAAAGTGATGGGGCCACGGCCCCCCGTCCTCCCCTGTTCCGGGCTTCAAATACTTACTGGAGGCTGCAGGCGAGGAAGGGACAGGACTGGCTTCCCTGTGCCACCGCTGGCAGAGCTGTGCTGCTAGCCTGGCTTCCCTGCTCCGGGGGGCATCTAGTGGGGCTCAGTGCGAGCACCAGCTGCAGTGCCTTTCCCAGGCATGTCCCTTCAGCCGCACTCAGCCCAGCTCCCACCCTGGCAGAAACGGGGGAGGATGAGTTCAGGGGAGGGAATCCCAGGGTGGGGAACCAGGGCAGAAGCTGGGGGCGGTGGTGGTGGAGATGATTATTGGGCAGGGGCATGCCCCTGTTTGTCCCCCCTTGTGCACACCCCTGCTGGGGACCCAGAGTTCAACAATTCTTAACCTGGGGTTACAAATGAGTGTAGACACCTAAGCCCCAGGTTAACAAACATAGGGCAGGCCAACTCCAGTTCTACTAACTCTGTACATTGCAGTGTAGATATATCCTTACTGTTTTGACAGAGCGTAGTATCTCTGCCAGTACTTTGAGCTCAGTCATGCCTTGCAAGAGTGTACATGAGATTTCCCTGATGTAGCCTCTCATAAATATACATTTTTTTCTCTAAAGGGATTTAAATTCAGGATGCCAGCATGCAGCTTTTCCCCCCACTTAAAAACAAAACAAAACAAATACCTGCTTCCCCAGCCTTGTTGCTGGGCATTCAACTTCGTGCTCCAGAAGAAAAGCCCTAATGTTGTCTCTAAACAAACATTCTTGTTAACTTTCAATGCCTAAAAGCAAAGTTCCTCTTGGGGCTCAATGGGGATTTGGAAGCACATTTTTTTAGATTTGAAGGCATAAAAAATACATTTTTGAAGAGTTACATGAACTCTGAGAATTTGCCCAATAGCGGAATCGAATTCTACATCTCCAAGCTTTAGCTTATTAAATAGGGGAAAACGTAAAATGCATGACTGGGATAAAAGAACCACTCTTTTTTCCTGATTAATTCCTACGTTTTTGTAGTCAGTATCTTTGTTCTGAGTAAAATATGTTTGGTAGCAGCTCAGCCACAGTGGATGCCAAGCTACATCAAAAAACTATCAAACACAAGTTGGCAAGACTGTCCAGTTCCACTGAAGAGGTTCCTGACTAAGCTTGCATAGAGGCAGAATCATAGAAATGGAGAGCTGGAAGGAACCTGAGAAGGTCATCTAGTCCACCTCTCCAACCTGAGGTAGGACCAAATATACTCCTGAATCCTTAGGATGGTAAATGGCCTAAATTGGGTATTAGATCTTTAACAAGGCTGGATACAAACATCTCACAGTACAGCTCTCTCTCCTAACTCAAACTAGTCATCAAATACATCAAGGACTTTAGTTTCTAGCTTTACCCAAACCAATTAGCTCTTGGCAGCATTATTCACTTCAGAGAACAAAATATAATATAACATTTTAAAGTACAGTTTAACTCATAATAAGAGTAGTTCCTCAAAAGTAATTACAAACCGATATATTCTGAGTCCCAGCATGTTACTATGCTTCTCTTTACTGCTTTCTAGTGTTTACGTTTGATTTCCCACAAGAAAAAAAAAAAGCGGTACCAAACCCTAGAGCCAGCATCTTATATGACAGCTGTGTCCTCGGAAGATAAGACCCATGTATTTTTAAGTGGAAGGGGCAACTTGTGAGACTCATCTAGGTCAGTGTCAGGAAGGGACTCTTATAAAACCCTAAGGGTAGCTATACTCCATGGAATATTTTTTCTTTTAAAAAATGAACAACAAATTTTCTGGCCAAGGCTTTGCATATTCTTTGGTCTTGCACAATATGATGTAGAGGATGGTATGCAGTGCTCATGAATGGATGACATTCATATTTGTTTATATATTCTCCCCAATTTTTGGCCTCCAGTATCAGAAGTAACAATTATTAGCCCTACACAAAGCTTGAATATGTTTATCTATGTAGGGAGAATACATGATGTCTGGTAGAAAAGTTTTATTGGCATGAGTATGAGGTGACCACGCTGCTCAAAAGTGGCATAGCCCATTTATGCCTAATATCCGAATGAGTTAGGGTAAAACCTTTATGCCACACTATCAATATTCTCTGTTTTCCAGTTTTGCAGGAAAAGAGTACATATTTTTGGCTGTTTTTAAAAAATCTGATTTGTTTAACGATACTCAAAGGCATCAAACATTAGAATAAGTCCTTGCAAGTGCAAGAGATGAGGTAAAAGGTGCATGATAAATGGAATTTACCACATAGCTATCACAACTGTAGATGTAATATGTGTGGGCCATCTCAATGAAGCTTGCTGACCAAGTACACTTTTCAGTGGTGCGTCAAAGTGCAGCCAATGAAGTAAAGTCTGCATGAGTCTGCACACACCGTGAAAGTAAACCACCGGCAGAAGTCAGATTTGCATCTGCAAAAAAAAAAAAAAAAAATTTTTTTTTAAGGGGGCGGGGGGTGTTTGCGGGCGGGAGAGATTTGGTCTCGGCCCTTTCAAAAATCTACCTCCTTAAAGAATACTGTTATTTTTTAATTTTTTTTTTAATTATTTTATTTTATTTTTGTAAGGGGCTGAGACTAAGATTGGGATCCTGTCAGCCTTGTTGTATTCCTTTAAAGCTATTAATTTTTTCTATGATATTTCAGTTGTTCTTTCAACCCTACCACTTTGTGGCAAAGAAATGTATGCATGTATAAGTTAAATATGGAAAACATCAAATCAAATTGATTTTAAGTGCAATGGTAGTAATATACATATACATGTGAACCGCCCATTCGGGGAGGCTAGGCCCCAGCCCAGCCCCTTCTGCTTCCCGCCAGACCCCTGCATCGTGGCCACCCCATGTGTGGCCCCAGCCAGCGGCCCCCAGCCTTGGAGCACCAAGCAGGCGGGCAGCGTGGCCCCAGTCCCAGAGCACCGGGCGGGTGGGTGGCGTGGGCTGCGCCAGCCCCAGCCTGGGCCACACCCACAGCAAGGGGGAGGAAGAGCTGCAGAGCAGGAAGCAGGAGGGTGCCTGGGGACGGAGTGTGGGCGGGACAATGCCCAGTTGTTTGGGGAGGCTCAGCCTTCCCTGGCCTTTGATACCCACCACCCATGTATATAGAGGATCTATAGAAATCTAGCAGATACTCTATATCAGTGACACTCAGACCTCAGTAGTTCAGGCGCCAAATTAGCGATCAACATTACCCGAAAGAGCCATAGCAGTGTGAATTCACTGTTTCATCTGCTATTTTTTAATATCTCATAGCAAAATGACTGATCCAGTATTCTACAATTGGTTAATAACATAGTAAAAGCATCCTGATTGGTTAATAATTAAATCACACAGTGTTTTAATATCATGTGCTGCAAAGCGCCACAGGAGACACATTAAAGAGGCATTTGCAGCTCCTGAGCCTCAGTCTGAGTATCACTGCTGTTTATGCATCTAGATACGTCATATACAATAGCTATAACTAGGAAAAGATATATAGTTCTAGGGATGTTTGTGTGTGTGTGCGCGCAAAAAATATGCACTAAATAGGTGACAGAAAGTGACCCTTCCTTGCTTTAATGTTTTTTCAGGCCAATGCTCATATTTTAAATCTGATACCTTCTAATGATACAAGTGGCTAGGATAATCCATTTAGGACATTCTGGGTTTTTTGTTTGTTTTAAGTCAGCTTTAAAGTTGAATTTCTAACATGCAACAACCCATTCAGCTTTCTACAGAAAATAAAATCAAGTTTCCAGCTGACCACACAGGCACAGCTACTATTAAGGGAAAAGGTGAATCCTACATGACATGTACTTTTTTCTTAGGGTTGCTGTGAAGCCTGAGGGAGTCAGAAGGACGGACCAAAATCCTTAATAAACCTGTACACTGAAAAAAGCAATATCTGCCCCTGGAGAGAGAGGGTCTAATCAGACTGACACATCCTAACCAGTGTTTATGTATATTTCCAAAACCACTGTTCTCTGAATTTCTAAGTAAATTTCAAATTTCTTCACTTAATCAGTTTAGTATTCTGTTCTTGTCCAACTGTCTTGTCAAAAAACATTACCATATTCTAAAAACTAAGTTCACAGGAGCAATGGGGGAAGCTGAAAGAGCATCTATTAGAAAGGACATTTATGATCTTCATTTTAAAACAGATTCTACTTTTATGACTGAGGGTACAGAGCTCTGCTCCCTCAAAATTTACCCCACCTCTCAAGGCTTGGGATAGGAAAGCATGCTGAATAATTCCTCCCTTATCAATTACTAGTGAAGTGTAAAGTAAATCTGCTGCCGTTCAATAAAATCCTTCCACGAAATCACAAGTTTCTCAGTTACTGTTTCTGTCTCAGTGGCGTTGAGCATTCCAGGTCATTGCACAGGTTAAGTGAACAACCTCACAAATGCAGAAATAACACAAACCGTGATTGTTCCAATTTCCTCACAGCAGCACGTTAAAGAAGAGCGTAATCAAACCTGCCCTCTGCCTATGCTGACCTGCCCCTCCTTTTTATTTACTTTTCGGCATTGTATTGCCTCTTTTATACAACCAACTCCCCCACAACCATACATCCCCTAGTCAAACTGTTTTCTTACATAGCATTTCCATACTTCTCTAGCATTGATTTCAGAAGACCCCTTATCTCAGAGCTTGTCGAGGTTTACTCTTTTCAGGGGAATGAAAGTCACTTTTCATTTTTGGTAGAAGATATTCTAAAGAAGCTTTCTCCGACAACAGATTTGTCAAGTTCTGACACTCGATATGTTATTTTTTTACACTAATGTAGTTCATTAACCCTGCATAACTGCCAATTAAGAGATTCTCTCTTTGAGAAGCAACATCCTCTCTCTGAAACCCATTTAATTACCGAAAAATGAATAGCTTAAATATAACACCCTCCTCTCCTGTTAGTTCAGCTGTGGTGAATTTTACATACTCTTACTATTTTTGGCCTCTGGTTGCAATGAAAAGTAAGGTTGGAAAAAATACCCTACTTTTTCAAAAGATATTTTTTTCTGTAATGTTACTCTGAATGAGCTAAATCCTGAAGGACTTACTCACATGGGAACTGTGCCCTTCCAGATCTACAAGCAGAGGGGGACTCCCTGTGCCTTTCTATCTACCTGAGGTACTTCTTTGGCCCCCATTATCATGGTATCTGAGCACTTCACAATCTAATGCATTTATCCTCACAACGCCCTTCTAAGGTAGTGAAGTGTTATCCCCATTTTACAAATAGAGAACTGAGGCACCGAGAGATTAAGGGTATGTCTACACCGCAGCTGAGACTACCTCCCAGCTCAGATAGACACATATTGGGTCATATTCTCATCTGATATAAACTGGCATTGTTCCATTGCTCCTCTGTATCTTTGCTTCTCTTTCTGTTGAAAACCCTATCAGCAGTAAGCCATGACATTCATATATCTCAATAGAAGGAGAAAGGACAAGCATTTAATTGTTATCAAGAGCTGAGTGGAGAAATTAAAACTCTTATTTGGTGTCCTGAACTCTGGGCTGAGCTGTACAAAGTTCAGTCATTATCAAAATGCATTCTCTAAAGGAAGAAAAGAGAATTTAATTTAAATGTATTTATTCATAGGCATTGCCACTCATTACCGTATTCTCTCATTGTATGAGAAGATACAAGGGAGGCATGGTATAAACTGTTCAGCAATTTAATAAACAATATAAAATGGATTTTTCCCCTTTGCTTAAGGAACAAAAATTACACTCCCCGGCATTCCTCTGGCTGCTTATTTCCATTACATACTTCCCAATATTTTGCATCTCACCACTATGCTCACCTTCCTCTGACACTCTCCTTCCTTGCTGTTCCATCAGTCAGGGACTAGGGGACACTCAAAGTGATGTCTGGTCAGCATGGTCTCACTTAGAGATAAAGCAAATGAGCTGCTCAACCATGTTTAGTATGCATCCTATCAGAGAGTCCTAAGATAGTCCCTGAACTCCTGTTTCCTACAGAGCAATGCAACACAGAAATCACCAGGTGGCTCTATTATGTAGCAGTCATTAGTGAAGAACCCCAGCCACACAAGGCCTGGCTTTCATGTTTTGTAACCTTGCTTGATTACTTGAATAAAAGATGCCCTACTCTCCCTGGAGACTGCTCACTGTGACTTATACCCTGGTGGGGACAATAGAAATTAATTGAAGACACTGTTAACCTCTGAAGGATGTGAGAAAGCCCAGCTGAGGACATACAGAGAAGCAGATGACAGTGAAGACAAATTGTTTAGAGAAAGATTCCCTGAGTTTATTTGAAAACGGACTCTCATTTCAGGAAATTCATATACATCTTTATTGTCTTCAAGATACTCAGGTTCAGATGAGGGCCAGATTCTGACTTGAACAGAGTTCACACTGGAGTAACTGAGATCAGAACAGACCCTAAACACATGTTTAAGATGAGCCTCATCTCAAAAAGACTGCACCTGTACAAAGACTATCTTGCCAATTAGTAATCTACTGATGAACTGAGGTAGTGTGTCCTAGTGGCTAGAGCAGTGGACTGGGACTCAAGAGACCTGGGTTTTAGACCTTTAGAGCATTAGACTTCAATGCTCCGTGCCTCAGTTTCCCCATCAATAAAATGAAGATACAACAATAGTGACCTCCTTTGTAACGTACTTTCAGCTTTACAGATGAAAAGTGCTATATAAAAATCTAAGTATCACTACTATTATTAAAGCGGTTTTATTTTTAATTTTACTCTGTTAATTAGGTTTTAAACTTTTCGCTCATTGCTACTGCAGAAATCAGGAGTTCTCATTGTGAAATGTCAGTCACGTAACTGTCCAAAGCTGCCCAGGAGATTCTCGCCTGCATTTTAAAAATTATTTCTCTCAACCCTCACCACCAGCCATATAAAGGGCCAAATTTTCAAACAAATAGACTATTTTGTGGATCCAACCTGTGTCTGCAATATCTGCAGTCACAACTGAATTGCAGGCACATATCTGAATATATGGGGGTCTAACTACCTAACTGTGAATGCAAATCAGGTAGCTAGAATCAAAAGTAATCAGATTTGCATTCAAAGATTGTTTTGGGGTTGCAGAAACACAGTCATAAATTTTGCAGGTACAAAATTACCTCAGCCTTAGGACATGATCATAAACAGAGTTACACACATGCTTAACTTTATGCACTGCGAGTACTTCCACTGAGATCATGGCACTAGTGCAGTGAGTAAAGATTTATGCATGTGCATAAATCTTTGCAGGATTGGGGNGTCAGGGGCAAGGGTGTGGATATGGGTTGGGGCAGTCGTGGGGAGGGGACAGAGGGTTGAATGGGGGCAGGGGTCCCAGTGGGGCAGTCAGGAAGGAGAGGGGGGTTGGATGGGTCAGCGGGGGGCAGTCAGTGGCAGGGGTTCTGGGGGCAGTCAGGGGACGGGGAGAAGAGCTGGTTGGATGGGACTGGTGTCCTGGGGGGCCGTCAGGAATGAGAGGAGGGGTTGGATGGGGCGGCGGGGGTCCGGGGGCGGTCAGGGGACAGGGAGTGGGGGTGTGTGGATGGGGCAGGGGTCCTGGGGGGGCCGTCAGGGAACAGGGGGGGTGGGATGGGGCCGGAGTCCCAGCGGGGGCAGATAGGAGGTGGGGGCCGGGCCATGACCCCCTCCCCTAACCGGCCCTCCATACAATTTACGAAACCTGATGCGGCCCTCAGGCCAAAAAGTTTGCCCGCCCCTGTTGTAGGGGAAAAGTACCTTATAGTTACTGCCTTCTGACAGAGTGAAGAACGCACAATTGCATAGCATTTTATACTAGGAAGGGGACACGCTTGTAACTCAAGGAGTTCTCTCATGGGAAGAGTGTATGTATACTTACATATAAAAACTTTTTAAAGACCACCATAATACTCAAGGATAATAAATTATTGTTGGATATTTTTAAAATATATTGCACCCCAATGAATTGGCATGTACTAACAAGGTAAGCCAATTTTCCACCAATCAGTAGGCATGGTTATTTAATGCAAAAGCCACTATATTTATTCTAAATATAAAAGAATCCTCTAAGGACCAGAGACTAAATTATTTTGCCTTCAGTCAAAGATCTACCTTAGTTCCTAGTGAGTTTGTGCACATCACAAAGCCACCGCACAGTTCAGGATGATGACAGTCTAAGAAGTTGTTTCCGGCAATGGAATACCAGGAAGACTGTAATTCTAAAGAGAGGTGCTTTTGCCATGCTACATGGGCAAAATTATGACTGTAGCCAGACTGATTAGTCTAATACTATACATATACACTTAACAAATGCATCCAATATTTAACAAGAAAAACATCATGTAGTTACGATTCCCACCTTTATGTTAAGAGATGATTACCAGAGCTAAAAATGAAAAAAAATTGTTCCACTGAAAGATAGCAAACCGGTTGAGTTACTCTGGATTTACACTGATATAACTGAGATCAAAATCTGGCCCTAGATTTATAAATATAAATAACTAATTTTCTCTGATATTAAAGTGACATATAAATTGCTTAGTGTATTATAATATCCTCAATTTGATTTTTAGCTGAGCGGACTATATTTTTCAATTTCCTTTTGGCATTAAGTGGTTTATTATAAATTGACATGGTTAGTTCTCAGAAAATTTCATTTTCGCATTTTCATTTGCTTTCTTAATAAAATCTTTTTTACAGAGATGTCTTCATGTGACATATTAGAAAAGTTTCATTTTAAAAGAATTTTTAAATGAAAGATCAAGAGCTTTAGTGTTCAGAGTCCAGGCTCCACTTGGACATATGCCATTTTATAAATGGCCACATGCATGTGTATTCGCTTCCACATGGAGATAACAGAACTAGCACACAATAAATGCAAGTGTTAATGCAACAAAGTGCAGGCACAAGTGTGCATGTGAGCAAAACAAAACAACCGATAGTAAACTTTAAATAAATAGTTTAACATCTATGCAACGTTGAATTTGTTTGCACCATGACATTTGTGCAGGGATTAAACAATTAAAAGTTCACATTAGCAATTTTTACTATGTGTATGCACGTGTTTTGCTCCTGAAATTTGCGTGTGAAAGAATGCGTGTCAATGGATAGAGGACATTCTCATCCTCCTGAAACTCTCTGCAGTGTTTGCCACTCTTGATCATGAGATACTGCTGTCTTGGCTGAGAGAGATGGCAGAAGTCCAGAGTAATATACTAAAATGGTCTGAGTCCTTCCTGGAGTGATGCAACCAAAGAGTAGTGATAGGAAACTGCATCTCCAGCACTAAATCCCTCATCTGTGGAGTTTAGGGTGGCCAGATACCCGGTTTTCGACCAGAAAGTCCAGTCAAAGAGGGGACCTGACAGTGTCTGGTCAGATCTGCTGACCAGACACCAAAAGTCTGGTTACTGTGGACGGGGGAAGCGGGGGGGCGGGGGAGCACTGGGTCATAACCCGCACCAGCCCCTACTCGGCTGGGACCGCCTCTTACCTGCGTCAGGCAGCTGCAGCTCCCAGCCCGGCTCCACAGGCAAGTCTAGAGTGACCAGATCGCAAGAATAAAATATCAGGACACATTGGGGGGGAGGGGGACGAAGGAATGGGCGGCAGGTGGACCCCCCCTTCGGGAGGCTAGTCCCGCAGCCCCGGCCCTGCCACACGAGGCCCCACCGCCAGAGGAACCCCGGGCTGGCCCCAGCCAGCTGGTCAGTCAGAGCAGCCCCAGCCGTGGGTCAGGGGCACATGGCCCCGGCTCCAGTCCCCGCTGCAAGGAGGGGGCTCAGGGCTGGGGCAGGGGTTTGGGTGCTGGCTCCAGCAGGGAGTTTGGGTGTGGGAGGGGCTCAGGGCTGGGGATTGGGGTGTGGGAGGGGGTGCAGTCTCCGGGAGGGACTTTGGGTGCAGGAGTGGGCTCAGGGCTGGGGCATAGGAGAAGGTGCAGGGTGCGGGCTCTGGGAGGGAGTTTGGGTGCAGGAGGGACTCAGGGTTGGGTTGCGGAAGGGGATGTGGGCTCTGGGAGGGATTTTGGGTGCAGGAGGCAGCTCGGGGCATGGGAGGGGGTGTGGGCTCCATGCGGGGCCTACCTTGGGTGGCTCCCCAGAAGCCTGGGTCCTAGGTGGAGGCATGGTGTCATAAACAGATAGTTAAGGGTTAATGCCTCTTTTACCTGTAAAGGGTTAAGAAGTTCACCTAGCCTAGCTGACACCTGACCAAAGGAACCAATGGGGTGACAAGATGTTTCAAAAGGAAGGAGGGAAGTTCCCTTCCCATGCAGGTCCCCACATCTGTACCCTAAAGTTCAGAGTGGGGGTGAAACCTATGACAAAGGGAACTTCCCTCCTTCCTTTTGAAACATCTTGTCCCCCCATTGGTTCCTTTGGTCAGGTGTCAGCTAGGCTAGGTGAACTTCTTAACCCTTTACAGGTAAAAGAGGCATTAACCCTTAACTATCTGTTTATGACACATGGTCAGGCGGCTCCGTGCACTGCCTCCGCCCACAGGCGCTGCCCCGGCAGTTCGTGGCAGGGGCAGCGCGTCAGGACGCAGGACAAAGAGTTAAATATCGTGACAGTCCCGATTTTATTGGAATGTCTGGTCACCCATGGTGAGTCCCTCCCAACCTGTGGGCGGGGGGAGGGTGAGGCAGGAAGAGAGGGAAGAGCAGCAAGTGATGGGAGGAGGATGGAAGAGGAGCAAACAGGGGGCAGGCCTCAGGGGGAAGAGGCAGGGCCGGGGCGGGGAAGCAGAGGTTTCGGCACTTCTGCTGGAGTGTCCGGTTTTTAAATATTACAAAGTTGTCAATCCTAGGGAGTTCCACAGCCAAGGCCTGGGCCCAGGATACCGAAACGAACATTTAAAGCCCCAGGATGAAGACTGTGGTCAACAACTTCGCACCTCTGGCATAATGGAACGCTCAACAATAGAGTAAAGCTCATCTGTGCAGGAGACAGCCCCTTCTCTGGGGTTGGTCCGAGACTGTGGTATTAACTCCCCCAGGAACAAAGAACTATGACAAACCTCACAGCTTTCTGCTCCAAGTGCAAAGGACATTTCTTCGACCTTGCCTTATGTAATATCATCACATAGCACCAGGTACATTTAACAACCCTCCCCACCTCAAACTACCAAAACAAGGCACTCCACATGCTTTTCCCTCTGAGGAGAGGAGAGAACAAATGAGACAGATGTGCAGTCGCCTTGCTTACTGCACTGAAGGAAAGTGGTCCGATACTACAGTGATGAGCGCAGTATAAAAACCTATAGAATAGAATAGTATAGAAAATATTCTAACTCTGCCCTTAGAGAGTTACTCATTTTAGCCCCCTAAGTGGCTGTCAAAATCAAGTCCTAAACAAAAAGCTTACAGCTTTCAAATGCTCAGGAAGAAAAGCAGAGTTTTCTTAATTTTACTGTGCAATTCCTCAGGTTTCCTTCTCATGTTGTGCAACAGGAATAAGGCTCCTACCACTGGAGTGTATACGTAATGAATTACTTTTGCAGGTTAGAAATCACCTGTGTTTCATTTTGTCATTTAATCATCATCAAAGCTGTTTGTAGCCTCATATACTCCTCCACTATGAACATTAGCCCTTAAATATTCATATTTTCATGCAAGAATACAAAAAGAGCTCAGAAGCTGCTTTAAAAAGTGACAATAAGGATCAAAATGAGTAGACATAGTGAAAGAATTTATAGTAACCACTAGCTCATTCATCAGTCATAACTCCATCATCTCAGGCACCGCTCCAATTAATTTGCCTTGATTATCTGTGCCGAATAAGGGCTAGAACTAATCGCACGGCTCTGATTGTTGGTTTTTGGTTAACCACCTCTGCTGCTCCTTTATTTCAGACACTGAGCTAAATATTCTTAGAAGTTAGCTACATTCCAGACCAGTTTTGAGGTTCATACTCATTCTAATCTGTGCTCATCCACCACCCACTGTTAGGGATCATATCATCATGCCCTACATTTGCACACAATTCACGCTTTATTGTGGTTGGTCCCAAAGTGTGGAAATGGCTTCTCTTTGAAGTACATCTCAGTCTCTCTCTCTCTTTTACAGAAGTGCCTTTAGAATGACCACCATTGGTCCAATACTTATTAATTTCCTCTGTTATGCTTTTGGGTATTTTGCATGTTCAGGGTGTGTAAATGTATGCAAGTATCTGATTCGCAAACACACTGAAATACTTGCACATGCAAAGTAAATGTGCTCCATTGCATGGAAGCCTGTGGGACAGCAGACATCTGGGCCAACCAGGGCCGGTGCAACCCATTAGGTGACCTAGGTGGTTGCCTAGGGCGCTACTATTTGGGGGGCGCCGGCGCCCCGGTTGTCAGCGCAATTTTGGGGGCGGGACATTCCGCCGCCGCTGTCGGGGGGGGCATGTGGGGGGCGGGACCTTCCGCCGCGGCTCCGGGGGACGAGGTGGGGGGGGCGGGACCTTCCGCCGCCTAGGGCGCCGAAAAAGCTGGCGGCGCTCCTGGGCCCAACACAATGGGGACTGAACTGGGGACCTGCAAAGCTAAAACATACAAACTGTTACATCTTGAGCTAAATCTCTCTAGGTGCTGTGTAACAGATTAATATTCTCTATGGACTGGGCACAAAGAGGTACCTGCAATGTACACTGACCAGTGGGTTGCCCCTATGCTTCAGCCATTTTGAATATATGACTTTAAGGAGGGTCATTTCCAATTGTTGTTGAAAGTAGGATTTTCAAAACTGCTTGGTGATTGTGTAACTTTGCACCACTGAAATCAATGGGATTTCACCATTAACTTCAACGGGAACAGAATTAGGCCAACACCAAACAATTTTGAAAATCCCACCATTTATTCATTTTGATTATGTTGTACAGTGTCCTGAACACCATGGCAGGAAGTGTGCGGTAGGGAACAACCTCACAGAAGGTTTTCAAAAGGGGCTGGATAGCCATCTGTCTTGGATGGTTTAGACCCAACAAATCCTGCATCTTGGCAGGGAGTTACACTAGATGACCCTTGCGGCCCCTTCTAACCCTATGATTCTAAATAAATTACATACCCTACGCTTACAATGGGGCTTGGCTTTGCTCCCACGACAGAACATCACAGTATAATAAGCACAATACATTGCTTCAAGAATTGTTCTTTAGAGAAAAGAAGTGGTTTACTGTATTATAGAGAAAGCTAGAAATTAGGGTACACCAAATATGATTAACATTTGTCAGAGACATTAAAAACAAAACCTAGGCCGAGCAATTTAAAATCAAACAACTAATAGGAGGGACAGTGCAATCTTTATTTAAAGAGTTGTTCATGCTGTGCATGTTCTGTTAATGTAATGGGGAAAAATAAGGGAAGCAGAAAATGGTCCTTGTCAAAGAACTTGGAAAATGGGAGCGTTCTAGAACATGATTATTAAGAGTTTTAATTATTTCATCTCCTCTCAATCTGATGGCAACCACCTATAGCAATCTAAAGTGACCTTCTGTTAAATCCATCCTTTCCCCTGCATCGTCCTCGTGTCTGCTCCTGAGTGTGAAACCTCCTGAGGAGCTTACTAATTTTGCAGCAGATGCTAGCCAGGCTAGCATTAGGCTGAACTCATTGTTACACTGTATTAAGCTTGGCATATTATTCTGTGAAACCAGTAGAAGTTGACTCAACACTGCAGCATAGCAGAAGAGCAGGCTGTGTAGACCCCTAACTTTGTACGGTTTTCCTAATAGTAGGGCTAGCTGGAAAACAACAGTTTTGTTTTACAAATCAGGGACTTGAACCTCTGTCTCCCATGACCCAATCCAAAGCCCAAAGTATCAGGTTTTTGGCTATTCTGGGGTGGTAAATCGCTCTCTCTTCTCCCCACACTCCATTTTCAGATAATTTTTATCACTCATACCACTGAAATAGTCTTATACAAGCTACCCCCATACTGCAATTTTCTTATTAAAGCTATTTGATCCTAGAGTTCACGCTCTATCAGGGACATTCTCCCAGAATAAATGTAATAATGTAGAAATGAAAATATTTTGTTGGCACTGAAAATTATGGTGCATTCTATTAATAAAGGGGTGGGGGGGGGAGCTTTGAAACATTATCTTTGATTACATCAAATCAATTGCTTTGTCCCTTTTAAAATACTAACAGAATTTCCGGAGAACATAATAGATGTTTGTATCCAGACAAACCATGCAAGTATAAATGTAAATACAATAACTTTATACACACTATAGGAGATTAGAAACGAAAAAAGGCGTGTATGATTAATCAGATCTGGACAGTAACCACAAGTAACTCCATGCTGCCTTTGTGTTTAGTTCTTTTGAATTGTTATTTTGTGTGTTCTGCTCATAAAACATAGTCACGGGAAATATATACCACATTTCTGCTGTGGAAGAGCACATCATTGCTTACTGAAACCTCTTAGGGAAACAATAAAAAAAAACCTATTTAAATTATGCAGCAGAAAGATAAAATGTGTTGGATTGGAGTCAGCCACAGCAATTTATGGGTTTGGAAGACTTAAAAGTAAACTTTTGTTTAGTCTGTGGCTTAACAGCGATGAGTTAAATGCACACACAGCCAAAAATAATCCTAACAAAAATTTCCCCAAAGCAATCCATTTTAAGAACCGTTACTTTAACTTATTCCACAAAACTCATTCATTTACGCAGGGGACTCAGCCATGTTGGCATCGACAAAGGATGCCAATGCCACTTAAACAGCTTTGACAGCAAAATCATGGTTCCCTGGAAAGCATTCAAGATTACACAGAAAAAAGTAAAAAGAAAGAAAAAATCAAGTTAATTCAGAGTTATCATTTTTCAGAGGAGGAAAGGCAGAAATGTAAAGAAGTGGGTGAAGGAGGGAGTAGGATTGGCCTGGAGTCTCCCGGAACTGGCTTCAATCTCCCAGTGACTATTAAAATCAATCTGGGAGACTTTAATAGGACATTTAAAGAAAATGACATTACGTTATGTTGGAAAAAAAGATCTCCCGAAATAGCTTCAGTCAGAGTGGCAACCCTAGGAAGGAGGCAAAGGCCAATATTAGGAAAGCAGTTGTGTGTATCATGGAATAAGATACATTTCTCATTCTTTTTCAATTGTAGAAATGATACAATCTCCCCCATAGATAACCAGTCTTTAGACACTAAACAGCACTAGGCGTCAGTTCATCAAAGTACTTAAGCATGTGCTTAAATCCATCCCCACTGAGCAAAGCATTTAAGTATTTGGGTAAGTGCCATTAAAGTCAATGGGACTTAAGAACATGCTTCAGCACTTTGCTGAATAGGAATGGTTTGCCACATTAGGGCTTTGAGAAGCAGGATAATGAAGTCTGCTTGTCGTCTTTCATTTCTGTCATTCTCCCTCGGCATGCGCCTGGTCTGGAAGGTGCTGATCACTTCCTGAGATGTGCCAATAGTTCTTGGTTTCCATGAAAATCAATGGGAGATGAAGGTGCCCAGTGCCCTGCAAGGGTCATGTGTTGTCTGGTTGTCTGCACCAAAGTGCATCAGAATAGGATTTTCAGGATTCCTTTATTGTTTCAGCCATATCGCCGTGCCTTATACGTTGTAACCTATTATCTCTCTTGTCCCAGGATGCCAATGAAAATGAGATGCTCAGTCTCAGAGGGAAGAAAATAAAGGAGAAGCAAATGTGTTTACATCTAAAGCCCCTTGTATCAGGCACAATAGGCACAAAAGGCCATTTCAGGGCACCCATACAGTCTTGGTGCCACTGTGAATGAGAGTAATTGATGGGGAAATGCTAAAGCCCAACAAAAAGGGAAGGATGTTGATTTTATACCCAATGCAGTTAGCACAAATTCAAGACTAGGGGTGGGGAAGTTTGTTATTTCGTTACCACTTAACACTATGGTATATCTCTCTCAATGGGAAAAATACTTTTTTTAAAAAAAGAAAGAGCAATTCAATACATCATGGAATATTTTGAAGGCTGTAAAAGAACCTTGTTCTCCTGAGTTGATGCAGTGGAATTAGATCGGCAGGACTCGGGGTGTGTCAGAAAGGTTTTCAGGAGATGATAAAATAAATAAATAAAATCAGACACCTGAACTGCCAAGAGATACCACAGCCGCTCTTTGCTATAAATCAAATGAATTTGAGTCTTCAGATATTTTTATTTTAATAACTTTGCCAGCAGGGTCTTCTTTTGAAATTAATATATCTGCTCTAGTCGTTTCAGTTTTCCTTGTAAAATAATGACAGCTAATAGGAAAGCATTGTCATGTATTCTGACTAAAGGTAATGTATATGACAGCTGTGTGATCATTAGAAGAAAGGTATTTCCAAAAGACAAAAAGAATAATTAAAATGAGCCTGCAGACCTACCCTTGGATTTAAATGTTTAAATGTTTTAATTTGAAAGAACAATGGCTGCTTGATGCAACTTCACAACCAGTACTGACAGCCTGCCATTTATTAATCACTGTTAAATAACAGTAGTGCGGGTTTCAACACTAAAGAGTAGATTATGTCTGAGGATCTTTAAAATAGCAGTGAAGTTTCAAAGCTGGTGCATCAAATGAATGGAGTTTTCAAGGGAACCTTTTGAAATATTGACTCTAGAGACGAAGCATCTTTGGAAATGCAACTGATATGACAAGTGTGGCAAGTGCGTATCATATTTTTTTGGTTTCATTCTCTTGTCTGAAGTGTGACCTTTCATGTGTCTCAGAGTAATTAGCTGACCTAGGTGCGTCTCTGAAAATAACCAGTGGACCACAATGACGAATGCCTCCTCATCAGTTGACCTGATTAACCAGTCAAAGTAAATTTTCAGCTATTTAATAAATTTCCCAGTCAGCAATCACAGTGTAATTCCTCTTTCTCCCAAAAGCAGTATGTATAGTTATTTAAGGGAACACCGATGAATCAGTTGGTACATTATAACTATAAATTTCTGGCAGAACAAAGACAGCAAGGCATACAGTTAGATTATCACTGTGTACTCAGGGTTTAAGCCAATGTCTGACTTTTAGGGGTTAGAATGACACCTGCATGGGGAACAGATTGTGTGAGGGTTTTGGGCCCTTCCTCTGAAGCATTCGGGATGGAGATTGGACTAGAGGGATCATGGGTCTGGCAATTCCGACATACCTTGTCTCAGTGCATTTCAAAAATGTTGCTTATTGGCTATTCTCTTCGGAATAACATCACGTCTAACTGTGTTCAGGTGGTTTTGAATAAAAATTGGAGGGTTGAGGGACAAATGCAGAAAGAGTCCTTCCACTTTAGTGCCCAAAATGCAGAAGAGTCCTTCCTCTTCTGAATAGTTTCATAGAAGTCAATAGGCCCAATGAGCAAAAATTGTCTCTAATTCTAAAAACTGAGGCACCAGTTTGAAGTCCACTTTTGAAAATCAGAGCCAGCCTGACAATTCAGGTGATTATGACCTATAATGGATGTCAAAGGATCAAATTTTTAGCTGTGGGTGCCCAACTGAGGAATCATACATGTAACTACCCAACTCACATGTGCAAGGGCAGGTCTTCAGTGTGCACAAGACATAAAACGACACATCCAGGAGCTTACTTTACATCTGCTGGAATGTTGGATCTAAATATCTACATATGATTTCAACCATAATTCTAGATCATAGGAGAGGTCTGAGCTTGGAAAGTATTGAATTGTCTCTCTTCTTAATTGTGTAGCATTTATCAATAGAAAACATGTATCTGTTTTGCTGCCAATATCTTCAATGTGATGTTTTCATAGGAAAACTTGTGCCAGAATATATATATATTCTCAGGCAGAAGTGAAGGGATTAAATGAGTCCATTCCACTTACTTTATGGCATGTAAACTATTATTCATCATCTGGCGAGCAGTGGCAGAGAACTTGGCTCTAGAGCTGGGCAAAAAAAATTTTGACAGAAAATTTCTTCATTGAAAAATTTGGCTTAATTTAACAAATATTTTTGATGAAAGTATTAAAAACCAAAATAACTTCTGTTCTTTATGCAAATCTGAGACTTTTCTCTAAGCATAATGTTTGTGTTGTTTTAATCTCAGTTTTTTAGAGGCTGGGGGCAGAAATAACTTATCAAACAGCTCCGCCGGACAAGACAGAGGAAACAAGATACGGGTCCCAAGACAACAGAGCAGATAAGGATGACACTACATACAGCAGCCATTCCTCTAACGGCTTCTTCCCTTACTCCAGTATAAATCACCATCCTTATATTTAAGCTACTAGCTCCAAAGCCACAAAGAGATGTGCACCTATTTCAGAGGAGAGGAAGATGATGTTATTTCTATCTGACTGGCCTGTCACAGGCTGGCTAACCCCTTAAGGCAAGTTGGGCCCAGCGTTGTCTGTGACCTAGCACCTCAGTGATAATCAAGGTATGTCTACACAGTGAATGGCAGCGAGTCTCAAACTGAGTCTCTCCTGGGCCGAGAGACTCAGGCTTGTGAGGCTGGGGCTACTGCGCTAAAAAGAGCTCTGTAGACATTGCAGCTCAAGCTCTCAAGCCCACACCCCCTCCCTAAGCTTCTGAGCCTGAGCCACAACGTCTACACACTATTCTTTGCACGGTAGCCTGAGCACCACAAGCATGAGTCTGTCGACCCAGGCTCTGAGACTCGGTGCCACAGGCTGCTGCTCCCCATGTAGACGTACCCTTAGTGACCCCTTCTGAAGGTTAGGGAGGTTTAATTACAATAACTAACCCCAGCTCTGGGGAGGGAATCAGGAAGGGCTATATAAACAAAGTTACGAACTCAGAAGAATGGTGAGGATCCGAAGCAGCAGGGGAGAACTGCTGGGGACAGGCAGAACCAGCTGGAGAGTTGGCTGAGCTCCTGAGACAAGTACAGACGCTCCCCGGGTTACGCAAGACCCGACTTATGCAAATTCGACCTTACGCAAAAAGTTCCATAAGGCATAAATAAAATTTTCAAGTTGCGGAAAATATTGTGTAGCGTACGGGAACACAAAGTACTGTAGTGGGGTGTGCGGAGGAACACAGCAGTAGCATCTCCTACAAGGGAAGGCTTTGAGCTCTCACAGCTTCTCAGTCTCGTGTTATTTCAGTGATACTGTATTTCTGTTATTTCACCCTATTATTTCATTCAAATCATGCCTGTCTCCTCCTTTCCTTTCTCATCTACAAATTAAGCCCATTGTCATCCACCACCAAAATGCAGCCTTCAGTTGCCAGGATAACAATAGGATTAAGGTAAATGCAATATTTTTGTTGTAATTGTTTGTTTGTTTTTATGCTTGCACAATATACGTTTCCGACTTATGTAAAATTTGGGTTACGCAAGGCTTTCCGGAACAGAATGATTGCGTAAGTCGGGGAGCGTCTGTAGTGTGGTAAGCCTTCAAGGAGCAGCCTGACAGTTTAGAGACTATAGTCCCAGGAAGAGAGTCTTGGGAAACTCCAGTGAAAAGAGCTGGGGGAGTAGTGGGGAGACTGAGGTTTTATGTTTGGCTGTGGACAACTGACCTCAGGAAGAAGGAATGGTATCTGTCTGGTGGGAGCCATGGAAAGACTGTTTGTCCAGTGGGAGGCTGGGAAGAGAAAGATGGGTTGAAAGGGCAAAGCGTCCAGAGACACAGGCCATCACAGGGCTGAGGAAGTGGTCAAAAGGTGGCACAAGAGGTGAAGTTCTTTCTAACACCACAACTTGAAACCAGAGGCACTATGGCAGTAAGAGCAATCGCTTACACGCCGCCTCTTGTACGTGTAGACAGCTCTTGGCAAGGACTTACCCTGTGCAGGACTTTCCTATGGGATGTCTGGTCCTTCCATATACTACCACCACTAAAAAGTCAGGAAAAAGGGAATCAAAAAGGCTGAAGATAGAAACGTTAATTTCATTTCAATAGCCATGTGTGTCATTATAAGAGTTGTCTCTCCGGCTCCAAGCATTTTGGGGTTTTCCCCCCTTGCATCACTTCACAACAGAAGAGCACAACAGAGTTTTTTAATATAGCTGACGCCTATGAATGCACATTCACAAGGTCAAGTATTCAAAGAATGAGATTGATCTTCATGTCAGAAAGGCAATGCATCACTCCTGTCAAACAGAATGAAGTGTTCCAACATTATTTAATTGGCTTTAACCGCTAGTTCAAAACAATTTTTTGAGGTATTTTCCCTCCATTTTAGATTTTATGATTTTACAAACATTGTGTTAGCATTCCTGTATTTTTTTTACACAAACACATTCTGATTTAGTAGATTTATGGGTGACTGAAATAAATCCATCATAGCAAAGTAAGGAGGAAAAAAATTAATTGTAAATTTGTAAATTAATTTTTCATGAGCTTTGATTTTGACTTCAATAGATGTTTTAATTTTTGAAGCATCTCTCAATCATTTACTTCTTTTCCCCTCAACACATACACATTATTTTTCAAAGAAAAAAAAAGACAAGAAACTTTTTTTTCTTACTAAACTGAGAGTCTTCTATGCTGGAACACACAATAGTCAATTAAAAAAGCAGCAAATTCACTTTTAATTAACTAGTAAGTGCACTAGTATTTCTACAGCCCTGTTGGAAAAACACTAGACAGTAATAGCTTATTATTCATTTTTTAATTTGAGCTTTGTAAATTGTAAATAGTCTATAGTTCCCATGAAATCATTTCTTCATGTAACCAACGTGTGTAATGCAACTAAAATAAGCGCAGCTGAATAGCTAATGTATCTGACCCGTAACGAACCTGCAGTTTTCTGTCATATATGTTCAAAAGTAGATAACTATTCTTTCTGTCTTTCTACAAAAAATAGGGAGAACGCAGGCCCCAAGGTCTATCCTAGCTAGGTTCAAATGTTGGGTCCTTCATTTTACAGATGGGGAAGATAAAACTAAAATGCTGGCCCCGTTGACTTCAATGGGTCCAGAATAGTCACTCTAAGTGCCAAATTCATTCGTGGTGTAACAATTATTAAGTCAATGGTTTTACATCAGGCATGAGCATGGCCATGAATGCTTTGCCCAAAGGTTTGTTGCAAAAGCCAGATTATAGCTCAGGAACTCCTGCCTCCCCCAAACCCCCCATGAAAAATTCTTTAAACTACACTGCTTTTAGACTCATCTCATGTGATTCTTAGAAGTTAATAATTGATAAAGTCATTGAAATCACACACAGTATGAGCCTAAATGTTTTTCCATGAAAATCAATAGGAGTTCTGCCACGGAGTGTAATAAGAGCACAAGTAGGACTGAAAGGTAGTCTATAGCTAGTGAGCCAAATACAGCCCAGATTTCTCAAGGGTTGCCAGGCATCTGGTTTTTGACCGGAATGCCCGGCTGAAAAGGGACTCTGGTGGCTACAGTCAGCACCACTGACCGGGCCATTATAAGTCTGGTCGGCGGCTCAGCTGGGCTAAGCGTGCTGTGGCTCTGCACAGCTCCCAGAAGCCGCCAGTATGTCCGGCTCCTAGCCGCAGAAGCGGCCACTGGGGCTCCGTGCACTGCCCCCGTCCCGAGCGCCAGCTCTGTAGCTCCCATTGGCCGGGAACCGCAGACAATGGGAGCTGCAGGGGCGGTGCTTGCAGGCGCGGGCAGCACGCTGAGCCTCCTGGCCCCTCCGCCTTGGAGCCAGTTATGCCGGCCGCTTCCAGTAGCTGCCTGAGGTAAGCACCGCCCAGAGCCCGCACCCCGACCCCCTCCCACACCCAAACTCGCTTCCACACCCAACCCCCTACCCCACGTCGGAACCCCCTTCTTCACCCCAAACCCCTCATCCCCAGCTCCACCCCAGAGCCCTCACCCCCCAGCCAGAGCCCGCACCCCCTCCTGCACCCCAACCACCTGCCCCAGCCCTGATCCCCCTCCCATACTCCAAACCCATTGGCCCCAGCCCAGAGTCCCCTCCAGCCCCCCAAACCCTTCATCCCAGGCCCCACCCCAGAGCCCACACTCCCAGATGGGGCCCTCACCCCCTCCTGTACCCCAATACCCTGCCTCAGCCTGGTGAAAGTGAGTGAGGGTGGGAGAGAGCGAGCGACGGGGGGAGGAGGGGCGAGATGGAGTGAGCAGGGGTCGGGGCCTCAGAGAAGGGGCCGGGAAAGGGTGTTCAGTTTTGTGCAATTAGAAAGTTGGCATCCCTAGGTGTGTCTCCAGGAATGTGAAACTCCACTGAATTCCACCAAGAGCTGAGTTTGGCCTAGACTGTAATATCTGTGTGTATGTGTGCACACACGCATGTGACTAGAGAGAGATATACCTATAAAGGATTAGTTAATCAGTTAATGCCTGTAAAGTACTTTGATATGTAAAGCACTGTGGGCAACACACACAGAATGCTAAATTCTGCACTCAGAGCGCCCACTCAGGTCAATGGGAACCTGTTCATAACAACTAAGGTCTCTTTAGCCCACAGGGTGAACACACACAGAGAATGTATAAAAGCAAAGCTACTGTGCCAAAGATATATGTAAATAAGTCTCTAAGCACACTGAGATACATTAAGTAATGAAAGGTTTCAGAGGGGTAGCCGTGTTAGTCTGTATCAGCAAAAACAACGAGGAATCCTTGTGGCACCTTAGAGACTAACAAATTTATTTGGGCATAAGCTTTCGTGGGCTAGAACCCACTTCATCAGATGCATGAAGTGAAAAATACAGGAGCAGGTATAAATACATGAAAGGATGGGGGTTGCTTTATTACGTGTGAGGTCAGTCTAACGAGATAAATCAATTAACAGCAGGATACCAAGGGAGGAAAAATAACTTTTGAAGTGGTAAGAGAGTGGCCCATTACGGACAAGGATTCCTCGTTGTTTTTATTAAGTAATGAAAGACATATACAACCCCTCCCCACACTTCTGTTTTTTTATTCTTCTCTTACAAATGCAAATAAAATCAAAAGATCAGTAATGATATAATTCCAGTTAACTCTAACATTCCCGCCGTGTGGCTTGAAATAGCACTCACTGCCTACTGAGGCTTCCTTCACAAAATCTCCGTTACTCTCTTACAAGGTCTAGGGACAGGCATTTGAGTTAAATATTGATATTACTTTAGCAGCCTGACTGCCCCACAATGCTGACAAATAAAATACAGGGTAAAATCCTAGGCCCAATACAAGTCAATACCAAAACTTCCATTGACTACAACAAGGCCACAATTTAAAAGATACGTTTCCAATATCTTATTTTATTCCTCTGACTTTCTACATTTATCTGACCAAGTATGTGGCTTAACTTACAGCATAGGACAATTCCCTCCATAAAGCATATTTTCAGGATGTGTAATTTTAAATATAAATACCAGGTTCTACAATGAAGTTTCCACAGGAAATGATATACAGTAATACAAGGCAGCATTGATAGCAAGCTATTACCATAAGCATGCCATTTTGCAACTTTGCAAGTGCCCAATAAAAGTCTTCCAGAGAGTATTTCACAAATAAAATATTTTCTTTTACAGTAAAGTGTGTCCTATTGGTTTATTATGTACTTTCAAGAAGAACAAAACCTAACCTATAAAACTAAAGTTTCGCAGAAAGTCTGACTAGCGTCTTTAAAGAAAACACTACACAAATATCATGAGATTTCCATAATTTCTAATGGGAGTTCTTTGCAGAAGACATATTTTTTCCACTTGTGTTCACACCACCATAAAAAGAAATAAAAGACAAAATGGAACCACCATCTTCAAAGGAATCAATACTTCTAATGCAAGGCATAATTTAAGGTAAGTTTTATTCATTAAGGAAATGCAACCTGCTAAAATGCATTTCATAAAGTATTAGAGATTAGGATCTAAACCCTAAAAATAGATGTCTGGGGAAACTAGCTTCTATATTCAATAGCATTAATTTGATTTTCCACTAAAAATAGAAGTTGTTCAATATTATAGTTAGCCAGGAATATAAATGAAGTTTGAATATCCACGGAACAATGTCCATGCTGTTCTTCTGGACATTAATTTCTATTTAAGAATATTATCATCCGCTGGTACTGTTAGGTCAAGATAGGAATGCAAAGAAATTGCCAACATTTGGGAAGAGAAAATAAATCTTTTCATGTTCTTGTTATTTGATCAAAGCCAAGTTTATAATGGTAGAAAACTCAAAAAAAATACCCCTTATAGCATGGAAAGACGTGATCCGTATTGCTGTTTTTGAGATTTATAATGTGATTACAATTGCTCTTATGATAAGAGAACTAGAACCTGTTAATCTTGTTTAGCAAATCAGTGTGAAATTGCAAAGGATTTGTGTACCAAAAAAAGTAAAATACCCCAGAGCTTTTCTATATATTCTCACTTTGCTGCAGACAGACTGAGTAGATAATATGCTACTATTGTATCTTCAAGTGAAAACTGGGATGAAAAAGGGACATGCCTCTGGACCAAAGTTTTTATGTAGATAAGTTATAAAGGCCAGCTGCAGCACCGCTTTACATGCCCAATTATGACTTTGGTGGGAGGAATTTAGCTGTCACCACAGAGATTCAAGATGGCTAATGCATGACTTTTGGCTCTGTTGATAATGTAGAACTTAGTGTGCATTCCCACATTTGCTGCTTGGGTACTGATTTTAACAAGACATTTAGATCTATATACTTCCTGATTACCTGCCCTCTGATTTCTGATGTCTTTTTGGACACAATAATTTATGGCCAATGCAGGATGGGAGAGAAGTCTTCAAAACCCTAAACTACCTACACCCAGTGGGGAACTGATAGTTTCAAGACATACTATTCGCAGATTGTGACAATTTGCTGCCAGTTGTGCCTTTCCTCAGACAGTAAGTACCCTGCTATGTAACGGTGGATGCTTGGGGGAGGCCCAACACTGTTGAGATTCCTGCTGATGTCCTTTGGAAACTGTGCTGCCTCCGCTAACGATTGACTTCTTTGCTTCCCAGCTGCTAAAAGTGAATGCTTCTTATCAAGCCTAATAATGAAAAACTGCAAGTAAAGAGTAAATCAGTCAGCAGCATTGCTCAAGAGCTAAGCTTAAGAATGCAAAAGCCCATTATCTTGTATTGGCTGAAGCAATAGTTTTGCTCCTTTACCTAAATAAATAAATAAATATTTGGAAAATGGTGCCAAGAGCAGAAACCTTTGAGTCTTTGAGATAAAGTAGAAGCTGGCTCTTTTGGAACCTCCAGACAGCACAGAGGAATTAATTTAAAAACAACACTAGAAGCCTGATTGCTCTATAAAGATTCACAAAGTTTACAGGATGCCTTCTTTGCAAATAAAATTCTGAGTGCATATCCCACGCCAGCGGGGTGAAGCACTATTGAGAGAGAGGGGTTTTGTGCAGTTCTTTGATAGGGATGGAGATAGACATAAACAAGGAAAAAAAGATAGGTCTGTAACTCAGGTTCATGTGGTCTCCAGCCTGGGAAGGACACACACAAGAAGGGAAGAGATAGGACTTGGGTGTAAATTTTCAAAAGTGCTATAGTGACATAAGTTCCCAAGTCCCATTTTCAAAAGTGACTTTGGCTTTTGATGAGATTCAGACTCTTAAGTGCCTTACTCATTTTTGAAAATGGGACTTAAGCACTTTTGAAAATTTCTCCCTTGGTCAAGAAAGAATTTTGATGTATTGGATTCAATGTTTCTGTAATTCTCATGGGTAAAAGACACAATTGATAACTTAAGTTCCTACAATGGTATTAATTGCAAAGTTGATGGTAACATTCTCAATTCAAAGATGAAATTCACAGGGCTGTTGGGTGAGTTATGCAATGAAAAAATTGTTTATGGCGAATATTCAAGATTCGCCTTTGCTTTTGCATGTATTCATAACTATAAAACCTATTCACTAAAATAAAGTATTCTTAGAAGAACAACAAAACTGAATCAAGTTTATTTGAAAGATACAAATGAATACTCATGGCATTTATTATTATTTTCAGTATTCACCTAGGTCTCTCTCAAATTATGAGATGGTAAAAATTATTTTGGATTGCAAAATGACCCTCCCAGCCTGACCATTCTCACCATACATACAACTGAATTGCAGGTGTAAAAATGCAGACAAATTTTGTGGGTTCAACTTGGGCTTCTTTGAAAATTTGGCTCTAAATGGCCCAGGAAAAATACAAACTAACACTTAGAGGCCATGGGCCAAATTCTGATCACAGATACTCTAGTGTAAAATGGGTAACTCCACTGCTAATTCCAGATTTACACCAAAATAACTTCAGTGAAGCCATATCTACACTGCAGTAATCGAGTTCAGAAGTTGATCTAATTAGCTCTCCTAAGCCCTGATTGGCCAATGACCTTCATGCAGGTGCCCCTGGCAGTCTACTTAATTTTAAGTGTATTTGTAGATTCCCAATGTAAGTTGGACATTTGTTATGTCTCTCAGTACGTCACGTGTGTTCCATCCCAAGGATGTGGCAACGTGGGTCTTCTGGGGCCATTGCTGACACATTCCCATCACTTTCTCTCCTTGCTCTTCCTCTCCAGCAGCCAGGTGCTTCCTAGTACTGCCTGATATGTTTTTTCCATACTTCTGATAACTTCTTGGGTGCCTTGGCTCTCCTATGATGCCTGGTATGTACCTACATTGACACTTTGCTTTCTGGATAAGGTCTTATCCCATGGGATTGCACAGGTCTAACAGAGAAAAAAATTGACCCTAAATATTTTTGATACATATACTTTCAATTCTAAAAAAACACTTGCACTTCCAATTATGGAAGTTTCAATTACAAAATATTTGCAACAACTCTCCGTTGCATGAGTATCCGTATTGTAACCAGATGGTTGTGTGGTTAATTATGCATATTAATTATGCATTTTTGGACATATTGGTGCATTTAAGGAAGAAATATAATTCAGATAACAATGGTGGTTGATCAGAAGCAAAACAATGTTGGGCAGGGAACAGCAGATTAGGACATAGAAAATATCTGAGCTGTGGACATTTCTGTAAGTACATTCATTTTTTCAAACATATGGTTCATGATTCCAACAATTAGATTTGTAGATACAGAACATTATAAACAGCAAGTTATTTACAGTGGTCTTTTTTAATAAAAATGAAATGCTCAGTGGAAGGAGGATTCTATCTTAACTGTTTTCTCATCCGTTACCAACTGTTACCTCATCCGTTACCAAAATTCCTTCGTTTACTCTCTCTCTGCTTTACACGAAATGCTTGACAGCCATTCATTCTCTTTGTGTACGAAAAGTAGCCTGTATCTTTAAGCCTCAGTATTCAGATTCAGTGCATTAATTACTATGGAGAGATGATACTCAAATATATCATGTGCTTACTCTAGAATGGACAGTTCTTGTCAATAACGTATTCAAGCAGCTTAAAACTTCAATAGCCTGGTTCTTATATACTGTAAGTGGTGCCGAATGTTCAGTTTTATTTCTCTGTTTCCCTGCCAGAAGCAAATAAAGAACACACTTTTAGCTAAATGAGAACTGAAGTGCATTGGAAGAGTGCTATAAATTATATGCAGGCCACCAAATAAAATTCAATTTTCAGGTAATGTGAAGGTGTAATGCGTCTGGAGAAGCTGTTTTGCATATCACACAAGACAGCAGGCAATAAGGAATGGGGAATGACTAAAAACTGATCTGTCACATGCAACTCTTTGATTGTTTCCCCTCCTTTACCTACTCTAATCGCACTGTTGCAGTGTTGATTCAGAACACGGCGGCCCATGAAAAATGTCACCGTTCTGTCGATGTTGCGGATCCGCTGGCAATTTCAGCAAGCACTGGATGCACATAAAGGGTGATAAGGCACTACATCCTGCCATGCTCAGCAGGTTTTCCATTTCCTCCTGCAATTACACATCAAACTGTTTTAGCTTCACAAGCTTCGGCACTATGAATGGCCTCAAGGCAGAAGTCTGCTTCGCACACTGATGAGCCTATCTTCAAAGCAGAGTGCAAACTCAGGTTTTGGGGAGGGATTTAAAAAAAAAAAATCAACCCATACAAACACCCTTTTTCCAGAGCTTTTAAGAGTTTATTTGGAGATTAATCCTATCATTTTCTCCAGGTACTTCAATTAACAGGCAGTTTTATATCAACCTTAACTGGAGTTGCCTCTAAGAGGAGACGAAAGTCATGCATGAGCTAAGAGTGAGACACTATTTGCTTTGGAATTCTGTTTATAGTATTACATCTTTACATACCCCCATTTTTTAAAAATGAGTTTACTTGAAATTCTAGACTGACCAGGAAAATCGGCTGAAGAGACTGGTTTTCAGATATACCAAAGCCTCACAGTCACAATGCTACCAATCTTGGATCTCTCTCAGGCTGTTCCATTGCAAGCAGTGAGAATTCTTTCAATACATCTCAGGCCCTTCCCCACCTCCTGCACTGCTGCATTTCATTTATAAGTGTATTAGTAGGATGTTGCCCTTAATCTAGGCACAAGAAGTATCATGTGTCATGAGGGAGTGGCTCTGGCAAACCTCCCATCAGTTGTGGAAGGAGAAGAGAATTTGCAGCCACTTCTTTCCTTTCCCCACCAAATGAGAGAGAAAATGTCTCCAACATAGAGGCCTCAGGAGGTATGCAGATGGCACAAAAGAGATTACACTAGGTGACACATGCACAACGCTGTACTTCGATTTCATAGCCTGCTCACACAGAATGCTAACGTTTTGCTATTATAAAAGCAGTTCTCTCCTGCATTGTAGGCTACAGTCTTTACAACTTTCAAAATGCATGGAGCATCTGAATTCCCATCATGCAGGCTGAAGGCTGGGTTTGATGTGGACATGGAAACAAGACACAGGTACCACAATATGCACAAATGCAGAGGCCCATAACTTTATGTAACAACTAATACTGAACCCACTGGTAAGCTACCCAAAACTACCGTATATACCTGATCATAAGCCGGTTCGTTTATAAGCTGATCCCCCAAAGATGGATAAGTAAAAATGGAAAATTTTTATGACCTGTTCATAAGCCGACCCTATAATTCAGGGGTCAGCAAACTTTAGCTCCCGGGCCATCAGGATAAGCCGCTGGTGGGCCGAGATGGTTTGTTTACCTCGAGCGTCCACAGGCACGGAGGTAAACCAAGTAAACAAAGTGTCCCGGCGTGCCAGCTGCTTACCCTGACAGGCCAGGACAGCAACTGGTGGGGAAACTTTTTTTGGGGGGGGAGAATTTTTTGGTCAGGGGAGTAACCCCTGTGACCACCCCCCACATGACCCCACCTCTAGCCCAGGACCCCCACACTCTCCCCATCCCATCCCTTCCCACCTTATCTGGGGAGGGCCGGGAGGATGCCTCTGGCCTGGCTGGAGCTGCTCCGGCAGGCTGGGCAGCGCGGCTGCAGCCTGCTCCGGCGGGCCAGACCGAGTGGCGCGGACGCAGCATGTTCCAGTGGGCTGGGCCGGGCGGCACGGCCGCAGTGTGCTCCGGCGCCCAGGCAGCGCGGCCACATTCTGCTCTGGGGGGCGGGGCCGAGCAGCACGGCTGCAGCCTGCCAGCCCCGGAGCTGCAGCTGCTTCAGAGGCTTCGGGAAGAGCAGCGTGGCCAGAAGCAGAGAGACTCTGGCCCCGCCTCTTCCCTTCTGGCTCTGCTGCCTCTCCTTGCCCCCTCTGTTGGGGGGAGGGGCTGTGTCCCACCTCTCCCTCTCTATACCCGTTCATAAGCCGACCCCCTTCTCTGGTGCTTCCCTTTTTTAGTAAAAAAAATTCGGCTTATGAATGAGTATATACGGTAATAAGCCAAGTTGTTCCTGGGTGGATCTCTATGGGCACCTCTGGCTCCAGTGCACTATAAACCAAGGCTTAGTGTGAAGTCTATGCCCCCTCTTCACCATCAGACCTGGCAAGAGACCCTAACTGGTGGCCAGAATGCTGAGCCACTCCCCTCCTCAATGCTGGAGGTAAGAGAGATGAGAGAAGAGGAGCCCCAAGCAGTGCCAGAGATAGGGGGCAAGGCACACCCCCCCACACCATGCCATGTGACTGCTCAGAACCAGTGCCCTATCTCTAGGTTTTAGGGCCCAACTGGACCCTCCCTAGCCCAAGCATACTGGAAACCACCAAAGCTGTGACAACTGCAACTTAATACACACAAGCACACACACCAGACCTCCTAGATACCAAACGGAAGGTGAAAAACCCCACACAGCAGTTCGCCAAATGTGCCATATGGGAAAAGCCTTTCCAGAGCCCCAAAGAGCTGATCAGCCAAACCATGGGCATCACAGGAGATCCAGCTACTAGTGTAGGAAAGGTGGGGCTGAGAGAAGGTGCCTGAAATGACTACCTGGCCTGCATGCTGTGCGGTACACATGCCCCCCCCCCCACACACACACACTTCCTCTGCTTCCACTAGAGGGGAGCCAATCACTCAGCCCTGAATATCCTCCAGCACCTCATCTCTCAATGGCAGCAGCAGCTGACAATACAAGCCCCAGAGCCTGAGCCCACATGCAGCATGTGACTCCCCCTTCTCTTTCCCCTCCCCAACCATGCAGCACAAAGGAATGGGGGAGAATGAAGCAGCCGACCCCACTTGCTGGAAGTGAACAGGGCGGGGAAATGGGGACACATAGAACACGGCTTCAGCCGCTCCATGCACAGATTTCCCGTGCCGCACTAGACTGTGACTTCTCTGCTCCCAGCCAACCCTGGCTGGTGGGGTGAGAATTTTCAAATATGCCTAAGGGAATTAGGCACCCAATGAAATCAGGTGCCTTTGAAAATCAGCAAGATGGGTCCCCCCCTCTTCGCGATCTGTCAATATTCAATGGGGGGAGGTAAATACTAGCTTTTTTGAACCTACTTATGTCTTCTTCTCACATTTGCTGCCACCACGGCTAACTTGGACATCTTGGGCTCTACAGCTTTCATCCCACGACAGGATGTTTTTGAAAAAAAACCCTCTTGAATCTACTCCTAACTCTTGGGCAGATTTTTTGTTTTTAAAACTGGCATTGCTCCTTGCTCTAATTTGAACAGAAGTTACCACACACTGTTCATAATGAAATGATTATTTCCTTCTTTCTCGGCACCTTCTCTAGGTGGCATTGTTACATTTGCTGTAACTCTCAAGTGTCACTCCAGAGTTAAATCCCATCTTTGATAAAGAGTTCTTCAACTTCCAGAAAAACAACTGAATGTCAAAGCATGTTCTTTCCAATGCAACGTGGCCCTGGTCCTCCCAACGTGAGCCGAAAAGTGCATAATGGGGGGAAATGAGCACCACGCTAGGCCAGAAAGCAGGTGCACATCACGAATGCCATTACATGGTGTGCAACCATCAAAGGAAAGAATCCCATGGAATGCAATGTGCCCAAATCAGCTGGACCTCTGAATTAATATATTTTCTTTAAATAGCACCAAAGTGTGCTCAGTGCTGTACATATGTAACGAACACCAGCTTGATTAACCAGGGTTCCTCCGGAGCTAAAAGCATACGTCTCTGCAACTGGAACTAAAGAGCCAGGGTCTCTCTAGCTAAGAGCAGTAACAGGCGTGCATTCTCTGTGGACTCGTTACAGAAGGGGACAGGTAGCACATGCTGACTAGTAGGTTACACATATACAGAGGAAGACGTGGTCCCTGCCCCAAAGAGATATGCAGCCCAACAAGGAGAAAAGAGAAGAAGGCTGGGGGGAAACATAAAAGCAAGCATATGCCGAGTAAGCCAAGATGTACTGGCTTTTTGCAGCAGGACAATACAGACCCATTAAGGAAGAGAGCGTTATTCTGTGGTTCTCACATGTGCAGTAAATGAAATTCAAAGCGATGCAGTACACCTGGGACATAGCAGAGCAGGAGCCGGAGCTTGTCACCGGGCTGCTGAACACTAACACTCCACATCTCTCAAGTATTCCATAAGAAGTGACCCTAAGCCACAAGCCTATTGACAGAGCTTCTTGGGCTAGGTTGTAATTTTACAATCTACCCTGAATGGAGGGCAGCACATCGCTTCCCCACCCTATGAGCAGACCACAGAACAATCTCGGACACAGAGGGTTTGTCTGCATTGCAATAAAACACCCACGGTTGGCTCGTGTCAGTTGACTTTGGTTTGGGGGGCTTGGGCTATGGGGCTATAAAACTGCAGTGTAGATATCTGGGCTCGGGCTGGAACCCGGGCTCTGGAATCCTTGGGCACACTGCAGCTTTATGGCCCCTCAGCCCCGAGCCCTGCAAGCGCAAGTGAGGTGACATGGGTGTTTTATTGCAATGTAGACATACCCCGAGAGTCCCCATTCCTTCCCTGCTCCCGGCTTGGGAGAATAAATTACTTCAACACTTTTGGTGGAGCAGTTTATTCCTTCCTGTGCAACCAACCTGCTACTCTGGCTGGTGAGTAGGAGGGACAAAGCCAGGGTTCCTCCTATTTTTTGCCTCCTTCCACCCACTTGCTTGCAGGGGGAAATAATGGGAAAGCAACCTCATCTCTCCCCACAACACATACACAAACAGCAAGAGTTGCATGCAATCTGAGCAGGGGGGAAGCAGGAAACCTTAGAAGCCAAGGAACGGCTGTGACAATCCAGCCCCAAGTGAATAAGCAGTCTGCAATTAGCCAATTTAAGAAGAGCATTGAGAGATATAAAATAAACCTAAGGATAAGACTAAAATGAGACTAATGCTGGGAATAAAACCATTTGAGGAAATAAAAATATTACAGGCAGTAAGATATATACCATGAGAGAGATCGAGAGAGATCTCCTATGACAAACAAATACAGATAGTTTGACAAATATTTCCATCAAGTTAAATACCATAAGAAAACTGTCAAATACAGAGAGCATGAAACACAAATGTATTACCAAGCTGCAGACATAAAGGGCACGTACCGTAGAGAAAGAAAATAAAAAAGTAGGGGAGGAAGAGGAAACAGATATCCCTAATGGAAACCCAAATCTTGGTCAGATTTAGATTAGCAGTAGCAGAAACAAGTTCAGCAGTGACAAAGAGCAGCAGCAGCAGTAAAAAAGCAATAAGAAGATAATAGGTGGGCAAAAGCAGATTGTCTAACAAGGGAGAGGAAAATAGCTGCTCAGCCGCTGATCCGGCATGAAGCCCACTTGCACGTGGCTGCCAAGCCAGAAAGAGTCAGAAATCATCTTGTGAAATGTTTGTTATAAAATCCCCTTGCAAAAGTTTGCATGGTATTGTGGAGTCTGCTAATCAGTGGTTACGTGCTATAAATGAATTAAACCAATTCAGAACCCTGCCTTCCTGGGTTTGATCCTGCATAGTGGCACAGCACTTCAGAGGAAACTTAAATCATAATCCACAGGTATCAGCTCTCACAGGTATGTTGAAGGGAAGCCTCTGGATAGCTGCCTAAAGAGGAAAAGTGCTGAGCTCTGAAATTGTCCCAACAAATAGTATCATGAAACATTGCTGCAATGTGGTTGGAATTTAAGTAGGCATGACTCAATTTATAATCTATCACCTCTAAACCAGTGGTCCCCAACCTTTTTTGTCCGGCGGGCGCCAAAAAAACCCACAAAAAAACGAGTGCTGCCGGCAGAGCAAAAAAAAAACAAAAAACCCGAGCGCTGCTGTGCCGGCGGGCGCCAAGCGCTGCTGGCGGAGCAAAAAAAAAAAAAAAACACCACCCCAGCACTGCTGGCGGAGGGAGAAAAAAAAAAGAAAAAAAAAAACGGAGGGCTCCGCGGGCGCACTTACACCCCCCGGCGGGCGCAATGGCGNAAAAACACCACCCCAGCACTGCTGGCGGAGGGAGAAAAAAAAAAAGAAAAAAAAAAAACGGAGGGCTCCGCGGGCGCACTTACACCCCCCGGCGGGCGCAATGGCGCCCGCAGGCACCACGTTGGGGACCCCTGCTCTAAACAATCCCTCTTCTGCTGCAGGATGGTTCATAATGAGTTGCGTTGAGATATTGCAACAGTAAAAATTCGACTATACGAATTTCCACTGTAAGTGGTTTTAATTGTGGATACTGGTTGAGTTAATATCAATCAGCTGGAAAACCAGGACTCTTCTTTTGCCTTTAGAACCTAAGAAAAGCTAAAAACTCAGAAAAGCCTTTTTGAAGACTATGAAATTGTCAGCAGATCGAGGGACGTGATCGTTCCCCTCTATTCGACATTGGTGAGGCCTCATCTGGAGTACTGTGTCCAGTTTTGGGCCCCACACTACAAGAAGGATGTGGAAAAATTGGAAACAGTCCAGTGGAGGGCAACAAATACGATTAGGGGGCTGGAGCACATGATTTATGAGGAGAGGCTGAGGGAACTGGGATTGTTTAGTCTGCAGAAGAGAAGAATGAGGGGGGATTTGATAGCTGCTTTCAACTACCTGAAAGGGAGTTCCAAAGAGGATGGATCTAGACTGTTCTCAGTGGTACCAGATGACAGAACAAGGAGTAATGGTCTCAAGCTGCAGTGGGGGAGGTTTAGGATATTAGGAAAAACTTTTTCACTAGGAGGGTGGTGAAGCACTGGAATAGGTTACCTAGGGAGGTGGTGGAATCTCCTTCCTTAGAGGTTTTTAAGGTCAGGCTTGACAAAGCCCTGGCTGGGATGATTTAGTTGAGGATTGGTCCTGCTTTGAACAGGGGGGTGGACTAGATGACCTCCTGAGGTCCCTTCCAACCCTGATATTCTATGATTCTATGAAATACTGGGTGCAATGTAACCATGGTCATTTGTTTCTCCAAGAAGCTATCAATATTGTCAGTTAAATTATGAATTGTGGTTACTTATCACATTCACGTCAATAAGTGTCTTCAGCGAGTAGCACAATGGTAGTTGAATGTGAGATTTCAAAAATCTACCTGCAGCATATTTTGTCAGGCATATTCCACCATTCTGGACAGCAACGTCAAACATCAAATTTGAGAGAGAGAAACAGTCCAAATTAGCCAGACTTGGTGCGATGATGTGTTAATGGCTCCTCTATGAATATAACATGTTAGGGACAAACCAGCACAGGTTCTGTAAAGGAAAATGGGGCCGTCTCTAATCTATTAGAATTCTTTGAGAGCTTAAATATGGTGCATCACATGCAACAAAGCTGTGGTATAGTTATTGCTCCTCCAAACCACAACTTGTAGAGATGAAAATCAAGTTACTTCTGCGTCCTATTACCCTGACCCAGCTGACACCATGCACCACTGAAAGCTTTTATCATCATACAACCCTATCTGAGCCACCAGAATACCACTGATAGCACAAAGAGCACTTTATGTAATAGTAGGGCATATACTATCCTGTATATAAGTTAACGTTGTAGAGCATATTCATAACATGGTACATCTCCAGCATTTTTGGACACCATATGATGTCACTAAGCATGTGTAATTAGTACAATTCTAGAGGAGCTAACAGTTCAAGAGGTGAACATAAAATATTAATAAATAACAATAATGATAATAATACCATCACTTAGAATGAAAGAGTTATCTCCCAACCCCACCGTGTGCTCCTTTGCTGCTGTGTTAGATATTGATGTGAATTCTGACAGGCAGTGAAGATTGGTATGTGTTGACAGCTGAAAATGAAAATTAATGCGGAAGGATTTCCTGTTTAAACATATGTTTTGTAACAAAGTTAAACAGCATTTCATTCCACTCAGCTGTGGCTTACAGTAATGCTCATAAAAATATTGGTTCATACACATTTTCAGTGTTTTGCATACTGGGCAATTTATATTTTCCTTACTAAGAGCTAACTGCAGATGATGTGTGTGTAAATTATGTACCGTACTTGTGTAAACGTCAGTTTTAAAAAAAACTCCCATATTCCCAAATTTGCTAAGGGTGTGTCTGTGGCTATGTCTACACTACCCGCCGGATCGGCGGGTAGCGATCGAATTATCGGGGATCGATTTATCGCGTGGAGTGTAGACGCGATAAATCGATCCCCGATCGCTCTCCCGTCGGCTGCTGAACTCCAGCAGTGCGAAAGGAGGAAGCAAAGTCGACGGGTGAGCCGCGGCCGTCGATCCAGCACCGCGAGGACGCGAAGTAAGTAATTTTAATTCGATCTAAGTTACGTCGACTTCAGCTACGCTATTCTCGTAGCTGAAGTTGCGTATCTTAGATCGATCCCCCCCCCTAGTGTGGACCAGTGTGCTGGGAAGAAGAACGGGGGCAAAAAAAAAAAAAAGAGGAAAATGGTGTCAGGAGCAAATCAGACTAAGGCCTGGTCCACACTGGGGGGGGGATCGATCTAAGATACGCAACTTCAGCTACGAGAATAGCGTAGCTGAAGTCGACGTAACTTAAATCGAATTAAAATTACTTACTTCGCGTCCTCGCGGTGCTGGATCGACGGCCGGGGCTCACCCGTCGACTTTGCTTCCTCCTTTCGCACTGCTGGAGTTCAGCAGCCGACGGGAGAGCGATCGGGGATCGATTTATCGCGTCTACACTACACGCGATAAATCGATCCCCGATAATTCGATCGCTACCCGCCGATCCGGCGGGTAGTGTAGACGTAGCCTAAGAAACCACACTGAATACAGATTGAGGGTAATAAAGGAGTTGACTTTTGGATGAACACTTGCCTGGTGTATTAAGAAGACGATGATTAATTTATTTGTTTCAAAGAACATGATTTCTAATGAAGTGAATGGGTGGGTTTCCTAAAATTAAATTTTGCTTTTGTTCCCTCCAGCCATTGTGATACTGTATACTGCAATAAAACTAGTGACACACTTAATTGTTCAGATATGTACAAGCTTAACAATACCGAGTAATTCCAAATGTTCAACTAACCTTTCCTTTTAAGACTAAATACACACACTAGAAAATAAACAGCAGCCAACAACTTCCCCACACCTGGAAACTCCTGTTCTAACTATGACTATAAATGATGGAGCAAATGGACTATAAACGTTGGCATCAAAATTGGGGTATTGATAGATCAAACAAGCTGTAGGTTTGGTTTAGTCCCTGAGTAAATTAAACTCAAGCGTAGAAATAGTGATGCTTTAAAAATGCATAATGCTCGCTTTTTTATCAAAACTGTTTTCTTATATATGTGGGTTTGAGGCAGGAATTATTCAATGATTTTCTATGGCCTGTGTTATGCTGGAAGTCAGACTATATGATCTAACACAGTGGTTCTCAACCAGGGGTCCGTGGCCGCCTGGGTGGGCTGCAAGCAGATTTCAGGGGGTCCACCAAGCGTGGCCAGTGTTAGATTTAGTGGGGCCCAGAGCAGAAAGCCAAAGCCTCACCGCATGGGGCTGAAGCCTGGGGCCCTGAGCCCTGCCACCCGGGACTGAAGCCAAAGCCTGAGCAACTTAGCTTTGCAGTGGCCCTTGTGGCATGCAACCTCAGGCAATTGCATTGCTTGCTAACATACACTGGCCCTGGCTTTTATATGCAGAAAAACAGTTGTTGTGGCACAGGTGGGCCGTGGAGTTTTTATAGCATGGGGGGAGGGAGGGGGTATGAGGGGGGAGCTCAGAAAGAAAAAAGTTGAGAACCCCCGATCTAACACACCCTTCTGGCCTTAAAAATGTATAAATCTTTAATATATTTCTCAAAAGCTGGTGAACTATTACCATTACTTTAAAAATTCCTGGGCATACATATCATTTGGAATTAGAGAGTTATTACGTTTCATTTACTTAAAACTACAGATCTCTAATCATTTGAAATCACATTTGAGGGCGGAGGGAGGAGTTGGGAGCGGGTTCCATCTCATATGCCCCGTCAATTAAATTCTAAGTACAATGTATTAACTTAATTAGAACTAAACACTTTAAACTGAAGTATTTAAAAAGTTAAACAGTCTTTCTGAAATTGATCCAAGGGAAGCTGCACTATGCCCCATCCCTGTCTGTCTCAACCATGGGAATCTGCTGTGATTGACTGAATGCACCCAGGAGTCAATCAGTCGTTTGACCTAGTGCTCAGGGATAGGTTACAGAGAAGAGAAGGCTGCAGCGTATTGTGTTTCACACAGAGGTGTTTCACTTTCACACACAGATATCTTATTGATGTGATGATGGGTCGTGATAGGCTCCTAAGCTAAACATTGATCTGCAGAAAAAGACAAGCGTGTTTCAAAGACAGATTGAAGTGCATGTTTTATTGAAGAAAACAACAGTATATAAATGAGATCTGCGTCCCTTTACCTTTCATTTTGTAAGAATACCTGTATTTGACCTGGAATTGACTTTGGAATTTGCAAGTTAAAAGTCTCTGTTACAGTGAAAAACAAGCAGCAAGGCCACATTTACTAAACCAGTCATCTCCTTTGCTACTAGCGCTGTACAATAACATACTGATGTACTTATAACACTTTAGGGTTATTAATATTTCAGCTACACAAAGAGAAATTACTCTATCTGGTGTCTGAATTGAAGTTACCTATTAGAGGGTCATTTTTATTAACAAACTGTCAATGAATGGAATTTATAACAAGGTGAATTAGAGATGTGCTGAATGGTTTTCTAGTGAGGCTTTGCAGCATTAACTACTGACTTCTTTCCAAGATTGTCCAGGGCAAACTGCACATTTAAATTTAATCTGTGATAAACTGCAGCTATCCACAAGCACAAAAACCCCATGAATATGACATGGCAGGTAATGGGAAACTTTCACCTACAATCAAAATTACACTCAGCAATTCTTTTCTCATAGCTAAGTTGCTTTCTGTGATCAGCAGTTGCCATGTGAGACTAAACATGAATTTTTATATCGCACAAAAGCAAAATACATTTCCTCTAAATATCTTATTTTAATGGCAATGTGCTATAAAGATCAAACACTGAGAATATTTTAAAATTCAACCTTGAGATTCATTTCAAACATACCCAATGGCCAACCGGACGCTTGTAAGATATTTCCAGCTTACCTTTAGGATTTACATTTTAAAATCCATTGTTATCGGCACTCCCACATTTGTAGAGCACTCATCTCCCATGAAGAGTGGCAGTCAATGGAAGAAACAGGACACCACAGCAGTAAGCTACCTCATAGGAGCCTTGTTAATGCAAACTGTGTTTCCAGGAGAATAAAACAGCTTAAAGGATTTTCTTCCTTTGCCTATGTGACCATAATTCCGTAAAAAGGCTATTTCTCGCATATTTATATCAGTCTCTCTCTTCCACTTGGGGCTTCTCACTTGAGGAACTGATTCAGTTTAATTAAAATCCTCTCTTTTTTGGGGGGTGGGAGGGTAATGGAGTAGCTCCAAATCAGATTCCTCCTTTTCTCTATTTTATTTTAGGAGATGCTCTCAAAACACAGAGATAGCAGTTAGATGATGTCACAGAGGAGCTCAGTAAATCCTCATCCAAAGTACAGAAGGAGGGGGGAAGAGGGAAGGAGGGAAGTTGTTCTTAGTGGGGAGAGACAAAAACCAATTTGCCATTAGGTTTGAGAGACAACTGGCGGCAAATAGAGATCAGAATTAGGCTCTCTCTTATTATGAATCCACAGCCAAGTGTTTGGATTTTAATGTATAGCCCCAGACCAAGTGTCATCAATTCAACTCTTACAGTACTGTTCTTCCCCATAAAGGTATTTTTCCTAAATAGGTTTTCCAGATTTTGAAAATGACTATACAATGTTTTCAACAGAGTATCCGGTACCCAGAACAGAAACTAGCTCCAGAAGCTTTCTCATGGAGCTCATTGTGAAATAATTTTTTTCCAACCGGGCACCAGAGTCTGATGAGCAATGTACAATGCTTTCTGAAAGACCCAGGAGAATTCTATTGTTTTGAGGCTTAATTTTCAATTTGCATCTTTAAAAAGGTATGATTTAATGCAAATTCACTGGCCTACTCTTTTATATTTATCAGTAAGAGACCACATTTTAGTTCCTTTGAAAAGAAACGCAGTAACAAATCTGATGTTCAAAATTATTCTAAGAGCACTACTCCGGTTTTACTGCCGTCTGTTTGGATAAAGATGTGACTAATTTGTTGTACCCATAACTAAGGGCTTGATTTTGTAGCCACTCTATGTGTGATAATCTCACTGAGTTCCACATGTGAAGCTACTAAATACAGGATGAGGTGATGTAACTTGGCACAGCTCTATTGAAATCAATGGAGCTCAGCTGATTTCCATCAATGGAAAATCTGACTCCTCATTCTGTAGTGGAAAATATCTGCACCCTAAAATATTTTGTCCCATGCCAGACAAGTCTCTCTTTAACAGTGACAAGCTGAAAACTAATTGCAATTGGAATAAATTTAAATTAATCGCAAAGCAGTTATTACCTTGCATCAAATCCCAACTAAAAGTTGTGCCTTGCAGCTTACAATATCTGGAAAATGTTCAAGCCTGATCCCTTCAGATGAAGGCTCTCCACTAATTTTCTATAATGAACTACTTTAGAACTCTAAATGCAATGTTAACTAGTGATAAAGCTTTCCAGATTCACAATGGTTTTGAAAGAGAGCAATCAAATAGCTAGTGATTTTGAATCCATGTCCCTTTTTAAACTGTTTTCCATGTAGTCCATCTGGCAGAGAACCTTTAAGGCAACCAAGAAGATGTAATGCCAATCATAAAGAGCTTTCATTACACTAACACTTTCAAAAGACCTGCACTGTTGACTATCAGGAGTCCCATTAAGAAAATGCAAGTTGCTCCACTATCTTAAAATGTATTAGTTCCATGGGCATTGTGCACATAAATGAAACTGAACAGATACAGCAAGTGCAATGAAGGGAGAACTTCAGAGCTATCCACCCCTGCTGTTCTTATCACACATCTTTAGATAAATTCAGGGTCCTGCTAATGGGAGCCCAGTCCCATCTTGGTTATTTGTTGCTTTTCTCACTAAAACTGTTGGATTGAAACAAAACAGGAGGAGGAGTGGGGGAAAGAACCCTCACAGTTCACTCAGCAGGAATGAGAAGTTTGTCTGAGTTTCACCCATGACTACCAGATGGCAAAACTAATTCTTCAAGGAAGATAAATTTTAAGGCTGAAGTATTTTCGATATACACATATGATAAAAGAATATATAGAACGGTAAAGTAATAGTTTAACTCTAGGGTGATTTTCCCAGCACAAAATAATTTGGGAATTTATTTGATCTACTGTATATAAAGACAGAGGAAGGCTTAAATAGCAAAAAATGTTACTCTATAAAAAGTATAGATATTCATTTCATTCACAGTTGATTATGCGTGCCACAGTTCAGGGCAACTGCACCTGTATTCCCCCTCTATAATCCAGCAAGGACGCTCACTCTCAGCTTATGGCTCCCAGCTGTTGTGTCTCTTGAGTGGAGACACACGTCTCTCTCTCTTTTCTGACCAGGGTATTCCCAGGCCACACAGTCCCCTCTCTATACTGTGATAACCCCAGCAACAGACAAGCTGCCTAAGCAGACTTCTCTTGCCTTCTCATCAGAGACTGTGTAAAGACCATAGTTAATCTACCACACAGCTCTTTCTAAGCAAGCACATTTTATTCTTAAGGTAACAGCAATAGAGAGAAGACATACTAAAACAATAAATAAATCTACATGCATGCTAATAAATTTGACAGGGATCACACCAAATCCAACATGGGCTCTGGCAGGTGAGCACTCCTTCACACCCCACCATGGTTTTCCAGTTGTTTCAATTTCATAACATCCTTTGCTCAGAACAAGAACACTCATGACTCTGAGTCACTCACTTATTCAGTTTGGGTCCTTGATGAGACCATGAATAGGCAATGAGTCAGACAATGGGTGTCTGCTCAAAGCACAGCTTCCCAAGGACCCCACTGACAGAGGTGGGTAATTTGCATTCCCCTCACCTGAAGTATTTCCCAGGAAATCCATTTCAGACGTATTGTCCCCAGAAGTCCACTGAAGTGCCTAATACTTCCCAGATATTGCATTAATTCTGTCCTTTCTCCTAAAGAAGTTCTATGCAATCCCACAACAGTAAATAAACAACTGCATTTTTAATACAATGGATTCCTAAAATACTTCAACTTAATTCAGTGAGGTTTACCTTAATTCCATAAGGTTTGTCCCAGGATATTGCAGGATATTGTCATATCCATCATAATGCCAGAAACACAATTTCCCAGCGTTTACGGCCAAAAGGGACCATTTTATCATCTGGGTCTGACTTCCTGTATATCACAGGCCATTAAGTTTCACCCAGATACCCCTATATTGAACCCAATAATTTGAGTTAAGGATTTCGTTACTCAGGAGATAAAACTATTGTGTTGCCATAGGCAGAACACGAGACCAAGGTGGTACCAATGCCCAAGGCCCCTGATTAAGTGAGAGATGCCCAGATGATCCTAGTAGGAGATGCAAACTCCATGCTGAAGAGGAAGGTGAAGTCCCCGCCCTCCCCACCCAAGGTCCCTGAATCAATGTTACCCTGCACAAGATATTTGCATCAAAGCTCAAATCCATTCTAATGGAGCATTAGGGTAAAATCCTGGCCCTACTGAAGTCAATGGGGGTTTGGCCACCGACTTCCCTATGGCCAGGATTTGAGGTTCAATATATCTGTGCTCGTGAAACATTAGATCTGGGGTTGTTCATACAATTGGGAAACCAGTGACACTCCCTCCTTGCAGCTAGCCTTTCTCCATCCACAGACCACTGTCCACTCCTTTCCAACACATGTAAGGACAATCCCTCTCCAAAGACATCTAAAAAAAAAAAAAAAGAGGTCCTGGGGCTTGTTACAAACTCAGCTATCCAATGAAAGCTGAAAGGACTAGTTTGTCCCCAGGCCCTGCAAATACAACTGCAGGGTTTGGTTCAGAAAACCATTTAAAGAACTGAATTCCAGAGAATTCTGTTAGCCTTATTGAATATCAGTATTGTCAACTCTCTTGTAGTGAGTGTCACGACAGCTCGTGGACATGACAGATTGTATGAGAATCTTACCTTTCTTTCTTTCATTCTTTTTTTTTTAAAGTACATTTCTAGGCCTTCTGAATTGTGAAGAAAGGCTTTAGAACAGTGTTTCCCAAACTTGGGACGCCGCTTGTGTAGGGAAAGCTCCTGTCGGGCCAGGCCAGTTTGTTTACCTGCCACGTCCGCAGGTCCGGCCGATCGCGGCTCCCACTGGCCGCGGTTCGCTGCTCCGGGCCAATGGGAACTGCTGGAAGCGGCGCGGGCCGAGGGACGTACTGTCCGCCGCTTCCCGCAGCTCCCATTGGCCTGGAGCAGCGAACCACGGCCAGTGGGAGCCGCGATCGGCTGGACCTGCGGACGGGGCAGGTAAACAAACCGGCCCGGCCCGCCAGGGGCTTTCCCTACACAAGCGGCATCCCAAGTTTGGAAAACACTGCTTTAGAACATGAAGTGACCACACCCTGAAGACTTGGAAACCAGGAAACAAATAAGAATCACTCCAAATTTATTATTAAAATAATCTTTAAACTAATCTCATGATTTTTGAAACCTTGAGGTTGGCAATACTGGAATATACATTACAGGGGTGTGTTATATGTCATGTCAGAATTAAGGTTCTGGTCAAAACCAAAATAAAGCAAAATAGAACAAAGATTGGTAAGATGAAATAAAACTTTTACTACTTCTCAAAATTTATTTTAAAAACTATTTGATCAACTCTCCCAGTCTATGCTGCAGCTGTGAGGCCTGCCAAATTGAGACTTTCAAGCAGATCTCAAACATAATGGCATTAAAGTAGGTGAGAACTGAATTAACAGAACTGAAGCGATCAGCAAAACCTAGCACTTAAGTCTGCCCCATCTGCTTTTACTTATTTAGGAAACAGCAGGTTTCACATATTTTAGATGAAACGAATGAGAAAACATTACAGCAACATAAGTATATATTTTCTGTTGAAGGAAGTTAACAGATTTTAAAACAGATTTCTAATACATGTAGGAAGGGTTCCCTGCTTTTTCTTTTTCTTTGTTTTTTTTAATTGGCTCGGTGAAGTACAAAGAAAATGGTTTTATTTTTCACAGGTTTACTTCTAGAACAGACATTTGCTTAACAGTTTTGCAGTGGGAATGGTGCTGCCAAATCCTGATACTTCTTCCTACATAATATTGCTGAAATTTATCCCTTCTTCTAAAAGTTTGGGTCCTGATCTTGCAAAGAGTTACACGTGTTTAACTTTACATACAAGTTACTACACTGAGTAATTCCATGAGAACCTCACCACATACCCTGACCTGCTCCCACCTTAATTACTGCAGCCACTCTTGCATCTCTGATACTCAATTTGTACCAATTCACCTAACGCGCTGCTCCTAGAGTCAACTCTCGCCCACTGCTCTGATCACTTCAGATCTGCTGCAACAAATTCTACCCCCAACTTCACCTTCCAGATTCCCCACAGCTCCGCCCTGCCTACATCTTTTCTCTGGTTTTCTGTCACTTCCCTGCTTGTCTCCTCCACCCTGTGAACTCAAGACTCTGTTTCCTAGCTTTTCCCCAGAAGTGATTTGGTGCCTCTTTTTCCATGCTGCCTGCTACAGCTGAAATGCCCTCACTGATACTGGGTGCCAGGAAAACGCACTCTCCTCCTTCAAATTCTTTTCTTTTGATTAGCCTTCCAATGATAACCTCTCCACCAATATGCCCTTTTGGCTGATTTTGCTCTGTCTATCATATTGCTGCCCTTTTGGCCTGAGCAGTCAGCCAATATTTAGAGCCTTGTTTCCATTAGGATGAGAAATCGATGATGTGAGTCAGGAATATCTTTGGTGATATCTTGTTGGTTTACGGAAAATGTACACAAAGTCCTGTTCCCCTGAACACATAAGAAACAAACAAAAAGGCAGTTTCCTTACTTAGAAATCCCAAAGGCTGCCACTCCATCGAGTTATGTGCCCAAGAAGTTTTGTCTATCTGTTTCCTCTCAGAGTCATGTTCACAACTACTTCTGCTGGCTTTCAGTTTCTAACACACAGGCATGCAAACCAACATCCAAGCCCCCGCATTTCCAACCAGGGAAACCCCTCTGTCCTGACCTGCCATGCAAACCAGTGCCTGAGGCAAGGGTTGCCATTGTTTGCAGCCGTTTCACTACATAAAAAGGACTTAATTGCTTCTTCCACAGAGCCTGAAAGAGAATGTTTGGCACCCATTGTATTAAATGAGATCTGCGATTATCTTCCAATCAAAGACCCTCTTAACAGTGGCATAGTTAGAATTGGAAATTTGGGTGGGCCCCAACTTTCGGGTGGACGGGCAATGACTGACTGTGCTCGCTCAGCTTCTCCCCTGACGCCACACTTTCTTCCTAGCCCTGGTGCCTCCAATATTCAATATCTTGGATATTCAATATCTTCATTAACGATCTGGAAGATGGTGTGGACTGCACCCTTAGCAAGTTTGCAGATGACACTAAACTGGGAGGAGTGGTTGATACGCTGGAGGGTAGGGATAGGATACAGAGGGACCTAGACAAATTAGAGGATTGGGCCAAAAGAAATATGATGAGGTTCAACAAGGACAAGTGCAGAGTCCTGCATTTAGGACGAAAGAATCCCATGCACTGCTATAGACTAGGGACCGAATGGCTGGGCAGCAGTTCTGCAGAAAAGGACCTAGGGGTTACGGTGGACGAAAAGCTGAATATGAGTCAACAGTGTGCCCTTGTTGCCAAGAAGGCTAATGGCATTTTGGGTTGTATAAGTAGGGGCATTTCCAGCAGATCGAGGGATGTGATCATTCCCCTCTACTCAGCACTGGTGAGGCCTCATTTGGAGTACTGTGTCCAGTTTTGGGCCCCACACTACAAGAAGGATGTGGATAAATTGGAGAGAGTCCAGCGGAGGGCAACAAAAATGATTAGGGGGCTGGAGCACATGACTTACGAGGAGAGGCTGAGGGAACTGGGATTGTTTAGTCTGCAGAAGAGAAGAATGAGGGGCGATTTGATAGCTGCTTTCAACTACCTGAAAGGGGGTTCCAAAGAGGATGGATCTAGACTGTTCTCAGTGATAGAAGATGACAGAACAAGGAGTAATGGTCTCAAGTTGCAGAGGGGGAGGTTTAGGTTGGACATTAGGAAAAACTTTTTCACTAGTAGGGTGGTGAAGAACTGGAATGGGTTACCTAGGGAGGTAGTGGAATCTCCTTCCTTAGAGGTTTTTAAGGTCAGGCTTGACAAAGCCCTGGCTGGGCTGATTTAGTTGGGTTTGGTCCTGCTTTGAGCAGGGGGTTGGACTAGATGACCTCCTGAGGTCCCTTCCAACCCTGAGATTCTATGATTCTATGATTCTATGACACAGGGCTTCACCTGCGGAGCTGAGCACGGGAATGGGGCGGCTCAGAAAATGGCAGGGCAGAGCTGCTGGAGTGTAGCTTTCTGAAGGGCGGGCGCAGAGCTCCAACCTGGATTTCAGGTGCCCGAGTGACGCTCTGGGCTGCTGTGGCAGCACTACACCCCTGCTCAGATTTGGGCCTGGATGCTAAGCGGGTGGGCCGCCCACCCGTGGCTATGCCCCTGCCTCTTGATGGCAGCCACTAGCCCCTTTCAGCATAATATATTGACAGAAGACAGGGGACACAAGAAGATCCAAGAAGAAAACCTCACAGTCCTTCACTACCATAATCCATGTCCTCTCCACATGCTGCCTCCCTCCTTTGCTCCGCTCTAAAATGAGTTCAAACTCTACTGGCTTTACTCACCAAAGTAGTTCCATTGAAGTTCCAATGAGCAAGATGAAGGGATTTGCTACTTGTTACTTTTACTGTGTTAGAGCCTCGGAGCCCCAGTCATGGACCAGGGCTAAGTGCTGTACAAACAGAACAAGAGAGACGATTCCCACCCATCGGAGCTTTCTGAGATGACTTCCATGCAGGGTTTTGTTGACTTTAATGGGCGTCTGCATGGGTGCAGGGATCCATGTACTTGGAGCTCATTGCAAGACTGGGGCCTTAAAGCTCAGTCCTGTGAAAATTTTCTATGTGCATTATTCCTTTGGTGGGACTGTCCATACGTGTAATGTTAAACACTACGTAGTTTTTGCAGGACACGGAAGTTTGATTATAAACTCTACTGAGTAATGCCTCTTCTTTGTTGACCTGCGAAACAGCACTCACACCTAGGTCACTGGAGAAATCTTAGTGATTCCAAGAAACCAGGTGAACACAAAGCAACATTCTCCCCCAATCCATCCCACACCTGACAGCATTGCCATTTCTCTCTGTAACCACTGTCAAGAATAATCATGTCGGGTTTTTTTGCAACCCTCATAATTACAATCAAGTCTCAAAGAATGAACTCAAAACCAGGTGGTATGCACTGTTTTAATGTCACTGGTCACTTCTGAAATGTTAAGAAGTGTGAAATGTATCTGATGCTTTGATGCAAAAGCAAAGCACCACTGTAGCAGAGAGTGATGGGTGTGAAAATTAAACAAATTAACCCAACCTTCAAAAGAGACAGCGTTGTTAAGGATTCTCAACAGCTGTCAGCATTGCTTTTTTAGATATTAAAATAAAAAGTGACTCTGAAAGGGAAAAAAGAATGTCTTATTGTTAGTACCATGTAGAAAATGGAAGAATGGACAGGACAAGACAAGACAAATCAGGGGACAAAAATAAAGCTAGTGAGCTTATAAATAATGTGCTTCTGATTTTTGAACCTGTAGATTTCTGAGGTCCTCGTATACATCACAACTCTGCAGGCATTCTGGTCAATAATAATGAAATCACCATGTCCCTATTACTTCAGTTTAACCGTGGTTGTCAGTCACCTAATTGCATCAATAAAATTTAATTAATTAAAAATAACATGTGGAGATATTTACATTAACTGAAGACTGCACACAGTAATTTCCAGATTTCACTGATTTTTTTTAAGAATCCTTCCTAACATATTTAATTATTGCTAAAACTATCAAGAGGTATTGTACAATAAACATTATTTTCTGGATAAACAAAATTGATAATGAAAAACTTTTACTATTAGGGAGTTATGTTTTAGATCTACAAAAGTTTGTTTTAATTTACAATTTACCTATACAAACACACTGCGTGCAAAACAGCTAATCTGAAAATTAATTTTGAGGTAGGAAAATTTATAAATGCATTTAAATTAGATCTGAATAAGCTGCATTTCTGTATGGTGCTATACCTGAAGCACAAATATGTGACCCTGGAAAATTGAAATGATGCAATCTGACTCTACAGTTTTGTGCTCTGAATTTTAAACTAGATCTTTCACTATATATATGTAGAAGATTCTACAACTGCTATTTCTAGATCTTTGACAAGATACTCCGAATCCTGAGTTGGAAGGTTTGCAACTGGGTGCCACAGGCTAAAGAAATCTGATGTAAATAGCTTGGCCAATTTATTAGAGCTGGTCAAAACATACAATTTCCATCCCATGGAAATTTACAATATTTTGAAATTTGAATTCCTCTTAAATTGGGATGAAAAGCTGAAATGTTGGAATTTTACATTAAATGAAATATTCCAAAAATATTTTGTTTCAACCTTATTGAAATATTTTGTTTTGATAGGGTCAAAACATATAGCTTCCACTTTACCATTTTGGCTTTGTTGTATTACATTTCATAATATAATGTAACAGAAAACTCGAAAAGATAAAGTCAAAGCAAAAAATTTAGACCTTAGCAAACTAAAACACTTTGACCTCATTTACAGTCAACCTTATCAAAAGGTCAAAGTAAATGTTTCAATAATTTGCTGTAAAAATGTTGACAAAATACATATGCTTCCGCATAACATTTTGATTTAATCAAATTAGTATTTTCCAACAGAAAAAACTGTTCTGATGGAACATTTTCAACCAGCTCTACAATACAGCTATATCTATCCAACCATCCTGCATGTGGATGGATCGATGCCCTTTTTTGAAAATGTCTCTTTAATTCACTCCCATAATCTTCTAGCAAAATCAAATGGCTAATTCAAGAAAACCCCAAATTTATTGGCAAAACCTCAATGTCAATGTAATGTGAAGCTTTCTGGTGAGTCCTATTTTTATTTCAAAGAATCAGGAATAAAAAAAACATCTGAATTGTAGAAAACACAGTAAAATTAAAGAATCCCAAGAATCCCTTTGAACAATAAATCAAACAACTTCTCGGGGAAAATAAAATTGTATTGTCTAAAGCCCCAAAACTTCACAGAGAATCATTCTGGTGAACTCCACACAAATCATGTGGGTCATTATTGAAGTACTTCCAATGTGGTTTTAGGTGTAGGATTGAGGCCTGGCTGATTAGAAACATGTCTAGTGTCTACCCTATGCTACAGTTACCATGCTTGGAAAATGTCACAACCCCCTCTGTCTAAAACTGCTTTGCACCATAAAGGCAGTCAGCACAACAGATAACAAAAGCTTCAATCCTACAGCAATTTTGGCAAGTGCTGATCATTAAGCATCTAGTCACACTACTCACAAGCTTAATGCTGCTAAGCACATACATAAGTCTGTGCAGGATTGGTGCCTAAAGAAGCAACAATTTGCCAGTCAGTTTTTTATGGAATAAGGGTAAATGTGTTTTGTACCAAACCCATGTGCTGCAGACATACAAGTACAAATGAGCCTCTCTCTCTCTCTCTCTCACACACACACACACAAACACACACACACACACACGATCAGGGTGGATTGTGAAGCCCTTGCTCATTCTGGTGAGCTCCCACCTCACGCAGGTAGTCCCATTGATTCCTGTGGCACTACTTATTAACCAGGGAGAGTAGGCAGTTCACAATCTGGCCCCCAAGGAGCTGGAACTAGAACCTCTGACCTTCAGCTACAGAATGATAAGCCCTCTGCCTCTTGAGCTGAACAATGACTCCTATAGTCTGAAATTACTTGCAGGTCTCATATCCTCTCAGAGACATCCCCTAGACCAGTGGTTTTCAAACTGCAGTCGTGGAATGGAAGGCACTGGGTCATGGCGGCTCTGGTCAGCACCGCTGACTGGGCCATTAAAAGTCCCGTTGGGAGTGCTGCCTGGCTAAGGCAGGCTAGTTCCTACATGTTCTGACACCGCGCTGCACCCTGGAAGCGACCAGCATCAGGTCCGGCTCCTAGGCGGGGGGGGGGGGGCACGGGGCTCCGCGCGCTGCCCCCACCCCAAGCATCTGCTCTGCACTTCCATTGGCCGGTTCCCGGCCAATGGCTGCTGGGAGCGGGGGGCAGTGCCTGCAGGCGAGAGCCATGCAGAGCTGCTTGCGTGCCTCCACCTAGGAGCCGGACCTGCTGCTGGCCGCTTCCGGGGTGCAGCATGGTCCACGGTGCCAGGACAGGCAGGAAGCCTGCCTTAGGCCCTCCCCCTCTCCCCGCTCTCCACTGCTGACCAGGAGCCGCCCGAGGTAAACCGGCACCCCAATCCCCTGCCCCAGCCATGAGGCCCTCCCAAACCCAGAGCCCCTTCCTGCACCCCAAACCCCTCATCCCCAGCCCCACCCCAGAGCCTGCACCCCCAGCCCAGAGCCCCCTCCCACACCACAAACCCCTCATCCTCAGCTTCATTGGGTCACGGGCATCAACAATTTTCTTCAACTCGGTCGCCAGAAAAAAAGTTTGAAAACCGCTGCCCTAGACTACAGGGCATCACCATTCATTCACACACACAGCTAGTACGTTACACACGCCTCCATAGTTAAACAGCATCCATCCTAAGCAGCGGCTACTAAAGAGCTATGTCCCTCAAACACATACAAAGCCAGTAGTACACTGTTGTCCAGTTTTGTTCTGCCATTTTCTGCATAATCAGTAAGTTTCAACATATATTCATCCTCCTCTTGAAATATCTTGCTAAAGGCTAACACTCATATTTATTTGTACAGACAGATACATTTCCCCACAACTGAGAAACATATTAGAGGTTCAGAAATGCATTAGTACCAAGGAAAGGGCAATTGGTTGATAAAAGAATTATGTACAGCATCAAATTTAATTGCTAAATACATTTTACTCTTCGCAAAAGGCATTAAATGGATATAATGGCAATTGATGAACTGGACAATTATTTTTTCTCTCCTGTACAATGGGCAAAGTTCAGATTTCTAAAGCAAACTTTAATCATTTTTCTGGGGGGGGGGGGGGGGGGAAGGGNCGAGTGAAACGAGACTAAGTTCACATACCAATCCTCTCTATTAGATACACTAAATTCTCATCAAACAGAATTTAAAATTATAATGTTTCTAAGCCAGCACTCTGGCAAACCTCACAGCCTCATGTACAGTTCATCTGAAGCAAATCTATTAGCTTAAAGGAATGCTGAAAAATTACATGTAAAGTAATATAAACACCCTCGTCCCCCACCACCTTCAAATTTTTTTTAAGTTGAAGGCAGGTCTAATGGATAAATGTATTAATTTATTTGGAATGTCAGAAGCGGAAGCAATTACGGTGAATTAAACAGACATAGTACTTATGAAAGGAGAAAGTGCCTTTTTTTTTTCACATCAACCATTCCTGGGTTTCTGGAACCTTCACTCATGCCTCCCGGATCCCATCCACATCTGAAGTGGGAAGTTCCAAGCAGTTTCTCTGCATGGTAGAGCACTGAGTGGGATTTTCAGGAGTGTTCATTGTTGGCTTAATTGCTCAGACTGAATAATGGCAAAACGCCCATTGATTGCAACAGGAACAGCCTTCAGAATCCCCTTGAGCAATAAATCAAACAGCTTCTTGGGTGGAAATTACATTGTATTGTCTAAGGCCCCAAACCCGTATGCAGAATTGCAACAGTGGACTCCACACAAACCACGTGGGTCACCGCTGAAATAATTTCCATGTAATTCTGCATTTAAAACATGAAAATGTGTGCGCTTTGTCATCGTTCCAAAGTAAAAATGATCACTTACTAAAATGGCAAATAAAGCGAGATTTGACGGGATGTGTGGAATTGCACAAACATAAGAAGTGCAACCTGTCATCTTACATTCCACACACAGTAGCTATAGGAGTGACAAAGAAAGATGGGGAAATTGCTCCCATGCTACCAAAATGCATAACATTATATGTAATGTATATTACAGAAAGGAAAAATATGTTTGTACCCATTCTGCCCAGCATCTCATAGTCAATAGCGAGCATTGGTAAAAATGAAAAATGACATAATAAAAAGCTTCATCCACATTCACAAGCATATGACAGTAAATAACTTCATGGACAACTAGAAATAGCCTTGAAAATACAGGTCAATGAACCCTATACGCAGAAAGTTCATAGGAACATGCAACTGGATGTCACAGAGTGAGAAGCACTTCTATCCAATGCGGCCAGCTACAAGATTGACCAATGTGAGCCACTCACAAGGGGCATGTAGCGCTGGCCAATGGCATCTCACTCTTCTACAAGGCTAAACACTGTTGGCTGGTGCCAAATTGAGGGGCAAACCATTCTTGTAATCCCCCTCAACTGTCAGCCAACTGAATTCCACAGAACCCTTATAAAACTCTTATAAAATCAGGAAGAGCTATTAAGACATATGCATTAACAGTCCAATCCTGGTAGGTGCTGAGAGCCTGATCCCACACTTGCTGAAATCAAAGAACCCACTGACAGCTGGATCAAGCCCCAAGGAGTTCAGCACCTTGCAGGATTGGGCCACTGCAGCAATGGTATTCTGAAGTGACAGCACTTGAATGTTTAAGAAATAAGAATAGCAACTAAACGTCACAAAACCAAACCTTCAGAATCACTTTGGGGTCTTACATAGGGCCCAACATCTTACCCAATGAACTAAGGAGGAGATACGAATGTTTACAATCCCAATATTGAAACAATTTAAACTGCCACACAGTGCTTTTGTCACAAAAAAATGTAACGTCTGATTAATATATGAAATTTCCAAGGGAGATGTATATTCAAACGTTCAAAATAATTTATATTTACAAATGAGAACCCTCAGTTCAGTGAAGTGGAAGTAAATAAAGCATATAAGAAACATAACTGCTAACAATACACAGTAGAATCTCAAATGGGAACATGTCATGATATTTGCAATTCATTTTGTTCTAGTTTTCATAACGAGTAGATTATTCCTGGGTTCCCAATTAAATATTTTTATAGTAGTTATCAGCCTGGGGCAGCTATTCATTTAAAGGAGAAATCCTCTTTCCCTTAAGCAGTAACTTTGGAGAATGGATGCATACAATCTGACCCAAAGGCAAGGCTACACAACTTTGACAACATACAGTTTTCGTCTTTATTTTAATTGCTTTGATTAACCACTATTTTTCTATCCAGAACAAACTCCATCTTTTGCATCAGGCTATCACAAACCTACCTAACAGGATCTCTTCCCACTGCACAACTGGGTATGAGTCTGGACTTGTCAGTTATAGTCAGGCAGTTGCAAAGGCAGAAAACCCAGCAACAGTTTAAATTTTCTAGCCAAGCCAGAGTAGGCTGTGAAGCAAATTTGAGAGCCTGCAAACTCAGCAGCAGCTGCTACTGCAAAACACTGTTTGATAACAGAAGAGGGAAATCAAGGCCAACTAAAAGGCCCCAGTCAAATAGTTCAAAGGCAGTTATTTTTGCAAGACAAATGATAGTTTAATTTGCCAGCCAAGCCAGAGTAGATTTTGTAGTGAAATAAACTACAATTTGACTACTTGCTGCAAAACACAATTTCATTTGATTTTGGAGGAAGGGCCTTTCTCTAATTCTTCATTATAGTCTTGGAATTGCACACTTCGCTGCTTCTGCCAGGGGCTCACAATTTAATTTCCAAATCAACCCTTGATTTACACACTAGTAATTTTACATACATTGGTATAAAAGCTATATACACCCAGACTTGGTTGATATGCAACTATATATTTGAAAAGTGTCTGGAACGCACTTCAAACCACCCAGTTGGATCTTAGGGTAAAAAAAAAACAAACAAAAAAAAAACCCTCCATCAACTTGAATAAATAGAGGGTAATATTGAAAGCTCTGGGCTAAGTAAAAGTAAAGAACATGCCACAGAAAATGTATACTAATGAATATTAAAAACGTAGAAGTAAATATACTTTCTAGAACTCGTGGAAAGCTAAATATCCATAGGTTTCATGTCAGAAAGATGAAATGTTTTGTATAATTTGCAGAAACCATGAGCAGCTAATGGCAGTCTTTTGTAACTGGAACTGATTCCTTACATGTACATGACTGTTCTGATGCTCATGTGAAATGCATAGAAGCAGAAAATGTGTAATTTTGTCCATAAGAAGATACGCTTACAAGAGTGCTCTGTAAAACGCATGATGAAGAGATCCCAAAATTTGCCACCTCATTTAAAATTACTTACACGGTCATGGAACACAATATTAGTTTTAAAATTTTAAAATAGCCTTTATATTGAATCAAACTATAGGGACAATTGCAGAGTCTTGCGGGAGTGTCTCAGGTTTTTTACTGTGCTTGCAGAGAGATCTACTGAGAGATCTAGGGATAAGCAAGACTCTGCGTACATCAGTTTTGTGCAAGATGGGAAATGTACCCTCTTTATTCACACAATAGACTCAAAATATGGCACAGCTGGTGGTACCACCCAAGGAATAAAGACCACTTAAGGAATGGGGATAAAGGCAGAAGAACTCATCAGAGCTGGTTGGCTTGTATTTGGACGATGCAGCAACCAACAATGGGTGTTTAAGTGGCCAAGATATTACTGTGAATACAGTCTTGAGGTTGGTATTCGGGTTCCCAAAACACAAGATCATCCCTACTTTTAAAAGTTGAATTTAATTTGAAACACATTTTCAAAGTCTAATTATCCAAGTTCCAAAAGATTATGCCAACTTTCTGATGCCACAAAGTCAGCTTTGAGTTAGTTGTCCATCATGTATGGTGGGTTGTTTCTCAGGCCAGAGGTAATGCTCAGAATTGTGAGTGCCACCCATTTGTAACATACTGAGAACATTGAGGCAGGGGGTGAAGTAACTTGAGCTCGGGGAATTCTTAAGATCAAGATATAGAAGTTTAATTAAATATATTGTATACCCAAATAATTAAGCTTCACTGTGACTGAAGTTTTCCTTACTTTGTAAGAAGATGATCTCGTTTGAGCCTTTGCAAAAACTAGAAAGTGTTACGCCAAAAGACACACCAATAAAAGACAAACCTGGTCTCTGTGTCTGAAAACTTACCTCTGGGGATGGCAAATTGGAAGTTGGAAACATTTCCAGGTCTACAGGCAAAGCTGCAGAAAAATCATATCTATACGTGCAAATCTATAGACCGCAGTGCCAGATTCACCAGTTTTCAGTAATGCATTCATATGGGTCCAGAGCTTCAGCTTTAAACAATGATTAAGTGATTAAAAAAAAAAAGAATTGGCCCTTCATGACAATGAACTACTGATTATCTGGTAGACCACTTTACACAGGTATTTACTGAGTGAGGACAAAAATAAGAGAACCATATTCCAGTGGCTGTCTGTAAAATTGCCTCAAATAAAAATAAAATCCACAATAAGTTTCAGCATGCATGCAGATCCAACAAAGCCTTTAGCCACCAGGCCACCTATATTTCAGGATCGATACCTCTGGATGGAAATACTCTTCTCAATGACCCTGTAGCATTGCTGGGATATATAGTGGATCCACCATGAGCTTCATTAAAAGAAGCCTATGAACAAAGAACATTCTAGGATTTACTGAAGATAAGAGTGTTCCTCAACCCCATCAGACTATTCTCTATTAGCTTGTAGAAGAACCAGGAATGTCTATGGATACATCCTCAGGGAACACTCAACAGCAGACAACACTAGTAGAGGATCAGGTTAGAATTACTCTCTGTGACCAGATTGAGATTACAAACCGTGTGGGCATTACCCAAACTATTCTTTGGGGATTCGAATTTTTACTTGAATTTGAAATAATATAACAATCTCAGTTCTGATTCCCAGTCTCATTCTTATAATAAAGTGAGAATAACTTTAAATATGCAAAACCAAGAGAGATCAGACACACTGACAACAAGAGAATAAAAAGGAGAAACCCTGGCATACAACAGTCTCCAAGAAGAGAAATGCCTTTAAGACAATCACCGTAGAATAATATTTCGTATCACTCAATTTGAGAGAATGAGAACACAACTGGAAGATTTGGACAGCTCAGATTTTGTGCTGAACAACCAAACCTGAAGTCTAAACTGCCTGTGGACAAGTGATCAAAAAGTTGTTTTCCCCCTAGACTGAAATACAGGCAATCCCTTACTGTAATATACAAGGGCTGTATGCATTTCCAAAACCAGCTTGCAGGTAAACAAAATTCTAACGTTGTGGTTGTCACAAAGAATGAGCAATGTGAACGAAATGAATGTCCCTCACCTTATTAAATGAGCTATAAAGAGGACTTTCCAAGGGAGATTCAAATGTGCTCTGTGGGAAACTATAAGTAAAATAAATGGCAAACATCATAGCCTAATCATGCTGGAAAGCGTAATCTGGTTTTTTTTTTAATCGTCTATTTTATTTTATTAATGCTTCAACAGAATGAAAAATGTTCTTGGTTCAAGAAGGCTCAATTTTTGGTAGCAGATATATATTCACTTCTCAGAATTCTCCCTACACCGACAATAGGGAAAGCTTTTCTGGTGGACAACTAGTTTTCAGTAAATAAAGTGACATGGTAAAATGGTAGCTGGATAAATGGAGGCGATTAATGCACTTGACATTTCAGAAGAACCATTGGCTGAAGTGGCATTTTTCCCCCTTCTGAAATGAATGTGCCATATTGAATTTCTGGTGAATGCTGTGAGAAACAGTCCGAGATTCTTTGAAAATGTCAAATTTAACAGCACGAGGAAATGTCTTTTGAATCAGAAGATGAGAACTCAGGGGAGTTAAATTAACAACATAGCACAACATTTTACCAAGTAATAGCCCTATATTTTTTCTTTTATGGAGCACTGCTCAGAGCAATATTTAATCTCTTGAGTTTAATGAACTTTTAAAACTACTCAATAAATACTCAAGGCCATGACAAGTACAATCATAAGATAAATTCAGCTCTACTTCAATGGACTATATCACTTTTTGTTATGAAAAATGATAATTTTAATATTCATGGGGACTTCATTTCCTATAAAATAAGGTGTCAGATTTTCTAAATTCACATCACGATGATTGGTTTTCATTAAGTACAATGTAATTTTTAATAAAAATACATGGTGATCCCTTCTTTCTAGGCTATTAATGGGGATTTGTATAAATAGCCCTATCTATAAAATGGTTCTAGCTCTCTGGAAGGCTTTCTTTAATCACACAGGAGGTTAAGATTTTGGGAAGTAGCTTAATGAATAAAATTCACACAAGAGAAGAATTTGTGATGATCCTTCAGATGAAGAACACATACTAATTGTATATTCGTGCTCCTCAGTGGGGGGAAAAAAGTGTACATAGATTATCTGAGTACTAGCATTAAATTAAAAGACTAAGTGATCAGATGCTAGAGACATGTACAATATAAGACCCTACATCAATTAAATATATAGAATCAGAGCCAAAACCGTGACTAGGAAAACTCAATTCATCTGACAGGATTGCCATGACTGCAGTAGTTCTGGCATGTGGATACTGAATACTGGTTTAAAAGCTGGTATTTTCTTCCTGCCAAATTTTTACTGGAAAAACTGTTTCTCAGAATTTTCCAGTCAACAATCGGGAGGGGGGCGGGGGGGGAGTTTTCTGTATAAAGTGTCACTGGAAAAATTTCACTGTTTTTCCAACATACTATATAATACAAAAATAAACTATGTTAAAAGAACATTATTAAGGTTGCAAAGTCAAGCACACAAAAGTTAGGAAAGGTCAGAATTTCGATTGTCTGCAATCATAATTCAGCCCCCTTACGTGTATGCATTATGATACAGTCTGCAATTACATGTTCACATATTTTTTCACCAGAAACCCAGTGCACAAGATGGAGTCAGGGTTTTGTAGTACAAAAAGCTGTTGGCCACAGAACCTCTGCCTCATTTCTTGCAGAAGTTACAAGGCATGTAGTGAATGATGCAGGGGATTGTGGGAAGAGAAAGGACTGTCTCGTGGTTAAAACAGAATATTCTGGAGCATGCTCAGTGGGGATGGAATCTTAAGGGAATTTAGCTTCCACAATCTAAGAAGTCTCTAGTAAGCATGTGCAAACTACAATTTTTCAAAGGCTTATAACTTGGACAAATGGGGATGGATTTTCATGAGGACAGCAAAAGGCAAATAGGGCTGCCTGCATAACTGAATATTTGGTTCAGGTGCAGGTCCAAAATACAAAAAATTGGGGAGGGCTCAACAAACCTTTTTTAACCTGAAATGAAACATTTTGTTTGAGAGCTTCTTTTTTTTTTTTTTTAATTCCCTCAATTTTATTAAAAAAAAAAATTACAATTCCAGAACAAAACATCTTTCCAAAAAAAGTCAAAATGTTTCATTTCAGAAATACTTAAGCAAATCGATTAGATTTTCCTGCCCCCAAACATGGAAAGTTTCAGCCCAAAAAGTTAAAGTTTGACAAAGTCATAACTGAAAACAGGGTCTTATTAATGAGACGTCAAGCAACCTTAATAATAGGCAGAACTTCCTGCCCCACCTATAATGCATGTCTTTAACTAAAATTTTCTGATTTGCTCTAACAGTAATCATTTGCTCTAACATGATTTTATGAGTATTAATTGCAAGCTATTTGCATGCTATTAATCAACTAAACTCTTCAGAGTTTCTCTCTGTAAAATCTTACCCACACTGAAGTCAGTTTTGCCACTGACATTAGTAGAGCCCGGATTTTGCCCTATATCCCTCTTCATCTTGCCACTGATTAGAATAGGCCCACACTTGGCCATCCACTGTGTGCTGATAAAATAATGCTTAACTGTGCCATAGGATTATCACTCAACGACAGTAGCGGCGCCAGCTTTGCCGGCGCCCTAGGCGGCGGAAGGTCCCTCCCCCGAAACCACGCCCCCAACAGCGGCGGCGGAAGGTCCCGCCCACAAATTTCTACGGGCGGCGGGGGCGCCGGCGCCCCCAAAATAGCAGCGCCCTAGGCGACCGCCTAGGTCGCCTAATGGGAGCGCCGGCCCTGCTCAACGATACTGCTTCGAAGGACTGTGCAATAAAAGAATAATAAGATTGCAAAGTCAAGCACTCGGAAGTTAGGCCATACCCCTGAAATTAAGGTTGTGAATGTCTATGTTGGCAATTACCAATATTAAATACATACAGATTTAACTTTCTAATTTCAAAAGAGTATCAGGGTCACAACGGGGAATCTTTTACCAGTCTGCCAATAACTAGTTACAGTTGTCTGTGCATCTCTCCTCTTCGTACAGGGAGGAGACATTGGACAGGGAGACAAAACAACAGGGACTTGTGTCTGACAACAGTGACAGAAGAGTCCCATGAGAAATGGAATTCTCAGTGGTTACTAGATTAACCCCCAAAATGTTTACTACAATGCACATAAGGAGGCCTTAGATCTTAGCAAATATTAGGAATATCCCTGAATGTACTGGTATATAAATTTACATAGTGCCCCTTACGTTCCCCACGATTTTGGATATGCTTATCCCTAAATGCTTTCAGAACCTACCCTATATGTGTGCATATGTCCTCTGAGTTATCATACCTGAAGTGTTAAGTAGTTTTTCCATTTATTTTCCATTACCCTTCCTAGAAAATGGAAAAAAAAAAAATCAACTGCTGCAATTCTTCTTGAAATAGATTTCTGAAAAATCTGTATATTGATTTAACCTCTTCCATGCCACATTTCTTTGCACTCCCAGGAGCATGTATCAGTAAAATGCACCTATTCACTTAAAATAGCAAGCCAGATGTGTGATGTGTGTTGGACAAGCACCATCTTCCTTGTTATAGTCTGACATGCCAAGGCACTGAATAATTTCTTATACAGTATTGTGCAATGCTTTTTACATTTTACATAGAATCATAGAATCATAGACTTTAAGGTCAGAAGGGACCATTATGATCATCTAGTCTGACCTCCTGCACAACACAGGCCACAGAATCTCACCCACCCACTCCTGTATCAAACCTGTCTGAGCCATTGAAGTCCTCAAATCATGGTTTAAAGACTTCAAGGTGCAGAGAATCTTCCAGCAAGTGACCCGTGCCCCATGCTGCAGAGGAAGGCGAAAAACTCCCAGGGCCTCTGCCAATCTGCCCTGGAGGAAAATTCCTTCCCGACCCCAAATATGGCGATCAGCTAAACCCTGAGCATGTGGGCAAGACTCACCAGCAAGACAACCAGGAAAGAATTCTCTGTAGTAACTCAGATCCCACCCCATCTAACATCCACTTCTCCTATTTTCCCGTTGGAGCACACAGTTAGTTGCACTGACCACTCAGACCCACCAGACACAAACACACAAACCATTTAAAAAACTCCGTCATCTATATACTTCTTTTGTCTTCAAGAAGGAAAAGGAGCTCTGCCACAGACAGCTATTGAGTCTCCAGTGCCATGCAGGTAATTTGTCCTGAAAGGTTATACGAACAGCATCCAGGGTTTCAGAGAACTCATTTCATTGCTTCCTAAATTTTTCTCAGTCTGATAAAAACGTTTAACTGTTTTTTTATGGGACACAGGAGACTGTCATTCTGGTCCATTACAGGACGTGACAGAAGTGCCGTGCCTGATCAGTCACCAATGAAAACTGTTGTTATTCCCAGCAGGGTTCAGTCAACAATCCAGTGGGGCCACATGCTTGCACCTGGGCCTTCTTTATCAGCTGCAGTTGTCAGATTTAATGAGTTCTGCAGGTACCCAAGCAAAGCACTGATAGTTTCCATTTTCCTTTAATAAACGTGCTCTGCACCTTCCCCCACTCTAAATGATGTTGGTTCTATTTGGATGAACTGTTTTACCAGATACACTTAGGCTGCAAATTGCCAAGATAATAGAGTAACTACGTCAACCTATGCCTCTTTTGGGGTGTTCTGGTTTGTGTTGGATCACATGGGGTTTTAGCTGATCTTTAGATATAAAACTATGAAATAGTCAAGTTAGCTTTAAAACAACAATGTGCTGACATCAACCCAGCAAAATATTTAACTGGGACTCTTCTGTGACCATAAAAAAGTATATACTTTCCCTGGTGCCAGACTGAAAGTAGCATTTAAGGCTGGCTCAAAAGACCTCATTCCAATAGAAAATATCTGCAGCCCCTCTCCCTCCTACCCAAGCAGTCAGAGGCCGATTTTATACTGGTGGAAGTCCAGAGTAACTCCATTTACTTCAGTGAAGCTATACTTGATTTACACCATCTTAAGTGAGAACAGAATGAATCGAGCTCAAGGTCACAGATCCTGATTCTGCAGCAGGTAGACTTAGGCAGGGATAATCCTCCTCCCGCTGAAGTCAGTGGGAGTTTGGTCATTGATTTAAGTTTTAAATAACATGGATCATTGCTCAGTGACTTGGAGTCAGCCTGTAGCTGGTCTCCGAAAGGAGGGGAAAGCTGCAAGGTGCCTTCCTTCCTTACATACCCTCCCCTACATGCAGAGTCCAGGCACAATTGCAATCTTTGTGCTTACCTAAGTGCAAGGACTGCCCCCTGCTAGGGTTGCCAGGCATCCGGTTTTCGACTGGACTGCCTGGTTGAAAAGAGACCCTGACGGCTCTGGTTAGCACCACTGACCGGGCCGTTAAAAGTCTGATCGGTGGCACAGTGGTGCCCTGGCTCCGTGCAGCTCCCAGAAGCAGCCAGCATGTCCCTAAGACTCCTAGGTGCAGGGGCAGCCAGGGAAGCGCCGCACCTCAACCCCCTGTCCCGGCCCTGAGATCCCTCCCATACCCAAACTCCCTCCCGGAGCCTGCACCCCAAACCACTGCCCCTGCTCCAGCCCTGAGCCCCTTCCCGCACTCCAAACCCCTTGGCCCCAGCCCAGAGCCCCCTCCTGCACCCCAAACCCCTCATCCCCAGCCCCACCCCAGAGCCTGCACCCCCAGCCAAAGCCCTCACCCCCTCCTGCACCCCAACCTCCTGCCCCAGCCCAGAGCCCTCTCCCGTATCCTGAACCCTTCATTTCTGGCCCCACCCCAGAGCCCGCACCCCCAGCCAGAGCCCTCATTCCCTCCCACACCCCAATCCTCTGCCCCAGCCCAGTGAAAGTGAGTCAAGGTGGGGGAAAGCAAGCTACAGATGGAGGAGGCTGGGGTGAGTGGGGGCAGGGCCTCAGAGAAGGGGTGGGGCAAGGGTGGGGCCACGGGGAAGGGGCGGGGCAGAGGTATTCAATTTTGTGCAACTAGAAAGTTGTCAACCCTATCCCCTGCTAGTGACACAGGACAGCAAACCACTCCAAAAGCAGGGGCAGGGAGGAAGTGGGCTATGGCCTTGAGGCCCTATCTCACTAGGCAGCAAAGTTGGGGTAGCCACAAAAAAGGGAGTGCCCATTTTAGGGGGTATAGCAATGGGCATGGGCCCAACTGAAGCACACCTACTGTTTGACTCTGAACAGTCTTCAGTAGGCCTGTGCCCAATAGTTATGAACGCACCCTTGGAAAGGGAGCATGGTTCATGGCCCTATTGGCCATTTAAAACTAGGGCTGCTTGAAAGCTATTGACCGGATGATTGATGTTAAAAACAACCTTGAAAGAACCCAGCACCCACCAATTCACCGCATGATCATCTGTCACAGATTCTCCAAGTGCCAGCATTATCCCCAAGAGACACTGATTTGAATGAGCGTTTTACAGTCTGCTTTCACTTATCCTAGTCTAAATCAAGAGGGACTCCACTGACTTCAGTGGCCTTGCACTAGTGCAAATGAGATGAATTTGGCCCAGACTTTTTGCTGTGGAGATGACGATTGCTTAAAGTCCCCATGACGCTGTCCCTGTGTGAGCAGAAGAGAGAATATTTCCCACTTGAGCATCAGGAGTAGCATCCACATCTGTGGGGCACAGAAGCAGCATGGAGTAGCCATGAAAGCTATTTGCAAATATGCAAGACTCTCCATTTGAAAGTGAGGAAAGAAATAAAAATGAGATGGCAGATTTTTTACCTCTATGTTACTGGTTTAGGTTGCAGAAATAAACTAATTTTCATAAAATAAATGAATAAACAAAAAAAATCACAGGATGTTTAATTAGAAAAAAGGTTGCCAAACATGACAAACCTGCCTTCCACATTAGGGACTGACCTGTGGGTTTGCCACAAGCCCTGAGCAAGGGGCAGCACATGTTGCATTGCTCCAGGAGCAGACCAGGGACCAATTTGTGATTCGGAGTCACAATCCAATTCCCGGTTCCCCGCTTGTTCTAAGATGGCATAATCTGTACCAGCCTTTGCCTGGTGCAGATTAGTTCCCCAAGCACACCAGCTGATCTACATGGGCCAGTGGATGGGGGAAGGGAAAAGGGAAAAGTACTCCCCATTCACCTACACAAGATGGGGAGTAGCAGCTCCATAAAGGCTATTTTTGATCTAGGTAGCCAACACAGCGGAGCAAATGGGAGCTAAATGTTCTCTTGCTCCCCTGCATGGGAGCCTGGTTACCTGGTAACAATCTGGCTTGAAATTTTCAAATTAAAAAAAAAAAAAAAGGGGTCAGAATACATACACCATTTAACAAATTAAACAATCTCACATAGACTCATGGATTGTAAATCCAGAAGGGACCATCTTGATCATCTAGTCTGATCTAGACTTGATCATCTAGTCTGGCACATCACAAGCCATAGAACCTCATCCACTCGCTCTTGTAATAGGTCCATAACCTCTGGCTGAGTTACTGAAGTCCTCAAAACATGATTAAAAGACTTCAAGTTACAGAGAATCCACCTTTTACTCTAGTTTAAAACAGCAAGTGACATGCCCCATGCTGCAGAGGAAAGTGACCCAGACCTGCATATCACATGCACCCAAATTTCCTATTGAAATCACTGATGTCAAGGAGTTCAGGATCAGGTCCAGGGACACAACAGGTAGAACTTTAAGGAAATCAGCTAATTAGTAGTAGGCTATGTCTACACTACGCAGGATTTAGCGACAGGACTGTGTCACTACAGCCGTGTCACTAAACGGCACGCAGTGTAGCCGCTGTTTGTCAACTCTCCTGACAACAAAAAACTTCCACCCCCAACAAGTGGCTTTAGCGTTGTCGGCAGAAGAGCACTCCTGCCGACAAAGAGCTGTTCGCACCGGCACTTGTCATGGGCAAAACTTTTGTCTTTCGTGGGTGGTGGTGTTTTTTTTAACACCTCTGAAAGATAAAAGTTTTATTGTTCACTTGCCAGTGTAGACATAGCCCCATCGAAAGAAATTACCACCCATCTAAGGTTAGTTTAAATTACTCAGTTGAAACAGGTTCTCAGACCGGCTCCTATTTATCTGTTTAGCACTACACATCCCCACTCCCCCAAGATTTTAAAGAACTACGGTTTTGATTTTTTTTTCCAATTCATAATTTTTTATTCTTACCATTTACCAGTAATATCTACTTTGCTAATTAAACTCTCCTCCCTTTTCATTGCTGTTTTAATGGATAGCCAGCTCAAATGTTGATAATGGGTCTTTCAAGAGATTCAACATACTGTGCATCTATGTAATATTAATTCTGGCAGCTTGTTCTAATATAGGCAATAAAGAATTACTCTGCCTTTACCTCAGCCAATCCAGAGCAAATCATCATAACTGCTAATAAACATACATAGAACGTTCACGTTCAAAACAATTACGGTCAGATCCTGCTACCTTTGCGTTGAGTAGTCCCTTACTTCATGCACAGTCCTTTGCGATGGGACTATTTGTGGAGCAAGGTACTACTTAGCATGAGTAAGGGTGGTACGATTTGGCCCTTAGATGATATCTTATTATCCCTCACACTACCCCAGTCAGCTTTGAAAGTATCACCCCAATTTGACAGATGGGGGCAGATTGAGGAAGAAGGATTATATCTGGCCCAAGGCCACAGTAGAAATTAGTATCAGAACCATCATTTGAACTCAGGTGTTCCCATAGGTGTTCCCATCTCTCAGATCCCATTACTCAAACCACTAAATACCACTCAGATAGCAAAATGTAGATACTGTTTTAAATGCCTTTCCCCTCCAGACCTAAAAAGAGAGAATTCTCACATAGCTGACAAGATGTGTTTTTGAAAAAAGCCAATTATTTCTGTTTAACGCGATGCACACCAACAATAATCGTGTACAGTTGGTGCAGTTTTCTAAAGGACTTTCTTTTCTTTAATTACATAGGTAAGGTTTCTGATTGTAACTGGTGATACGAGATAGTCAAATTGTCAGTGCACCATCAACTGTAGGTCACAAAGAGGCAAGCTAACCTTTTTGCTGCAGATGTAGCAAAGAGCCTAAATGAAACAAATCACATAGAAAACATGAGACCTAAAAATCTATTCCATAATAATTACAGTCATGCAACCCTTTTGAAAATGCATGCATGAAGCCTGTATTTCTGATTTTCTTTCAAACGCAGGACCCAATCTCAGCAGAAAATACACCCCGCATTTTGTTGGCAAACTGCCGCAGCAGAAATCTCTGTACCTCCTGCTGAGCTAAACAAACTCCTTTGTTTGTGGACTGCAGCATTGGTTGCTGAATAAATTCATCTCTGGGGAAAACTAATGACTTGTATTCTCAGCACTTGAATTCATGTAGCTTCTACGCAGTGTGGTGAGCTATTTTTTCTTAAATCACTTAGGGCCAAATTGTGCACTGACTTACACTCAGTGCAACCCAAATGAAGTTAATGGAGCTGCACAGGGTGAATGTGAGCACAAGTTTTGGCTCTTCCCCCTTAAAACTTTTCTTCCCATTTCAAATGCAGGTTTCCAATCTCATAAGATTAATGGGACACAAAAATTGACATTATAATTCAATAAAGCAAAAAGAAATCTTATCTGTCACTCCATCTTCAGGCCACATAACCTCTTTTTTGCTCTTCTTAGCTGACCTCTGAACAAAGCTGTCAGCTTGGAAAAGGACCATATTTTGAGACGCTACCCCCTTTACATTTCTTCCCTGCCTCGCTGACATTCTGTCACCTAGGGAAGAACTTGCCCCAGTGATAGGATTTCTGGGAAATCCCTGACCATGCTCAGTGGAATGCCAATCTACATGCAGTTGTCCTATATAAATTCCCCCTCTGAAAGCCTGATCCTGCAAGGTGCTGAGAGTCCTAAAACCCCATTAATGGAACTTTACAGAATTGCTTTTATATCAGGAGTAGCCTAGCAAGAGTGCAGAGGCTAATTTTTGTGGTATTTGGCCTTTAATAAATAAATACCAATGGTTCTAACTTACCTCACCCTCTCTCTAGATTTTTACACTGGGTCCATCATCAGTGTATCCGAACACCTTACAAATACACTAAGGAGAACACAACATTCATCTTCCTTTCCTGATGGGAGGGATTTTCTTTGACTTTTTGGTGGCATTACTGAAAGAAGACTAGGACAACGGGGGAAGAGAGGCTCACACTTCATTTGGAAAGTGCTGAGGGTTCATGGTCATTTTGATCTAAACTCTGATAGGACAGCGTACTGACATCCCTAGTTGACAAGCTAGAGTTGGAGGTAAATCAGAGCTTTTATGAGTATCAAGCTATTTTGGAAGGGTGAGGGTTTCAGGGTTCAAAAGATAGCTGGAGTTAGAGAGATTTTTGTCAGCCTGTAATTTAAACCCATGTTTGTTACTTCTCCCCATCCCTGAAAAAATATAATGATTTGATTTTAAGTGCTTTTCTAGATACAGAAGGGCCTATTAGGCATTAGGGAGAGAAAAAGCCTCCAAAAAGTTGAGTTGGTACAGACTGGAGTCCTACATAGAGCAAACATAGTCTAGTGCAGGGTCAGGCAAACTTTTGGCCTGAGGGCCGCATCGGGTTTCGTAAATTCTATGGAGGGCTGGTTAGGGGAGGGGGTCGTGGCCTGGTCCCCACCTCCTTTCTGCCCCCTCTGGGGACTCCTGCCCCATCCAACTACCCCCTCCCCCCTCCGTTCCCTGACGGCCCCATCCACACACCCCCGCTCCCTGTCCCCTGACCTCCGCCGCCCCATCCAACCCCTCCTCTCATTCCTGACTGCCCCCCCCCGGATTCCTGCCCCATCCAACCACCCCCTTCTCCCTGTCCCCTGACTGCCCCCTTTCGCCCCATCCAACCCCCCCCCTCCTTCCTGACTGCGCCCCCCCCCCGATNGGCGCTGTCCCAGGAGCTCACAGCCCAGCCGCCCAGAGCATTGCGCCGGCGGTGGAGTGAGCAAGCTGAGGCTGTGGAGGAGGGGGGACAGTGCGGGAGGGGCCAGGGGCGAGCCTCCCGGGCCAGGAGCTCAGGGGCCGGGCAGGACGGTCCTGTGGGCCGGATGTAGCCCGCAGGCCATAGTTTGCCCACCTCTGGTCTAGTGGGCTTAATTCTGCTCTCACTGACATTGGTGTAAATTCAGAATAACTGATCTGATGGGGTGTTACCAACAGAGGCGGATTAGGGGTTTGTGGGGCCCTGGGACAGAGCAAGTGGGGGCCCCTCCCCAACCCTTCTGCCTGCAATCCTGCCCTGACCTGCTCCACCCGCCTGGTGCTCCTGCTGGGGAAATGGGGTCAGGTTGCAGGGGCTTCCCCCACTCTCCAACAGGAGCGCCGGGTGGGTGGGTGGGAGCAGGGCAAGCCCCCGCATCCCAACCCCACTCCCCAGCAGGAGCACTGCACTGGCAGGCAGAGCAGGTCAGGGTGTCCATTTTTCTGGGGGCCCCCTAATTGTCCGTGGCCCCTGGGCACTAGCCCCATTGTCCCAGTGGCTAATCTGCCACTGGTTTACCAAGATAACAAGCAGTTTAGAAATACCTAAAACTGTTTTTTTTCCCCTCACTCCTCTTCTGCTCCTTTCTCACCATCTCTCCCAAACAGAAGAACCCTAACAATATTCAATGGAGTGAAACTCTGAAATACATAATTAGGGTATGAAGGACAGTCCAAGTGGTTAAAATGCTGGAATGGGGTTAAGGGACCTGGGTTCAGTTCTGGTTCAACCACAGACTTTCTGGGTGACCTTGGGCAAGTCATAATCACACATAACCGTGTGCCTCCATTTCCATATCTGTAAAATGGGAATAGCACTTCCCTATCTTACAAGCATGTGGTGAGGACAAAATCCATTCATGATTATGTGGCACTCAGGTACTATAGTCATGAGACCATAGATAAAATATGAGTGTATTCATGATTAAGGAAAGTGAGTTTGCCTATCCTCTCAAATGGTTAACCAACACCTTTCTCCATAATATTTAATAAATGTTTTCACAATCATTTTCTTATAAATGAAAGAAGCATCCTGTTTCTCAGATTGCTGTTAAATATGAGGAATTTCCTGCCTACATTTCTACATTGTTATTTTTACTGAGTTAAAATACATTTTTAAAGGGAAAAAAATGCCTTTATTTTTATAAGAGGTATGTGCTACATAGAAAGAGTTATTCACAGTCATTAAGTGAACAATTATGAAATGCAAAACTGTAACAATAATGAGGCTGAGAACATTATAGGAGAGACTTTACTTTTTCTAAGAACATTTGAGTGCACAATTTTACTACTATCAATGCTAGGTTTTTTTGCATTTAGTTTCCTTGAGTTTTCGATGACAAAACCAGGAGATAATCAGATTATTCAGCATACGGAACCTTTCCCCTGAAGACTGTGTACCGTCTTGGAACTGCAGCTATAGTCAACCCTCGATTATCTGAAGCCTAGTCAACGAAATCTCTGATTTTTCAATCAAATAGTGCTTTACCTCTCTCTCTGTCACTCTTTTATTTTTAACCTTCATCTGAACTATTCCTTATCACCTCTTATATAGTCCCAATATTTCCAGTGCCGTTCTGAGTGGGTGAAAGAGAACCAGTCTTAAACTCCAAGGAAGGAAGTGACAATCAAAAGACAGTAGTTATTAAAATTGTATTAACGGAACACTTTTTTTTGCACCAGTACAGTCACACCAGCTGACATCTGCCCCTTTTTTGGAATATTAACAATTAATATGGCACAATACCCATGCCAGCCACCCAGATTTTGGCATTTAACAGTTTATATGTTTTCAAAAATGCATATAATTTGCTGATCAGATTGGATTTATGAATGACAGAATTTTATTTGAATTGCCTAATATCCCGCAATGAGATATCACCTGTCTCTGCTGTCTGCAGACAACATTTTAAAGGATTTGGGCGGAGGAAAAAGGACTGCAGATTTCACTTGAAGAATCAGTTGCACTTTTTTGTAAGGTGCAGTGAAATGCCATATCTTTTGTGGATCTGGTGACGCCTGAATGACACACGATTACTGGCTTCAGAAAGTTTGCCTTACACACAAAAGCCAAGACAGCTAGATTATTATATCTCTATCACAAAATGCAGCAGTACAAACTTTAGCACAGAAGGAGTGGGTGAAGCTGAGACAACTATGATTAATGTACAAACAGTGTCCACTCAACCATTGAGGCAGTAATAAAGGTATTAATTTGGCTGCAAACATTAAAATATGTACAGTAAGATGGATTTTTGAACAGTGCAGCATGGCATAACCCTAATGCAGTACATTAAAATCATTCATTACAATGAATAAATAGCTTAATGAGATTTGAAACATCTAGCAGTCTCTGTATAAGCGGGTGATGAAATGAAGCATGCTATCAGCATCAATGAACACAAATTATACAAAAGTAATACTTTTAATGTAATCTATTCACTTGTATTGTTGCTATTGTTAAATATTCAAATGTATATCTTTCTAGAATATCAAATTAGTCTGTACAATAAAAAGTCTATCTAAAATACATATAAGATTATAGTGTGATTTTTTTCAACTGATTTATTCTTGCAGAGAAATGCTTCTAACCAAGCTTTTTTTTTTATTATTAAAATCTTTGTTGGCATTTTACTTCAAAAATTCAGCTGTCAAATTAAACATGGTATGTGTATGTTCAACAGCAGGTATTTGTAATATACTATGTTAAACTGAAAGGGTATTAAAAGAACCGCTGGAGCATTTTTTTTCCTATTAATTTAAATAATTTATTAACAAATCAAGCCATTTTATTTAAATTAGGCAGCTAACCATGTAATTAGTTAAGTAAAAACACTTAAGGCACATTTTTCTTCCCATTTTAGACCATGATGTTAAAGCAGATATATGCTAAAGCAGGGGGGGGAAAACCAATTACTCTATCAATGATTTTTAAAAAGGCGAGCACAGAAGTTCTCTGCAGCATAGATGGAGCCTTGAATTTTGTTTAACAATCATCTATTTCTTCCCTGTGCACAGATGCAGTTTTGAATTTTGGATTAATTTCAATAAATATAAAAATCTTTATTCTAACTGTTCTGAAGCACTTGTGATTTACATTTGGAAGTGCAGGATCACTCATGCATGGCTGGCTGTCAATTAATCCAATATCACCCTGTGGATTCTCCCATTTGTAATTGGAAAAGAGAGAGCTTCTAGTGCTCTGCAGAGAACAGCAACCATTTAACTCCGGGTGGCATTTGCAATGGCAATATGCACATTCATCCAATGCAACACACACACACACCATATATAATTAAAAAATCAAGAAATTTTTCAGAGATGGAAAATGCCTTTGTTGTTATTTTTCTAGTCTTTATTCTCAAACTTTTATAAGTACTTGAAAAGCAGAAATTAGAAGAACAGCAAGGGGTGTGAAGTGAAAAGATTAAAAATCTTAATTGATCTTAACTTTTTGAAATGGAGCAAGTGAATATACGTTGCCTGGTATTAAAAGGAGGCTTTTATGATTATTTAAAAATATATCAAGGATATATCATACATTGTTTTGGACATTATTTTATTAATAATAATTTATGTTTCTCTTTCAAACATTAATGGATTTAGCCACACAACACCCCTCTGTAGGAGGGAAGCACTAGCCCCATTTTACAGATGGAAAACCGAGGCATAGCAAGATTAAGGGCTAGGTTGTGAACCCCTTATCTTGGGTTGATCAGTTACATGGGTTGAACAGTTATTTGGATGCGGTGCCTGACTATTTGTGGAGTAAGACATTTTTCCGCATGAGTAAGGATATCATGACCTGGCCCTAAGTGACTTGCCTAAGGTCACACATGAAGTCAGTTGTGCAGCTGGGAATTAAACCCAGGTCTTGAGGCACCATCCAGCACCTTAACCATAACCACAAGACATCCTTCCTCACCAAACAGACTTAACTGCAGGATCAAAAACAGACAACTGCAGGATCAAAACACAGGACAAGCGGAATTGTGAGGAGAAAAACTCATTCAAACAGATAAGAGCAATAGTTTCAAAAGCAGTTTGGAAAGATATTGTCCAAGTGCAGGGCATTTCTCTTAAATATAAGATTAATTTCATACCAATGTGCTTCAAGGTGAAAGTTCCACTTAAGGGGAGGCTGTGCATTTGGTGAGATCCAGAGTAAAGTCACACTTGTGGATTCATTGACCATGCCTTCGTAAGGTTGCCAACTTTCTAATTGCACAAAACCGAATACCCTAGCCGCACCCCCTTCCTGAGGCCCTGCCCCTGTCTTTCCCCGAGGCCCCGCCCCTGTCCTTCCCCAAGGCCCTGCCCCTGTCCTTCCCCAAGGCCCCGCCCCCACTCACTTCATTCCCCCTCCCTTGGTGGCTCACTCTCCCTCACCCTCACTCACTTTCACTGGGCTGGGGCAGGGAGTTGGGGTGCTGAAGGATCTGAGGGCTCTGACTGGGGGTGTGGGCTCTGCGGTTTTACTGGGGAGGAGGGATTTGGATGCAGGAGGGGGCTCCAGTCTGGGGAGTGGGGCTGAGGGATTCAGAGTGCGGAAGGGGACTGTGGGTTGAGGCAGGGGGTTGGGGTGCAGGAGGGGGTGCAGGCTCTGGCTGGGGGTGCAGAATCTAGGGTGGGGCCAGGGATGAGGGGTTTGGGGTGCAGGAGGGGGATGTGGGTTAGGGGGGCTCAGGGCTGGGGCAGGAGGTTGGGGTTCAGGGTTGGGGTGCAGGCTTACCTCGGGCAGCTCCGGGTCAGTGGCGCAGCAGGGCTAAAGCAGGCTCCCTGCCTGTCCTGGCTCCGCGCTGTGCCCTGGAAGTGATCAGCAGGTCCGACTCCTAGGCGGGAGGGCCAGGAGGCTCCGTGCACTGCTCTCGCCTGCAAGCACTGCCCACCCAGCTCCCATTGACCGCGGTTCCCAGCCAGTGTGAGTGCGAAGCTGGTGCTCAGGGCAGGGGCAGTGCGCGGAGCCTCATGCCCCCCCCCCACCCCCCATGAGCCGGACATCTGCTGGACACTTCCGGGGCGCAGCTTGGAACCAGGACAGATAGGGACTAGCTTGCCTCAGACCCGCAGCACCACCAACAGGACTTTTAACGGTCCAGTCGGTAGTGCTGACCGGAGACATCAGGGTCCCTTTTTGACCAGGCGTTCCGGTCAAAAACCAGACACCTGGCAACCCTATGCCTTCTCTATACCCAATTACCTCCCTGCAGTGGGATTCCCCACATAGAGCTATCTTCCAAGGTGCATGGGGGATACATACCCCTTTCAGGGGCTCCCCATGAATTTTGGAGGTGGTGGGAAAACTGACCCAGAGGAGCACTCAGCCAGAAAGCCAAGAGAGATAAGTTCTGAAAATGAAAGTGCAGAGAGCAGAAACCGCAGACAGCCACAGAGCCAGGCTGTTGTGTCAAATCGAATGGAGTAAGCTGATTGCTTTGAACACTGGCTCCCAGAAGTACTACATATTCAATGTAAAAAAGGAATGAAATAATGATAAAACAAGCATATATTCCCCCCAGTGTCCCACAGAACCTGGTATTTTTACAAGTTTAGAATGCAATGTGTAAAGTTTTATTGTATGGTACCCATTCAGCAATCAAATGGCCTTCCCAGCTGCCTGTTTGCTCTTCTGAAACTTTCATAGAATTTTTTTTATATATACACTAATCTGTTACAACTAGGACTGTCAAACGATTAAAAACATTAATCGCGATTAATTGCATGATTAAAAAAATTAATCGCGATTAATTGCACCATTAAGCAATAATACAATACCATATATAAATATTTTTGGATGTTTTCTATGTTTTCAAATATTGATTTCAATTACAACACAGAGTACAAAGTGTACAGTGCTCACTTTATAGTTATTTTTGATTCCAAGTATTTGCACTGTAAAAAAACAAAAGAAATAGTATTTTTCAATTCCCCTGAATACAAGTACTGTAGTGCAATCTCTTTATCATGAAAGTTGAATTTACAAATGCAGAATTATGTAAAAAAAAAAAATTGCATTCAAAAATAAAACAATGTCAAATTTTAGAGCCCGCAAGGCCACTCAGTCCTACTTCTTGTTCAGCCAGTTGCTCAGACAAACAAGTTTGTTTACATTTGCGGGAGATAATGCTGCCCGCTTCTTGTTTACAATGTCACCTGAAAGTCAGAACAGGTGTTTGCATGGCACTGTTGTAGCCGGTGTCGCAAGATATTTACGTGCCAGATGCACTAAAGATTCATATGTCCCTTCCTGCTTCAACCACCATTCCAGGGGACATGCGTCCATGCTGATGATGGGTTCTGCTTGATAAGAATCCAAAGCAGTGCGGACCGCCGCATGTTCATTTTCCTTATCTAAGTCAGATGACACCAGCAGAAGGTTGTTTTTCTTTCTTGGTGGTTCGGGATCTGTAGTGTTGCTCTTTTAAGACATCTGAAAGCATGCTCCACTCCTTGTCCCACTCAGATTTTGGAAGGCACTTCAGATTCTTAAACCTTGGGTCAAGTGCTGTAGCTATTTTTAGAAATCTCACATTGGTATCTTCTTTGCATTTTGTCAAATCTGCAGTGAAAGTGTTCTTAAAATGAACAACATGTGCTGGGTCATCATCCGAGACTGCTATAACATGAAATATATGGCAGAATGCGGGTAAAACAGAGCAGGGGATATACAATTCTCCCCCAAGGAGTTCAGTCACAAATTTAATTAACACATTAGTTTTTAATGAGCATCATCGGCATGGAAGCATGTCCTCTCGAATGGTGGCCAAAGTATGAAGGGGCATACAAATGTTTAGCATATCTGGCACGTAAATACCTTGCAATGTCAGCTACAAAAGTGCCATGCCAATCTCTGTTCTCACTTTCAGGTGACCCTCTAAACAAGAAGAGGGCAGCATTATCTCCTGTAAATGTAAACAAACTTGTTTGTCTTAGTGATTGTCTGAACAAGAAGTAGGACTGAGTGGACTTGTAGGCGCTGAAGTTTTACATTATTTTGTTTTTGAGTGCCATTATGTAACCAAAAAAAAAATCTACATTTGTAAATTGCACTTTCACGACAAAGAGAGTGCACTACAGTACTTGTACAAGGTGAATTGAAAAATGCTATTTATTTTATCATTTTTACAGTGCAAAAATAATATACACTTTGATTTCAGTTACAACACAGAATACGATATATATGAAAATGTAGAGAAACATCTAAAATATTTAATAAATATCAATTGGTATTCTATTGTTTAATAGTGCGATTAAAACTGCGATTAATCACGATTAATTTTTTTGAGTGAATCGCATGAGTCAACTGCGATTAATCGACAGCCCTAGTTACAACTCATTCTTAGTTATTTGTTGGAAAGGCTTGTAGCAGCATTTTGATCACTGGATATTCCGCAAGTGAAATTCAGTTACAGTAAGCACCATTAACAATGGACATTTACCACGTGCAGTCATTCAGTTAACCACAGTATTTGCTGTACTTCCCATTCTAAGTATAGGAAATACTGCTGAGAATGCCAACAAGGTTACCAATTAGTTTTAATTGTGATGTGAGTACATGTTTACTGAGAACAGACAGAGGCCACTAAACTCATTTAACATAGACTACTAGCTATCCAGGGCCGGCTCCAGGCACCAGCTGAACAAGCAGGTGCTTGGGGCGGCCACTCGGGAGAGGGGCGGCACGTCCAGCTATTCGGCGGCAATTCGGCGGAGGGCCCCTCACTCCCGCTCGGAGCGAAGGACCTCCCGCCGAATTGCCGCCACAGATCGCAATCGCGGCTTTTTTTTTTTTTTTCTGCCTGGGGCAGCAAAAACCCTGGAGCCGGCGCTGTAGCTATCAAATGGCTCTAACATTCAGTCACTCCTAGCCTGCACTGGATTTAAAGCAGTTACCTAGAGCAGGGGTTCTCAGCCTTTTTCTTTCTGAGGTGCTGCCCCCCCCCTCTCCCCCAACATGCTATAAAAACTCCACAGCCCATCTGTTCCACAACAACTGTTTTTCTGCATATAAAAGCCAGGGCCAGCATTAGGAGGTAGCAAGCAGGGCAATTCCCCATGAAGCTAAGTTGCTCAGGCTTCGGCTTCAGCACAGGGCACTGGGCTTCAGCCCCATATGGTGAGGCTTCGGCTTTCTGCCTTGGGCCCAGGGCCGGCGCAACCCATTAGGAGACCTAGGCGGTCGCCTAGGGCACAAACATTTGAGGGGCGCCGGTGCCCCTGCCGGCCGTGGAAATTTGGGGGCGGGACCTTCCGCCGCCGCTGTTGGGGGCGGCATTTTGGGGGCGGGACCTTCCGGCGCCTAGGGCGCCGGAAATGCTGGCGCCGCTCTGCTTGGGCCCCAGTGAGTCTAATGCCAGCCCCGCTTGGCGGACCTCCTGAAACCTGCTCGCAGCCCGCACAGGGGCCCCTGGCCCTTTGGTTGAGAAACCCTGACCTAGAAGAGAACATTTCTCTATCCCTTGAGCCATCCAGTTCTCCTTCCAAGCAATTTCTGAATACAAACAAGCATCTGAACAATTTAATGAAAGCATGGAAAGAAAGTATTTTCCATGCTTGTCATATGTCAAATGCAGCTTTAATGGGTTTTCTTCAAACTTAAAAAAAAAAAAAAAGTCACTTCTGGAAGGAGGCTTAGCATTAGAATTTTCAGCCCAAAAGGTAAGTTTTGGAAAAATTTATGAGCCATTGGAGATCAGAACATGGAGTTTGATTCTTACCTTATTTATGCCCCTTTCCAGTCTGAATGGTACACACATGCATTCAAAGGCAGAGCTCACAACCGAAGAGCCTTCTCAACACTAATGATACAGTAGTAGCAACACCACCCTGATGTTAGTGCAATGCAACAAGTGAAGCAAGTTGACAAACACCTTTGCTTTCTTCTGCCTTTATATTATCTTTAAAGAACAGTGAGAAACACAGGGCCAATCCAATAACTGTTGGACTACACAGCATTACACTCTTGTTCCAAGAATACACCAGAAAGCAGATTATATGCTTCAGCAGCCATCCTGTTTTTTGTTTTTTAATTCAATACAAACTAATTCCTTAACAACTAGGACCGTTAAAAGGTGTGCATATTGTAAAGTAAGAATGCCTGTTGACTTTTTTTCTCCCCAGTGGCACATGTTGGGTTAAAGCCAACAGGGCCATAAACTGACTAAGCTGAGATCCAGGGATACATATAAAACAAAGAAATTTGCAATAACCTCCTTCCACAGCTCTGATGAGGAGGCAGTTAATCTGTTTAATGAAAAACTTACTAGTTTAATGTAGTATTAATTCCAACACAGCTTGTTTTACACTAGGTTTTATGTAGTAATTACATTTTGTCCTCTCATTAAAGGGTTTAATGTCTAGTAAAAAATATACTCTCATTATATTCCTGGTAAAACAATATTGTTAAAACGCAGCATTGAATTATGCTCTAAATAACCGATGCAATCGGTATTTTGGACCTTACTTGTAATCATGACCACACCATTCAGTATCAGTGATTTCAAACTAAAATCATTTTAAACGCTGAAACAAAAAATAAGTCATTTTGGAAAAACTATATTGGTGAGTCAATCCCTTAACTCCACAATGTATACAGTAGCATCTTCCAGAGAGCAGTCAGGTAGTTAGGAATCATTATAAAGCAGGGGTCAGCAACCTTTCAGAAGTGGTGTGCCGAGTCTTCATTTATTCACTCTAATTTAAGGTTTCGTGTGCCGGTAATACATTTTAACATTTTTAGAAGATCTCTTTCTATAAGTCTATAATATATAACTAAACTAAACTATTGTTGTATGTAAAGTAAATAAGGTTTTTAAAATGTTTAAGAAACTTAATTTAAAATTAAATTAAAATCCAGAGGCCCCCGGACCGGTGGCCAGGACCTGGGCAGTGTGAGTGCCACTGAAAATCAGCTCACGTGCCGCCTTCGGCACCCGTGCCATAGGTTGCCTACCCCTGTTATAAAGGATCTCACAGTATGAACAATTTAACTGACTCCCCTTTTGGGGGGGAAATGTCATTCGTATTTTACTTAATTATTGCACAGACAATAAATTGCTCATGAACCAATGATATTCATCAACAAAATCCCCTCATTTTCTTCTGTCAAAGCGGGAGAGAGGCAATTTAAGGAGAGAAATACTGGTTTGTCCAGTCAACCAGCTTGGGCCTTTAGAGCCATTCAAAGAGGAAGTCACATAAAAGATCTGCTCTAGGAATTATTTTGGGGAAGTTGTATGGTTTGTGTTATATAGGAGGTCAGACTAGATGATCACAATGGTCCCTTCTGGCCTTGGAATGTACAAATGGATGAAAGTATTCCAACAGGCACAGATGCATAAAATGGGCATCTGTGCACTAAAAGGGGAATGAATGTCCAAGTGAGTTAGGAGCACAAGACTCATTAACGTTAATAGGACTTGTGCACCTCAGTCTAGTGCTTTTGAAAGTCCTCTTTTAAATCCTGATGTAAGCATTCAAGGATAGGATCCTATTAATTCATCTCTATTTAAATATTGCCTCCCCCCCGTGTTCTCCATCAAGTCAAATCATTTCCACTTGGGAAATACCTGATAATGCCTCGAATTTCCGTGTAAGGATGTAACTTGCAGATCTTTGGCTTTTGGACTCTCTCATAACCTCTCGCCCAAGAACCCTAGAGGGGAAGATCCCAGTGTAATAAGACCAAAAACTGGCTTTAACTAATCTGCAGTTACTGAACAAGCTAGAGCAGGTGTGTAATGTGTGAGAGAAACATGGTAGCATGCAGATAAATGAAAATACCAGCTTCCTGCAGCTAACAATCACACAGAACAGTGTATGCACTGGCTTGCATAATACAGTCAAAACAAAAACTGCAGGATATAATCAGAATTTTTGTACAGTTGACATGGTGGCTTTCCTTCATAACAGCTTTACAAAGCAGCTTTCAGACCATATCTGCGGTTGCTTGAGTCACACACACATGCACACTGTATATGGCAGATCCTTGGACACGTGTTAAGACATTAAATCAAAATAAACCTTTTCTGTTGCAAGTTCTCATTTTGGGGGGGAATAACCAAAATATAGCCTTTTTCTCAAGAACAGGAGAAAACAAATCATGTTTTTATTGTTCTTCTTTGGAGGTTCAATGGTTTCTCGCATTTGATCTGCAATCTTGATGCCATGGTTGTATCTCAGTTTCTTCTGTATCTTTTATATGTAGTCAATCTGTAATGTTATGAAAACATTAAGATAGGGAGTAAAGACCACTCTAGGGTGGTCAGAAATGAATTCCCAAGGCTAAAGACTGCAAGAGGCATCTGACTATGTGTGTGTTTACGGTGGATGGAGTGAGGGTTGAGTGCTCACAAGTGTCCATGGTCCACAATCCTTGTAGTTACTGTGACCTAGGGCTGTGCCTGTGACTCATCTTATTACCGCCTGCCTCCCGCACAAGGGAGTCTTGCCTGAGCAAGCTGGGTGTTAGCTCCCTAACACAACCAGCCTGTCAGCTGCTCAAGCACCCTGTGCTACACCAGCCTTGTCTTTGCCTTGCAGATCAACAATAGATGCATCCTAGTCCGTCCCCCGCAAAAATCTCTTCAAGGGGTCCCCCTGTGGTATCCAGCCCCTGTTCACTGAATACACATAGCAATCCCAGGTCCTCTGTTTCCAAGGAAGAGTGTACCTGTTTTACCTTAGACCTTTGCTCCGGTATTACGCACAGCACTTGAGTTCAATTATAAAACAGAAAATTCATTTAAGAAATAATAGAGATTCAAATAAAACTCAGTGTGAGAGATGGGAACAAATGGTTATATATAAAACAAAATCATAACACGTATTCTTGAGCCTAAATTTAACTAACAAGTTTATGCTCCTGTCTAAAGAAATTTATCTCTCTCAAAGTGCTTTCCAGCATTTTCAATCAAGCCTGGCTGAGATCCCTTTTTCTTGAAGCAAACCTGCTGTCAACTTCTTAGATAAAGGATGCTAGGGAGTCTCTCTGCACCCCCAAATATACCAGAACAGACCTTTGATGTTCACTTCAAAACAGGGTCCCCCATTGTTTACCTTTTCCTGTTAATTTCCTTCTGAAATTTCTGCCCGCTCTTCATTAGCATTTGACTCAGAATGCTAATAAACTCTTATTGTATGACATACAATACACAATGGTCCACCATGGAGACAAGCATCTCCCATCCCCTGTTGGGAGAAGTTTGTCTCAAGACATACTACCTTTGAGTGACCTGCTTTTAACTACAGATCTAGAAAATGTCATTTTTAGTACATATACATCATTCTTCACATATTTTCCATTCATACATCTTGCAACGATTATGTTTACACCAGCTTTCAGCAGTGACCTTGCATGACCCCTTTTGGTGAACCTAAGCGATCCCTGTCCCCCTATGTACTCATGTTCTCTGCCAATCGACATCAAGAGGTGCTTGAGTCACAGTTAAATAAGAAATTAAACATCTGACACTGACTATTTGGCTTTCTTGATGCTTGGGGAGTATATCTTAATGGATGCTCTGAACCTTTTGATACATAAGAGTTGACACATAAAGATAGAAAATAATCTCTCTTTCTCTCTCTCTCTCTCACACACACACACAAACACACACACACTTTTAAAGGACTGCAATTTGAGTGCCTAATTTTAAAAATACAGTAACAAAATTTGCATATATTTTGCATGTGATCTCATTCACACACACACAAGATTGTAATGGATCTCTCTTTGGCCTAGTTGGAACAGGCAAATGCAAAAGCAGATTTTACCTGCCAAAAATGGGGGTAATTAGAGAAACAATCTTTTTCGGAGGCTAGGTTGAAATTTTGACACTTTCTATATCGGTTGAGTTCAAAATTTAGACTCAGTTTTCCGTCACAAGCACCAATATTCATTTAGAGATGTTTCATTAGCAATAAGTGATCCCACAAGCGTGGAGGCCAGTGTAACATGCTGAGAGGCCTGTGTTTGTCTGATAGTAGCTTGTCCCCAACCTGCAGTCTAGCATCCCTGGTGTCACATCATACTAGGTCCCTTCTAGAACCTGACCCTCTTTCACCAGTTCCACTCATCACAATTTCTAAAGAAAATAAGCAACACATAATTAAACTAATTTCCAGTCACACAAAACCACCATAAACAAGATTACATTAGTAATTAGCCTAATCAGAATCACCTTTACCATGGACTTGAGTAGACATAACCTCAAAAGCTGGGGGAAGGACATTTCGCAAGACATCTTAGCAATAACATTCTGTTGAGGACCAACAGAATCTACAGAAATGTCTTTAACTTGTGCGTTGTGTCCCCATTCTAGATAACTCATCGGAACATGAAATAAATCCCATGCTATGGGAATGTGTACTGCTTCTTTTCCTTTGTTACGCGGAAGCACATTCTAGATACAAAATTCCTTCACTCTGCAGATCTGGAATTAACTATTGTTTTGGTAGGAATATGTTCTGTAATACATGAGAAACAGCAGAAGAGACTGGCTGAGCATTGGCCTGCTAAACCCAGGGTTGTGAGTTCAATCCTTGAGGGGGCCAGTTAGGGATCTGGGGCAAAAATTGGTCCTGCTAGTGAAGGCAGGGGGCTGGACTCGATGACCTTTCAAGGTCCCTTCCAGTTCTAGGAGATGGGTCTATCTCCAATTATTATTATTATTATTAAAAATCTGATCACCCAACAATATATATTTCTACGTACCTTGGAACGTCTTGTTCTACTAATTTTGTTTTTGTCATTCAGTTTTCTTTCATATTTTATTGTAGTGTGATGGCAGTTAAGGCGATGCAGACAATGTAGATGGTCTTATTAAGGGGATGCAATATGAATCATGTGATCCTATGTTGTAAATAGTGTAGCCCACTGGGCTAGCTTGCCTTTATTATATTCACTGCTTTGCATTATATTCAGCAGTAATGCAAGAAACCGACAGGCCTGTATCCTGTAAGACATTAGCTTCAGCAAGTTAGCATAAGGCTTGAGGCCTATGAACTTTGAACAGATAAACTATGCACAAATAAACGGCCCAACAGAAAACTCCAAGTATTTGGGGAGCTGAAAATAGAGTTTAAGGGGAAGTTCTGACCACAGGTACATGATCCAACCACAGAAGCAGGGCCGGCTCCAGGCACCAGCGAAGGAGGCAGGTGCTTGGGGCGGTCAATGGAAAGGGGTGGCACGTCCGGGTCTTCGGCGGCAATTCAGCAGCGGGTCCCTCAGTCCCTCTCAGAGCAAAGGACCCACCGCCGAAGAATGAAGTGGCGCGGTTGAGCTGCCGCCAAAGTGCCGCCGATCGTGGCTTTATCTTTTCTTTTCTTTTTTTCCCGCTTCGCCGCTTGGGGCAGCAAAAAAGCTGGAGCCCGCCCTGCAGAAGTGTCCTGGCAATGAACTGACATGCATAACAGGTACACGAGATACATCTAAGGCTAGCCTGCTTGCTGAGATATCTTTTCTTATTTTCTTATGGATTTGCTTATTTGTTTTATTATAATAGGTTTATATTACAGTCACAGTTCCCAACTTTCATGTGGCAAATAAGCACCCCAACTTTCACAATAAGCCAAAAATCAAGCTAATCCCATTTCAAAACAAGCCAATCCCTAAGAACCCCCAAACTCTATGTGATAGATCCCCCCAGCATGCAGTCTGGGACTGTGGTGGGCCCACTGTGCACCCCTGACTCTCTCCCCCCCTTGTCCCTGCTTACCCCTTACCCCTGCTTGCCCCCCCTTGCCGGGAACCGATCAAAAAATAAAAAAGCAGCAACAAGCTACAACAAACAACAAGCTACAAGCCAAAAACTAGCCAATAAGCAACTCAAGCCAATTAATCCAAAAACAAGCCCAATTTTCTTTTCTTTTTCCCCCACAGGTTTGGCATGTCTGATTACAGTATATTTTGGCTGTAACGCAAGGGACCTACAGGCCACATCCTCTATGTTGAGCTACGGCAAAGTTAACATACATATGTTTGGGACCTTTCACCTAGATAGATGGTGATGAGCTAAACCATAAGGTCCATATATGGCTGTGACCTTTAACATAGAGGATGCGTTGAAGTAGGCTGGCATAGGGGGCTTCCTAAGTTCACACCCTTTTAAACTTAACAGGTACACCGGAACTTGGAAAGAACCGAAAGAACCAGAGAAGATGATGGCTAACATTTCAGGTTGTTCTACAGGAGATGTTGAGAGTATATGGATGTATGGCTGTACATTCTGTAGTATCTCTATCTACCTTACTGTGACTGTGCTAAATGTATTAATATACTATATTAGTAAATATAAAAGAGTTCCTATTGTGTGAGTGTTGCAACTGTGCACATCAGGGTTCCCAACTATATAATTATTTGAATATTACTGGGCCTGATCTTAGGGCAAGAACCTGTCAACCCTCAAAGTGATAACTGGGAATTCTTAAGTAATCAATACAATTAATACATAATCTAAAGATCAGGCAACAAGAGTTATGGGATAGTTTTATATAAATGCGAAAAAGAGCACTGCCATTATGGGATTACAGTGTAGCCCTATGGGAATTCAAGTGGTGAGGAATATAACACATTGCTCTGACAATACCCAGCATAGAAACTTTATTGTTCTCATATTTTTCTTTGCAGCATCTACACATCGAATACCAAAATATTATTTTTAATATGTGTGCAAAATATATACCCTGAAGTGAGGAAAATTCTTTCATTTTTGTTGAAGGAGCAGAAAACCAAGTGCTAGACTGAGGCAGTGCACGTATGCAAAGAACAGGGAGAGCTGAAGAAGCCTGTCTTTCTGTAGTACCTCCCTACTCCAACTGCAATCCATTATAGCTGCCTCTGGGACACTAGCCACTGGAAAGGGAGTGCACGTTACACACTCGGAAGAAGTATAATAGTGGGTATACTCCGCTCCCTCTACCCCCTTAACTCCCTTTGCACCACCACCTACTCAGAGCTCCAGCGAAAAGCTATGATGCAGCCCAAAGAAAATGAAGCCTGAACTTTGGTATGCTGCACAGTGAATGTTTATGAACTAGGGAATATAGTTTGAACATTAGTTTTTAAGCAACTTATTTTTGATATTTCCATTGCATTCATAGGGCTTCTCCTTCTGTCTGTTAATTTACCATGAATTCCCCACCCCTTTGTTTAAGATTATTTAGTCTACATGATATGGCACCTTGTTTTCGTACAGAAGGTGGTGCTGGGGTTTGAATCCATTCTAACTCTTATGGTATTAAACATCTGTTTATACCAGTATTTCCTCTGCGTGGGATATGGAAGAACATGGGTCCATCACTTACTTATGTTCTGAACCAAAACAACAAGAGAGTGTAACATCAATAAAAAACATCAAGCGTCTGATTTTTTTCCAAATGGACAGAAGCCCAAGTACACACCTAATTAGCAAGTACAGCTACTGAAACTGCACACCCAGATTAGGTGTGCATAAGTGTAACTGGGCATTTCTCAAACTCAATTAAATGCTCCAGTGCTTCTTCAGTATTTTTTCTTCTGGTCACTGTAAACAGATCTGTACAAATAAAAGCTTTTGCTTTTAAATCAGACTTTTTCTCCTGTCCCATTACTTTAATTATATTGCCATTGTTTGTTTATGTATTTATTTTGACACAACAGCACACTGCTCTGTAAATGACTGAGATGAACCAAATTGTGGATTTCAGAATTCTGAGGTATAAAGACCATGCAGCATGGGGCATTACAGTCTTCCCTCCTACTCACCCACCTACTCATAATGCTTCAGGGTCCTTTCATTACCTTATTTTTTCAATTTTCATATTCCATTTTTTTTCCTCTCTCCAAGAATCAGATAAATGCATGTAGAGAAAAAATTGAATTCAGAAGTTTAGCTTAAGCTAAGCAACATGCCAATATTTTCATTTTATAATAGTACTAGTTCATTAATTCCAAGTGAAACCAGACTTCAGGTCAGTGAATTTCTACTCTCAATCTTTTCATCTCATTAAAAAAAAAAAAATACCCTGAATCGTCCACTGTGATGGACAGGAATTTTTTTTAAAGATACTGAATAATTAAATGTGTGTCTTTTGTAAGCATCCATCCGGGAAAACTACAGTTCACCCAATTGTTGTGTTTTGGGGGTTTTGTTTTTTGTTTTCCTTTTTCCAAGCTAACTCAAGGAGATTCTTTTACTCACATTGTATTCAGAGCCCCATTTGCCAGAAATAGGATACCTGAAACCGAACAAATCTGGGCTCATATTGCACGATTCCTCTACAAGCATTTGTCTTTAAACCACCTTAATTCCCAGTTCACTGCTCTATTGTAAACACTAGGCTCATTGCTTTCACTCTGCCTACAGCGCAATGGGTTGTGAGGACACCAAGGGGGCCTAAACTAAATTCTTTGTTGCATCTACACAAAGTAGTAAATGAAGCATGCAACTCAAATTTCTCCTGCATTGGCCAGGCCCTTAGTGCTTTTCCTTATGGAGGTGAGGGATTTAAAGCTATCTTTTTCTTTCCCACATGCTTCATCTTTCAACTTTATCAAGCAAAGGAAAAAAATTAAGGTTTCATTTTGCACTAACTGTTCCCATCAGATTCTGACACATATCTTGATGAAAGCCAGGCTGTGATGGAGCGAAATCAAAAGAGGAAGAAATTTCACCCCTGTGAAATTATGCTTAAAAGGAAAAAGGCCTTGGAAAAAAAGTTCCTCGTTGAGTAATTAGCCATAATAAGCTTAGATAGACAACAGATCAAACGAGTGCTCTTAAAAGAGTTGTTGGGGGAACAAAAGAGAGATTTTCTGCAAGGAACTACAAACAACTCTAAAAATTTAGAAGGTGGAAATGTTGGCAAGTTTCTCCGTTTAAACTATAACAAACTACACATGGTTGTCTGTCTCGCTGATCGGTTTCATGATTCCAACTTGAGCTAGAAGAACTTAGGGCGGGGAGGGGAGAACAGTCTTTTGTGCAAGTACACCTATTATTTCTTTTCCTTTTTTTCTTTCTTTCCTTCCTCAAAGCTAGATAGATCTCTAAAGCAGAAACCAATCCACCTATGGTACATCCTGGACCCATTCCTGTAAGTTCACCCTGCTGTGAGATGTCAATGGGAGTTGAGAATGCTCAACCCTTTGTACTAATCTTCTTCAGGGTTGAAAGTCAGCACCTCTTTCTCTCTCCTTCTCTGCTGAAAGGTCTTGCTCTCACAATGAACAATCAGATTTCCAAATATAAATATTAACAGCTTAGAAATCCCTTCATCAATGCAGCAAGGTCTCAATAGTTTTCAAGAGATACTTAGGTACTTAAGGTCTCCATTATCCTAGTGCCTGAGCTCCCATTACCCTAGTGCCTGAGCCCATCACACTCTTTAAGGTATTTATCCTCACAACACTATGTGATGTAGGGAAGCACTATTATCCCCATTTTACAGATGGGAAACTGAGGCCCAGAGAGATTCACTCAGCGTTCGACACCTTCGAAGATTTGGGCCTACATGACTTGTCCAAGGCTACGCAGGAAGTCTGTGCCAGAGCAGATGACTGAACCCAGGTCTCCAAGACCTCTGCCAGCACCCTAACCACTGAACGAACAATCCTTCCTCTCCAATTCTAATTAACACTTAGAGATCATTTTTGGTAGCACGACGGGACACTCAACCAAACACTGCACTTCAGTACTCATGCCATACTTTAAAAAAGCAAAGCAAAGTGGCAGTCGCAGAACATTTTTCCTTTCGGGGGAGTTTCAATTATTGGAGCATTGGCTCTTTGCCGACTGCCAGGCTGCAAATGAAACGTGAGGTCAAACTGACTGCCGTTTTATTAAAAACAACTATTTGAACCAAATCAGCCAAACTTAAGCCAGTCAATAAATCCAGGCCAAGCTGGAGCCAGACTAATTTCAGTTAGTAATTTGGGAGGAGTCCTGAGTCAGACCCTGGGGACAGCCTCTCCCTGCTCTCAGCCCATGCATTGGCCCAACTGCAGACAATGGCAAAACTCTCATTGACTTACTGCCACCAGGATTTCACTCATGTAGTTTCAACGCTATGACTATAGAAACTTTCTATTGCACTCAACTGATAAAGGTTAACTTAGTTTCTTTTTTGCATGTATTCAGAATAGAATTATGTTCTGGAGGCTGGTAGCGTCCAATTTTGGATCAGCAACGCATGCCTATAATGAAGTATTGGGAAAACACAGGGATGAAACAAAGTCACTTGTTCTAGTCCAGGGGTCGGCAACCTTTCAGAAGTGGTGTGCCGAGTTTTCATTTATTCACTCTAATTTAAGGATTCGTGTGCCAGTCATACATTTTAACATTTTTAGAAGGTCTCTTTCTATAAGTCTATAATATATAACTAAACTATTGTTGTATGTCAAGTAAATAAGATTTTTTAAATGTTTAAGAAGCTTCATTTAAAATTAAATTAAAATGCAGATCCGCCCAGACTAGTGGCCAGGACCCGGGCAGTGTGAGTGCCGCTGAAAATCAGATCGTGTGCCGCCTTCGGCACGCGTGCCATAGGTTGCCTACCCCTGTTCTAGTCACAGTGTAGACTGCTGGCCTGTCTCCCCAGCCCAGGAAGGATTGGGATCACAGCTCAAAAGTCTGCTGCAGGCTCTTTTCCTCCGGGCTTCAGCTTTATTTCCTCTATACACAACAAATTCAGCACATCAATTGTCCCTTCTCCCCTAACTCAGGGTCTATCTATTCCTTACACGCGTACCCACCCTATCAGTCATTGGATGAGGGTATGTCTACACAGCAGCTGGGAGATGTGATCCCCAGCTCAAATAGGCAAACATGCTAGCTCTGCTTGAGCTAGTGCCTAACAATAGCAGTGTCGCCACGGCAGCACAGGCAGTGGCTTGGGCTAGCCCCCGGAGTATGTATCTAGGCGTCAGGCAGGATTGTACTAGCCGTCAACCATGGTGCCATGACCACTCTGCTACTTTAGGCACTAGCTTGTACAGAGCTAGTGTGTGTACGTCTACTTGAGCTGATACACCTCCCAGTTGCCGTGGAGACAGTCCAAATCACCATGCTCCAGGGCAGGTTTGAACAGAGACTGGGAATGGCTCGGTCATTACACTAATTGAATCTATTTCCCCAGGTTGAAGTAGCCTCACACTTTGGTGTCAACTGTCCGAAGTTGGTATGGCTACTTCCACCTTCTCATGTTCTCTGTATGTATAAATATCTTCTTACTGTATGTTCCATTCTATGCATCCGAAGAAGTGGGCTGTAGCCCACGAAAGCTTATGCTCAAATAAATTTGTTAGTCTCTAAGGTGCCACAAGTCCTCCTGTTCTTTTTGCTGATACAGACTAACACGGCTGCTACTCTGAAGCCTGCTTCCTGTAGCTCTTTCACACCGCCTCCCTGCTCTTGATAGCTCTCTACCTAAATGTTGAGAGACATTTGCTGCTTTTATAATCCTTTGCTCCCTAACTGATCAGTCTCAGCTGGCAGGTAGCTGATCCCTCACAGGTGATGCTGGGCCCAGCTCTCCTTAAAGGGCCAGCCAGCCTGTGACACACACACTTTGATTTTAAAAGATACACCCCATAATTCACAGGTAATAACCTCAGCAGGCTTTATTCCAATGTTTGCACAATAATTTTCTTCGAAGATCATTTGATCACACTATTTCGGAGTTCAAGATACTGCATTTCTCTCTAGAGAAAGCAGTAGTCCAGATGTTAAGAGATGTAAATAAACCGTAATGCAAATTTGAAATTTACTTTTCATCTCTAAACCACTGAAATTTGTAGTCAGGACTAAATCTGAGTTATCTCCCACTCCCAAGATAGCTGACTATACAAGATTTGGTTCATGAACTCAATTTTTTTCCCCACATTTATTAAATTGAACCTGGAAGCTTTACCTAAAATTACTAATTCTGTTTTGCATTTGTGATGAAGTAAGATTCAAACAGGAAACAACTATAAATATGTTAATGCTAGACTCATCATTTAAATATAAAAGCCTAATTAAAAGGGCATCCTTGCATGGGTGAGTAAGCATTGTCTAAAGCTGGTGTCTTTTTGCCCTGTGCTTGTTATAAACCCAAGCCAAAGAATCCACCTCCGCTTCCAACATACACGTTGCTTGCTTTACTCTTATAAACGTTAGGCTGAAAGTGTGTCTAATGGATCTGTAATGGTGAACATCTGACAATGAGTTTATTTAGACCGCTGGGCTTTGGGCAGATATGCTGAAACAAAGTCATTGTGTCAAGGTGCCAGTAAGTTAGCTGCACCCACTAGATACAAAGATGATTCAGGAGAATTGAAACTATAGTTGCTGGCAAACTAAATGCAGGCCTCATGCATGGCAGAAGGGCTGACAATACCATGGTATTGACAGTACCATGGAATCAAGCAAAAAAAATTAAAAACCCTATGTTGCCTCTTTTCCCCTGATCAAGTTATCTATGCTTTTTGTGAGCTGGATTCACTGCAAATTGTTCTAATTCTTTTCAGTCTTTTGCATTGTTAGTTTATTTGTAAGTATTTATTTCAGACATCTAGAAGGAACGTGCATGCAGAGACAGATAAGGTCACCCAAGAATTTGGGGTGAAATTCTGGTGCTATCAAACTCAATGGTATCTCTCCCATTAACTTCAAGGGGCCCAGAATTCAGCCCTGGAAACAAAAATGGATTTGTTTAAGCAGTAAAATATTTTTCTTTATAACCATGGTATTTCATTAAAAAGGAGATCAAATTAAATATAGAATTGAAACAAATGGCAAATAATTACATTTCACTTTTGTAAATGTTAAAATTCTTACTTCAAAACCAGCATGTGCAAAATCAGATTTGTTTTAATTAAATTTAAAACTAACATCATATAAACATTTTATCCATTCCACCAAAAAACTTTCATGAAATGAACTATTGTGCTTCCAGACCCACAAAGACAAGCTTTCTATTAAAATGGTTTTTGTTCTTCAAGGCAAGTTAATTACCCTGAATTAAAATATACAACACAGTGCAAATTATGTTTTAAACAAGTATAAATAGTAAATCCATGTAATAGAATAGAATTACAATTTCTAGGACATCTTTTTTTATTTCAGGTACGGTTCTACCCCTTACATACTTTAAAGGGCATGAGTTAGATAATAGGGTGGAAGTACCTACGCAACCATTATGCATTCAGCAACACATGCAGAGCACCATACCTGTTGTGCATGCACAGGCCAGGATTGTACTAGGACTAGATCTGCAAAGAGATATAGGCACATCACAGCCACTTCAGGCAAGAGATCCTCATTACTCTGGCTCAGTTGCCACCTAACCCTGCAGGTGCCCAGGCTTCTACCGATAAAATTCCCTAGATGCCTAAAAATCATTGGAGCAAGGACTTAACTTGAGTCTCCCACATCTCAGGTGAGTGCCCTAACCACTGGGCTATAGAGTCATTCACTCTCTTGCTCTCTTTCCCTGGCCCTATGCGTATATAAATAGCTATACAAAGCAGAATGGCTTCAACAGAAGAGACCCAGCCACCCAAGAATATCCCATATCCCAGTGGTTAGAGCACTCACCTAAGGGGCAGGAGGCAAGGGTCTAAACCCCTGCTCCAAATCAAGCAGAGTGGAGATCTGGGTTCAGGTCTCCCACATGTTGGGCAAATGCTTTTATCATTGGGCTAATGGTTATAAGACCTCCATTGTAGGCTCCTCCTCACCAAAGAAAGGGTGTTACTCACCGTCCCAGAGCACGCTCTTGCAGCAAGACTCATGGCACTTCCGCCTCAATTTCCCCACAATGATCTTCAGCCCACTCCTGCTGTAGAGGTGACCTGCCCCTCCAGGCAAGGCACTTTAAAGCATTCAACCCCTTCTGGGGTAATAGACTCCCTTAGTCCAAGTCCAGTACAACATCAAAACAAGAGAGTAGTTGGCCCCTCACTGGGCTCAGCCTTCAGCCCCCTTCCTTACAGGTGAGCTCCCCATAGTAACAGCTGGTCTCACTGCCAGCTCCTCCTGGGCTGTAATCCTCCCAGCCATCCAGGTCAGGTCTACTCTCCTACCAAGGACCTCTGGCAGGCCACAGCCTCAGCGAGTTCCTAGCTCAATCCCAGCTTCTTGCCTCACATCCACTCTCCTCCACAGCCAGCACTCAACTGCAGCACTTTCCTCCTTTTAAGTCCTAAACCCTGCACACATGTAATGGGGGATGGGGATCTACTGAACAGAGCTGACTGACCCAAGGCCTTTTGGCCCTTAAAGGCAGGTTGCCCTGTTACAGGCACTTAACTCCAACAGAGGTTCACAACTGTGAATTCCAAATGGAGACAGATGCGCAAATCCCTTGAGAGATCGGGCCACACCCCTCTTGTTGGCATTTCCCATTGGCTAGTTTAGGCAGCTCCCCACTCAGCTTGCTGGCTGGCTTTTGCAGATTACATTCTTCGGTGCCTAAACTACACCCCAGGGAATTATGCAAGGGAAAAAAAATCAAAATTTTGCAAAATTAAATCCTTTTATTATTATTAACAAATTATAGCACTACTTGAACCTTCTTTAGAAATATATGCAGGTATTTTGTATTTATATAGCACATTGAGCCCATTTTATCACAAAATCTGTTGTGTTTTATCATTCCTTGAACAAAAAGAAGTGACCCAGCAGGTGTGATTTTGAAAACTAAATAAAGTTATTAAATAAAGGACTTTTTAAATTGAGATTAGTTTTTATAATTTTCAGCAAAATGACCATTTTCCTGCAGTAAATTAGATGCTCACATCTTTTCAAAGTCCATGTGCAAAACAACAAACGAATGCTTTAAGTCCTGGTCCTATCTCAAGTGCCGTGCAATGTAACAAAATTATTGTGCAGCTATATTGGGTTCTTCTCTCATAGTGCTTATCAAAATACTAGCACCGTCAGCAAACATAAAATAATAAAATAAAATAAAATAAAGCATCAGTAAGACTAAACCAATGGATTTTTTGTTAACATAGTCTTTTTTAATTCCAAGATTGATATAAAGGAACACCAGCTCTTTGAGTGACTGGAGAGGACAAGATTATGCAGCGAATTGGTGCGTTCAGTATCAGCTGTGTTTGTTACAGCATTTATGTATCTGAAAGCTAATGTTTTCAAATTCAGAAGACAGTCGGCCATTGATGACCAAAACATGGCGATGTCAACATCCCAGATTTCTGTGTGAGCAACAGGTACTGCACGTGTGCAAAAAGGCATTCACACCTCTGGAAATCTGTTTCTGCAGTTGGTTTTACTGAAAGATCAAATGCTGACCTGGGCCTGGGGGTTATCGTCTAAACTTCCATGTGGTCTTTAACACAGGAGAGTACTCCAAAGCTGGGCTGGGATTTTCAAAGCAACCATTCAAGCAAGGATTTACACACATGGGCATTCAAATCCCATAGCTGACTTTGATAATCTTAGTCATAAACTATATTGAGACAGAACATATTTATGCTGCCAGTCTAGTCTGTTCACTATTATACACTGCATTATTTAAATCAATATAAATCCATTTAAAGGTGAAATTCTAAAATTGGTTTGTCTGCCACCTCTTCTTGTACAGTTCACAAATACTCAAAGTCAAAGACTCTTTTAGGTTTCTGATCATGTGTCCATCTATCTATCAATGCCTGAAAAAAAATCAGTAGTTGGATGAAATGCATCTGGCATAAATTCAGCCCAGAAGAGTCAGCCATGATGTGGGCCGGAAGGGGCAAATAATCTGAGAAACATGACAATGTGTGTCCACGAGTCAACAAGGGAATCAGATCACACAGAGTCAAGATGGTGTGAAGCTTCTTGGTTTTGTTGGACTCCTCAATAACCCTCAGCTAGAGCTGGTCAAAATTTCTGGATCAAAATTTTGTTGTTCTTGAAATAAAAATATTTTGCAAACGTTGTTCAGTTTTGGTAAATTTTTATTTTTCGATGAAAGAGCTCTAAACAAAAAAAAGAGGAAAATGTCATTGTGTGTTGAATTTAAATTTTATTTCCTTTTGAAGTTAAATTTTCTTTTTGTTTCAATGTTTTTCCATCAAAAAGTCAACATTTGCTGACAAAAATGTTGAATGAAATTGTTCTGTTCAAAATTTTGTGGAAATAGAACTGGATTTTTCAACCAGCTCTACCCTGGACACAAAGATTGCCACAATACAGTATTTTTTTTCTTTAGTCAAACACAAGTTATTAGTCTCAACACAGGAGTAACTGGTGAAATTCCATGGCTTGTGTTATGCAGGAGGTCAGACTAGATAACCCAATAGTCCCTTCTGGCCTTAGAATCTATTCACCTTATTTCTCCTTCACTCGGCTTGCAGGCTGCACCCACCCTTCTGGGTTGAGAACTTAGCCACAGGGATCCAGTCCATCATTGTTCCAGGTTAAAGGATTGTTAGTCACTCTACACATCAGGCCACAACATAATAGCAAACCTCAATAGTGACAAAAGATGATGTAGACACAACGTGTGTTTTGCAAACTCTACTGACTCTCCATTTGCTTCAGAGCAGGTTTCAAAGGCCTGATCCTAAACCACAAAGGTCTAGAACATAACTTACCTCAGAGCCCCTCCACGATCCCCGAAGATACGATGCAGCCAAGGTCTGGCTGTTAGGCACTGAGAACAGAGTATTCCTGGTGGTACAACCCAGAATATGGAGCTTCTTGCAGAGGATTGGACTGTGCCTGGCGCGCTCTCTCTCTCTCTCACACACACACACACACACACAGACACACACACAGGCTCCTATGCTTAGAGAAGCAGAAATAGGAAAAGTACCTCTTAGTTGTGGGCCTTTGTACTCTTCGGTTTTATGCAACATTTAGATACCAAGTGCTACATGTAAACCTTAGGTAATTACATTACTTTATGTTAAGAGCCAGCAGAGGGAGCACAAGCGCACCAAACAATTTTGTGTAAGTCCTACAATAACTGTTAGCTCTGTGAGTACATTGCATTTTCACTCTCAGTGACGGAATTGTGAATTTCCAAATAATTCTTTAATCAAAATTGTTGATTATATTTTTGATTCCATGACAATGCCTAGAAACCTGGTAGAGGTATATGTAAAGTGTACATGCAATGCTATTTGACTTGTGTGGGCAAGCATCATGGCTGTATTCACAAATGGAGTAACTCCAACTACAGACAGCCGGTTGTGGTCATTTGCTCATTCTGCGATTCCCAAACGGGGCACATCAACATAATAACATTGGGCACAAGTTACAACTCTTTGGAAGTCTGGCCCATACTGTCACTGATTTGGGATTAAGAAGAACAGCATGAATATTTTTTTGCTCGTCTTTTTGTCAAACATTTTTGATGCACATTTTCCAGCCGGCACTAACATATATTTAAATAAAGTTTCACTTCACCAGAAAATGTTTTCTTAGAAATTTATTAACATAGTATAATACACTTTATAGTACAATTAATGCATCAAAACAGATAGGATTCATTTAAAATCAAATCAGACTTTTCCCACTATATCATTTAAAGCCAAAACTCGCAGTTTTCAAGGGCTCAAGCCATGGAATTAGACATTGTTCTATTTAGTTTTATTTGAATACCAACTTGCCTTCACTGAAAGATGTAGGAAATCTCTGTTCAAGGCCATTTGAAGGTAGGAATTCTTTAGGAAAAACCCCAACAGTTAATTAGCGCTCAGCAAGGTTCTCTCCAGTCTATGATGTGAAGTAAAAGTACGTCACATATGCAGTCCCTCACACCTGTTACAGGTCACAGATCTTTACTTGAGCACAATCTCTTATTTGCCATTTCAGCACCTCAAGGTTTCTTTCTAGCAGCACTGCTATGTTGACTTCATTTCTTGAACATGACTCTATTAAAGTAGGCAGTGGAACGTTTCCTTTGGGAAGTTACAAAACTGCAAAATTATTAAAATTAAAAACTTTTGTGGCTTTGTTTTAATTTTGGAATTATGAGCCAGATCCTCAACTGACATGTCTGCAGAGCTTCCTCCAGCCGGCTAAATGGGTAGGATCTTTTGGCAAAGTCAGCATGTTACTGTTTTTACTCTTTTTCCGACAGTGATGTCTTTTTAACATGCACATTTTCTTAATTCCAGGTTTTGTCCTCCCGAAGCATATTTAGTTTCTACATGAAACATCGTGACTTGTTATTTCTTTTGTGTGGGCTGTTTTTAAACTTAATTGTGTAGTACTTGCATAATAACAATAGCTTACTATTACAGAGGAGTAACAAAACCCAATGCCTTGAATGAAGGGGTAACATGTTCAAGGAAAAGAAGCATTAACTCTTTCATTCTCAAAAAGCCTTCTGGACAAAAATAAACCCATTTGGATCTAGAGCAGCCACTCAGCCAGCCCTGCAGTCACACAACACTCATTGTCTTCAGTGGGAGCTGCAGGCAGGTTGCCGACTAGGACTTGGAGAAGAGAGGCTTTTGGGGAGTTTCTCTCTTTTTACTGACTGCTGGCCGAAGTAAACTATTGATCCTTTTGATTATTCAAGGCTGCTGGCTGGTGGAGTTAATATATTGTGCATTAGTATTGCTGTTGCTGGATGGCTATTGTAAGGGTAATGATCAGTGCAGGCTGAGATATGGGATGGGAGTTCTTTTATTAGTGTCAAATCTAAAGTAAAAATAATAAATAAGTGTAAGTGGGACTGGGACATAATATTGCCTCTCCACCACCCTTCTGCTCTGCGCCTCTGCTCTCAGTTTCTCCTACTTCCTAGAGCCAGCTCGACAAGGGGAGCATTTTCAGATCCGCAGGTGGCAAGCGGGAGGTCTCGTCCATCCCCTTTCCCTCCCTTTATGATGTTGGTATGGCCCTGACAAGACTATTAGGATGTGCTTTATTGAAGGATCAGCATAAGGGCCTAGTCCTGCATTTGTTTTCTGGGTTCCCATCTCCACTACTCTAACCAGTGACTGTGACTGCCATATCTGGAGTTGAGAAGGAATGGCCGCATGTGTGTGGTTTTGTTTTAGGCTCTCTTCCTAGTAAAAGAGGCTGTTTAATTGAGGTGCTGAAGTTCTGGCATGGGCTGCAGCCCAAGCTCCGGGACCCTCCCATCTCCCAAGGTCCTACAGCCCAGGCTCCAGCCTGAGCCCAAACGTCTCCATTGCAACTGAATAACCCCATAGCCTGAGTCCCATGAGCCCAAGTCAGCTGGCACAGGCCAGCTGCGGGGTTTTAATTGCAGTGTAGACATACACCAAAGGTACAATATGGGTCAGCTGGATTTGAGCAGACACCATATGTCATTTTGCCAGATGTACTAAAAGTATGTATGTTGGTGGTGGTAGGGAGAAATACCCTCAACAGGGCCGGCTCCAGGCACCAGCTGACCAAGCAGGTGCTTGGGGCGGCCACTCGGGAGAGGGGCGGCATGTCCAGCGATTCGGCGGCAATTCGGCGGAGGGTCCCTCACTCCCGCTCGGAGCGAAGGACCTCCCGCCGACTTGCCGCCGCAGATCGCGATCGCGGCTTTTTTTTTTTTTTTTTTTTTTTTTGCTGCCTGGGGCAGCAAAAACCCTGGAGCCGGCGCTGACCCTCAATCTATGGAAACTACTTATTCAGGGGAGTAACTGCAAGATACAGAGAGAAGATGATTTTCAGCAGAGAGTTAAAAAAAATTATCCTGAAGAGCAAGATTTAAAGAGCTACTGCCTTTTTTTTTTATTGCTCGGCTATTACTTACGATTTTTGAATATATAAATGAGAATTACTTGACTGACAGCCTCTTTATCAATAGTATAATCAGCGTTCTTTTGTTGGAATAAGTCATTTATTTCCACAGGAGCAACATTTATTTTAACTGTAGAAATATAACCCTATTTATTTCCAGTGTGTGCAAGTAACCCTCAGTGGTATAAAGGAATTGAGAGAGAGAGAATTTTTCTTATCTGCACAAAGAATAATAATAATAATAATAAAAAGACTATGGACTACACTGTTAGTGATCTAAAGACTAAGCTTATATTTCCACACTAATATTGGTTTGTGAGCAGAAATTTGAAAGTCTACAATGGAATTAAATTTGTGATAATTCAGTTTTACTAAATGTAACTTTAATAGACAAATGTCTTGGCCTTTATCTGTTATTTTATCTCCAAGCGGTGAATATTCTCAGTATGGCTATGCCATTTAAGGGTAATGCTGCTCTACTACTGTTGGTGTTATTAAAATAAATTCTTCTATTTTATTTCTAAAGAAAATACAAAATAATAAAAGTATGTCACAAGAGCTGGATACAGAATGTGGTTCTGCATACAGATTTGTGCTGATTTCTCCTTGACTGAACATGATCATATTTTTAGGTACTATAATTAATAGCTAACAGATTTAAAATTCTCTCTAAATATTCATTATTAGAGGGAAAATTGAAAAGGTCTAATCCATTTTAAACATCTCTGACAACTGCCATTAAAGCATCCTTGCGCAAGTTGTCGTAGATATTTATATTTAGTCAGCACAGAGATGAATCATGGGAGTCCACATCCTATGTTACATTTTTCCCTCTCTATTAGACATGTGAATTGGAAGAAATGTCAGGTACATTTTAAAGAAACAACATATTCTTAAACCTTCCCTCAAACATATAGGTTAGCTGTAGTCTTCCATTTCAAAAAGATTATGGGCTATATTGTGCCTGTCAGGCACAGCCAAGAGTAAAGCGCAATGCCTCTTGGCGTTCCCAACATGTGTGGGGAGGAAATAATTTGTGATAACCTTTTAAAGGATCATCCTATTCCTTCTCCCTCCCTGTGGCTGGCATGCAGAGCTGAGCAGCAATACAGGGGGAAGCAGAGCCATTGCTCCACCTATTTTCATTCCTCCCTTCCCCCTTATCCAGTGAGGTCCTGACACCTGAACTCAGGCAAAGCTTTCTTTACTGACTTACATGGGAGTGTAAAACTGCTATTCTTTCCTACAAGGGCTACAAGGCTGATTATTTTAAAGGTCTAAGATGCTATTGTAAATGTCACTTCTGCCCCCTAATCTGCCTGCATTTTCATATCAATTAATACCTTTTATTTTCCTTACTAAATATAGGTTTCAAAGTCAAGGGTTAAGGAATGCATTTTATGACTTATTAGGATTCTCTCTGTGATCATCTTCGCTTGGCCTCGTAAAATGCCTACTTGCGAGTCTGAGGGAACAATAAACAGGAAAACCATTGGATGTAAACAACTGTGTACATGCTCGTTTGCATATACATTCATTTGGGGGACTACGGTTTTATTTTTAGTCCTTCTTTTATGAAATCATTTGAGAGTTATGCTGAAAACAGTAACTGCAGAGTGTAGTTAATCAGAATCAGGGAGCCTTTTTTCACAGCACTGATATAAGTCGTATAAGTGATACGGACTGACCTTACAATCGATGTGCTCCCAGAAAGTTACAACTAACATTTTTTCAGACTGAAATGCGCGACTGGCAGCAATCCATAATCCTGACACAATGTCGCTGGTGCCAAAGGGCATCCACTGAGTGCTGCCTTTGCATTTTTTAAATGTTTTATGAGCTCAAGACTCCAGGATTAAATATCTTCACTTTGGCAAGCACCCTGCCATCTACTGATGCTATGGGCACAAAAAACAAACCAAAAAAATCCCTTAGCCCTTAAGTCAAGTCTCCTTATCCTGAAATTCTCCAATTGAAGGGCTTTGAATGTTATAAACTAAGCTCTCAGCTTCAGATCCATTACTGTTGACTGTTCTTTACCCTTGTCACTAACTTGGTTTTTTTTTTTTGGGGGGGGGGGGGGGGTTTGCTGCAAACAGTCCAACAAAAAAAAACAAAAAAAAGAGAAGCCAATGAGTCTAGCACACATATTGTGGGTTTTTTCTATTTACGAGTCTCCTATTAACAGTACTGTAGAATTAAGCAGCATGAAGATATTTACAGTCATGGAAAAAGACAGTGTGTCAATTCCATAGTTGACAGTCTGCAGTATTTACCAAACCTATTCCACCGCTTCTTAATTCCCTGCTCCCAGTAAAAATATAAAACAGCTCATCTTTTATTTGTCTGAAAATACATGAAGAAAATGCCATACTCCAGCACTTCCACTTAGAGAGATTGCACAATTCCTTGGTTATTTCCAAAGACTTTGGAGGCATGGGACAGCTTAGGCAGCCCCGCAATCTCAGAGTCAGGAAACCGAGAACCTATGAGAAAGGGTAAGCATGCAGCAGCCTAATCAGGATTCCCCCTCCACACACACTATAAAAAAACCCAAACCCATACACTGCTTTTAAGGAGAGCCACTGCTATAATCCCGAATGAGGGAAGTACAGAGTTAGCCACAACCTCTGTTTTGTGAACATCTCACAAGGAACTGTATTCTGGAAGGATTTCTCCATTTAAACTGTGTGCTAAGTTTCTTCATATAAGAGTTTACTGAAAACCAGAACACCACCATAGCATCAGGTGTTTTCCCAGTTAGAGAATGTTTGTTTAAAATGGTACGTAGAGGCTTGAATTCTTTTTGTCTGTCTCGCTATTAAAAGACCATATTGAAAAACGATAGCTCGCAGCCATACGGATGAACACACACAACTAAGCTGGGCTGGGTTAGAGCCGTAACTCGATCAGAAACCTTTAGGGAGCAGCTAGTCTGTATCTACACTAGCGAAATATCAGTGTGACTGAGTCAGTGCAATTAGCAATGGTATAGAGAGTTTACACTATTCATCCAATTTTGGGTGCACCACATCCAGACACAGCATTCCCTGAGAGTGCTAAGTGGGCTGTGCATTGTTGTGTCTGTCTCTGTCTCTGCCTGGCATAGCACCCTAGAGCAGGTGCAGAATACCTAGAAGTTTACACTACACTGAGATAAAAATGCTAGGAGTCAGTCTACCCCAGGGGTAGGCAACCTATGGCACGCGTGCCGAAGGCGGCACGCGAGCTGATTTTCAGTGGCACTCACACTGCCCGGGTCCTGGCCACTGGTCCGGGGGGCTCTGCATTTTAATTTAATTTTAAATGAAGCTTCTTAAACATTTAAAAAACCTTATTTACTTTACATACAACAATAGTTTAGTTATATATTATAGACTTATAGAAAGAGACCTTCTAAAAACGTTAAAATGTATGACTGGCACGC
>QXTE01000122.1:1295319-1378293 GCA_003942145.1 Platysternon megacephalum
TCCCCAAGTCCCGTAGCCTCCTCACCCCGACGTGTAAGAACGCGGGGGGGGAAGCTCCGTGCAACCTGCCAGTCCACCCCATTAGAGAGCCCGAGCAAAAGGCTCTCATTATTTTGAATGTTGTTCCTGCCCTGTTCCTTCACTCCTACCCTCCTCCCAAACCCCACCCGGACTACCTGGTTATTTCTCTCCCTATGTTCATTACCCCCCGTTAATAAAAAGTTCTTGATTTGTAATTTGAAAACGACACTGACTTTATTTTTTTTTAAATAAAACTGGGATCGAAGGGGGAAGGGGGAAGGGTGGGTTGCTTACAGGGAATGAGTGAATCAAGTGGGCGGGTTTTCAACAGGGACAAACAAACATAACTTTCACACAGGAGCCTGGGCAGCACTGAAACTTGTTTTCAGAGCTTCTCTGATGCGCACCGCTTCCTGGTGTGCTCTTCTAATCGCCCTGGTGTCTGGCTGCGCGTAATCAGCGGCCAGGCGGTTTGCCTCAGCCTCCCACCCCGCCATAAAGGTCTCCCCCTTGCTCTCACAGAGATTGTGGAGCACACAGCAAGCTGCAATAGCAATGGGGATGTTGGTTTGGCTGAGGTCCGAGCGAGTCAGTAACGAGCGCCAGCGACCTTTTAAACGTCCAAAGGCACACTCTACCACCATCCTGCACTTGCTCAGCCTGTAGTTGAACCGCTCCTGAGTACTGTCCAGGCTGCCTGTGTATGGCTTCATGAGCCACGGCATTAAGGGGTAGGCTGGGTCCCCAAGGATAACGATGGGCATCTCAACATCCCCAATGGTAATTTTCCGGTCTGGAAAGTAAATCCCTTGTTGCAGCCGTTTAAACAGACTAGTGTTCCTGAAGACGCGGGCGTCATGAACCCTTCCCGGCCATCCCACGTTGATGTTGGTGAAACGTCCCTTGTGATCCACCATTGCTTGCAGCACCATAGAAAAGTACCCCTTGCGGTTTATGTACTGGCTGCCCTGGTGCTCCGGTGCCAAGATCGGGATATGGGTTCCATCTATCGCCCCACCACAGTTAGGGAATCCCATTGCAGCAAAGCCATCCACAATGAGCTGCACATCTCCCAGCGTCACTACCTTTTTTAGCAGCAGCTCAACGATTGCTTTGGCTACTTGCATGACAGCAGCCCCCACGGTAGATTTTCCCACTCCGAACTGATTACCGACTGACCGGTAGCTGTCCGGTGTTGCAAGCTTCCACAGGGCTATCGCCACTCGCTTCTCAACTGTGAGGGCTGCTCTCATCTTGGTGTTCTGGCGCGTCAGGGCAGGGGAAAGCAAGTCACAAAGTTCCAGGAAAGTGCCCTTACGCATGCGAAAGTTTCGCAGCCACTGGGAATCGTCCCACACCTGCAGCACTATGCGGTCCCACCAGTCAGTGCTTGTTTCCCGGGCCCAGAATCGGCGTTCCACAGCAAGAAGCTGCCCCATTGCCAACATGATCTCCAAAGCGCCGGGGCCCGTGGCGCGAGACAATTCTGTGTCCATGTCCATGTCCGCATCACTCTCGTCGCCGCGCTGCCGTAGCCGCCTCCTCCTCGCCTGGCTTTTCTGGTCCTGGTTGAGCATAAACTGCACTATAATGCGCGTGGTGTTTACAATGTTCATGACTGCAAACTTGAGCTGAGCGGGATCCATCCTTGCCGAGGTACGGCGTCCGCTCAGTTCAACAAGGAAAAAAGGCGCGAAATGGTTGTCTTCCGTTGTTTTCACGTAGGGAGGGGGAGGATGTTCCCAGAACCGCCCGCGACAATGTTTTTTGTCCCATCAGGCATTGGGATCTCGACCCAGAATTCCAATGGGCGGGGGGGACTGCGGGAACTCTGGGATAGCTATGGGATAGCTACCCACAGTGCAACGCTCTGGAATTCGACGCTAGTCTTTCTGCATGGACGCGCACCGCCGAATTAATCCGCTTACTGTGGCCGCGTACCATCGAATTTAAACAATCGGTTTCATAAAATCGAATTCCGTAAATTCGGACTAATCCCGTAGTGTAGACGTACCCTAATACTCCTGCAGTTACTAGGCCTGGCTGAGCTGTTCCACAGGAATGGTAGGAGACTCTCCAAAACACCTGAGTAGACAAGGCCATATCTGTTTAGTTGGCACAATAATTGTTGCAACAGGCAGAACTGTAGGGAAGATCTTTATTGAACATGCTGGGAAGCCAGTGTTACATGCCAAGAGGCCTGTGTTTGTTCAGCAGCAGCCCGGCTATCGGCTATTATTCTTGAGCTCCTGGTATCACATCAAACTAGGTACCTCCTGAAACCTGACCCTCTTTCTCCAGTCCCATTTATCACCCGAAAAAATATGAGACATAAAACATCCAATGTGTTGCACTCATTTAAGATTCCATTTAAGATTTCACAACAGCAAAACCATTCATTGCTATTAGAGTAATTACATTAAGGAAGCCAATAAAATTTAATGACACTCAGAAACACTAACTAATGCAGGCATATGTATATAGCTGATATTTGAAAGAGATTGATTGTTTCTTACACAAACCAACAGACAAAGAAAATCTTTCTGCTTCAACAACTTTTCAAAATTGGGTTAAGTACTTACAGGGAAAGCTGTATATCCTCAAATATTCCCCCAGATTGTTAAAGAATGCAGACATTGACAATGGATTTCAATCACACAGGCAATCTAGAAAAAGTGCACGAACGGTATATAGATTTTGGGGGCAAGGTGTGGAATCTGTAAGTGAGATCCATGAAAGCCTCCCCCCACAATCCAACTGAGGGTGATTTATTACATTGTAGTGCCACGTCTTGAAAAAAGCAATTTTAGGTAACCATTGATTAAGTCTTCCAGTGTATCAGTGGATTACAAGTCACTATAATCAATTTCTATTGCTTTCCCGCAACTCTAGACAAAAGCCCTCTCTCTCCAGCTCCACGATCTTTTTCCAACGCTTCCAGAGGTGGCCCAATGTGAATGAAGGAAAACATGAATGTATTAGGAAAGGTTAAATTCCAAATAATCATTGGGCTTCTTAAAGTGCCTTCCCATCCCCCTAAGAATAAGCCTCTTAGAGAAGCCTCCTACTGAAGGGTCTGAGGCTTTGAGCAGCTTCCCAGATGATAACAATTATCCCCCTGTCACTTGAACAATAAAATCCAACCGCACAGAAACTCATAAATTCCAATATTGTCTCATTTTCTCCTCTTGTTTACCATCATCTGACTGTTGTCTCTTGTCTTATACTTAGATTGAAAGCTCTTTGGGGCAGGGACTTTTTGTTCTGTGTTTGTACAGAGCCTAGCACCATGGGGTCCTGGTCCGTGACTGTGGCTCCTAGGTGCTACTGCAATACAAATTAATAATAATAATTTAAAAACTAGGAGGTGACAAATTATGTATTTATTAATTATTATTATTATTATTATTAAAACACTGAAGGTGAACTTCTGTACTCCTCTCATCTGGGTGGCCCAATAAGGACTCCAAGTGACACATTATTCAGCACGTTAATTTGGAAAGCAAGAAATGGGAAACATTAAAAAAATAAGAACATGATAGAATAAAAATGGTATATGAATTGTAAGATGTAAGATGTAATAAAATGTAAGATGAGAGAGAACTATTGGTCCCAGAACAGAATTTAAGAGTAGTCTAGCAGCTGGCATGTAAAGTTCCAGCCCATTAAGATTTTAAATACCCTAGTTATCATAAAACCAGAGAAATTAAAAAATAGAAAGAGCTATTAGATAAAATGGCCCATCCCTCTGCCAATGCTGGACTGTTATCTCAAAAAAAAAGTCAAAATATGTAGTGATAAATGGCCATGACCTTTAAATTCGATAATATAACATCCCCAAAAACATGCCATAAAGCAGTTACCAACTAGTTATCCCTAATAATAGTGTGTAAACTTGGTAAGAGGAGGAAATACAATTGAACATTCCTGTGTTCTCTGTATTCTGACACATCTACCTGCTGAAAGAAATTTTTCCTCAGAAGTTCTCAAACGATGACTATAATTTTTATTCTTTATTAATAGCAGCCATACTTCCTTACAAAAATGAAAGCAATAAATGTCAGCTTAAATATACTAAACTTGCAGTACTGAATGCAAGAAAAGTTATTCAGTGACTATATACAGCATTTCAGTACAGGAAATGTAAAATATACCAGAAATTATTTTATCAGATGTTTTTAGAAATAACTAGTATAATAGGGATTTATATTGTTGTATTTCCACATTAGGAAACTAAAACAATGAAATAAAAATGACAACAGAAATCCATATAGTAGTTAGACCCTCAATAAAAAAATTGCTGAGGCAGCTTCTAAGATATCTTCTCAGTAAGAAGTTTTAAGATGACATAAAAGCATTTGACATGGTGCCACATGGAAAATTATTAGTTATATTCAGGAAGATGGGGATCAGTACAAGCATTGGAAGGTGGATAAGGTATTGGTTAAAGGAGAGAAGGCAACAAGTTGTGCTGAAAAGTGAATTATCAGACTGAAGGGTGGTTACTAGCGGAGTTCCTTGAGGATTAGTTTGGGGACCAACCTTATTCATTATTTTTATTAATTACCTTGGCACAAAAATTAGGAGTGCACTAATGAAATTTGTTGGTGATACAAAATTGGGAGGCATCACGAATACAGAGGAGGATCGGAACATTATATAGAAAAATCTGGATGACCTTGAAGACGAGATTGACAGAAATAGAATGAAATTCAATAGTATAAAGTGCAAAATCATTGGAAGAGACACCTGGGTGTGTAGGTCAACCACAGTATGACTGTCAGCCACCAATGTGATGCAGCTGTGAGACACGCAAATGCAATCCTAGGATGTATTAGATGAGGCATTTCCAGTAAAGTATTAATCCCATTGTACAAATCAGTGGTAAGACCGCATTTGGAATATTGTGTACAATTCTGGTCACCCAAGTTCAAGAAAGATGAATTTAGAACAGGTGCAGATTAGAGCTACTAAAATGATCAATGAAATGGCAAGCCTATTTTATGAGAGAAGACTGGAAGAGCTTGAGTTGTTTAGTTTATCAAAAAGAAGGATGAGAGGGGATAAGATTGCTCTCTATAAATACACTAGTGGGTAAATACCAGAACTATTTTTGTTAAAGGACAAAGTTGGTACAAGAATAAATGGCTATAAAGTATCATGGACAAATTCAGGTTGGAAATTAGAAAGCAGCTTCTAGCTATCAGAGGGGTGAGGAACAGCCTCCTAATAGGAATTGTGAGGGCAAACAACTTAATTGAGTTTTAAGAGACAGTTGGATAAATTTATGAGTGCAATTGTATGAGAGGGTTTCTTGTGATGGTCGGGGGCAGAGCTCAACAGCCCTGGGGCTCACTGCTGGTTTATGTCTTATGTTCCTAAAGCTCATGCATCAGGGTTTCAGCTGGCAACTGGCAAGGGTCAGGAAGGGATCTCCCCAATGTATTCTAAGAGAGTTTTTTATTACTCTCCTTCCTCTGAAGCATCGGGGATGGCCACAGAGATGGGACATTGGGTGGGGTGGGACAGGGCTGTATGGTGGTACCATGGATTCTCTCTCTAGATGCTTGGCTGGCTGGTTCTTGAACTGCTCCCCTCTTGCAAAAAGTGCTATAGGATCTGTAATGCTCATAACTGGCCAAGAGTTTGGTTTCAGGGCTCAGTAATAAGAGACATTAATTTAATTGAGAATTGTGTGGCTAAGTCCCATAATCCACTTTGAACATCTCAATTAGTGCCTCTAGCTGCATGAATATAACACCATATTGGAGCACAGACAGCAGGAAGAGGTCTATCTAGTGTCTCAATAATTTCTTTTGGTGTGTTCTCTGGAAATGTCTCATCAAAATAGAGACCTGGACCAACACCACTTACACTGTGAAATCCATTACGATTACAATATAAAGTGGCACAAGCTGCAGTTGAAAATATGCTAACATATTGAAACAGCTGACAGATAAGAACACAAAATATGGAAAAACTCTAGCAAGTATTTGAGTAGACAAAAATATCCCTCTGCAACGTTTCTGGAGTCTGCAGTATGCAATGTGACATTAGGGCTTTCCAGTCAACAGGGAGCAGAATGCTTGATTGAAAATAGTAATTTTTGCTCCATTGTACTGTGTGTCAACGCAATAAAAGCTTGATATTCTATAATTGGCACCCAGAGAAAAGCTTTCTTCAACATAAACAATGTAATGCAGTGTAATTACAAATGAACAGAGGATACAGTTTTGGGCACTGAGGTCTGCACAAGCATTCTTAATAGACTCATATCAGAAAGATCTATTTCAAATCACTGTGTTGGAAGTGTTCTGGACATTTGACTTTACCAACAAGAAACTAATACAAAGGAAGAAGCCACAACGAAGAGGAATAATTGACAAGATATTTTAAGAAAGAGAAATTTGATGGTTACCAAGTATGGACCAGGTTTATAGTTTAGAAAAATGTGGATTTATACTCTACCTCAAGTAACTTCTGCATGATGCCCACATAGACCATACTCCTAGCAGGATCTTATCATAGATGTGAGGTCAGTGATGAGATGGACTTGGCTAAGATCTGCACACCTATGCTGGCTAAATACTAAATTGAAGGGAACATTTGTAGAGAGGCTTTTGCTCACACTACACTAAGAATGGAAGTTTGGCCTTCTCTGCATAGGAAAGTTGTAGCAGTTAATTTACCGGTTTTAAAACCAATTTAGTTAAACCAATGCAAACCCCATGTGCGCACTATTCATTCAGTTTAGGAGTGGCTTATTTTGGTTTAGCTTAAACCTGTTCCCAAATGATTTAAGCAAACCTAAAAAAGCCACTACTAAACCAAAATAAAAGTGTCCATACAGGGGTTTGCGTCAATTTAAGTAAACTGGTTTAATTTCACACTTTAGGTGAAAATGATGCAACATTCTCATGTAGACAAGTCCTTAATTAACCCTAAGCCTTTGTCAGTGTGAGGAAAATGCTACAGAGCACCCCACACTCATTAATAAAAACAACTTCTATAGATGCCTAAACAAAGGAAATTTGAGTTTTCTGTCCCAGGTATTCATTTGTACATGGTTAACTTTTGGTACATTTCTTGAGGACAATTTTTGTAACTGCTGGTTTTTGAACTATCACAGTGTTTTATTTAATGCCTTTCTATAATAAAAAACAATAACTGTATTATTACACACTGGGTTGGATATTGTTATTCACAGACAATCACACCTGTGGAAGATCAGAAGTGTTCCAGTTGTTTCCCATGCCTGGTAATCTCCCAGAGGTGTGATTTTCTCAGGATACCAATAATCACATTTCATGTGTTCATATAAAAGGTGCTATTTATCCTCAAATCAAAATTTTGCCAACCTTGCCATGCTGAATTTGTGACTTAATCCTAAAACCACACCTAAATAAATAAAATGTAAGTCTGGTTTGCTGCAACTAGCTAAACTGTAACCTTTTATTCAATATATTAATTATATAATAAAACCTAATCTTGTAGTTATTGTACTGGCCATTTTCTTGTTAGTTACCCATTAATAAATTGTCTAAAACATTACATAGTACATACCGTATATAAATATCAAATCACAAATACACCGACATTTCTCAACAGTCATATCTGTCTAGTGTTGCTGACTTTCCAAGATATATTTATTATGGTGACTAATACAACATCATAACATTAAGCGACAAAATCTCTTTCTCTCATTAGCTTTTAGTATCAGTCATCAGGTTTATTAGCACATGGACCAGTTGTGTGTCCCCTTGAAGTCCATAAGAGATTTGCCTTGGTAAAATCTGCAGCATTTGGACCTTTCACCCCAGATGCTAAGCCTTTCGGGGTTAATGTTATGTGAAAACTCAGGCACTTCCCACATCTTTTCTGCATCTGGCAGTAACAATCCTTACATAAGTCTTCATATTCAAAGGCATCAAAATAGTATGCAGTGAAGATCTGCTATTTTAATACAGTGAACCTCAATTTTATGAATACCAAGCTTATGAATGACCAGTTATAGGAACCATTTTTCCAGACCAGGGCAAAAAAAACCACGTAACGCAAGTGATGTCGCCGAAGAACAAAGTGACATCCCTTTGCATTCCGATGCCTTCAATGCATTGGAAATGGCTTTGCAGTGGCCTGAAGGACAAGAAGAAAGCAATGCCGTGCACCATGCCTACTTTAATTTTGAGATGTTCACTTTTATTATTTTTTTGATTTTGTGAACACCTCGATTAGTTTGTAAAACAGGGGTTCTACGGTAGCGTCATAAAAACAATAACAATAGATTAGATAAAATGAATCACTGCATTGTTCTGGTATTAGCAATTCCTATGCTCCTGACTTGTTGGTTGAGTCCTTGCCAGTTCACAAGAACTCAGCAGAGATTACAGGAATTTGGACCTGATGATTCTCAGAATCCAGATATTCCAAAACCAACCATTAAACTAGTTCCCTCTGGTTCCATCAGGAAACTAGGTTGATTTACACCAGCTGAGGATATGGCCCACAACGTAACAGAGAATAGGTAACAGAAAGCCTTTACTTTTGGGTTGTTCCACAGCACCATGCTATGAGGCGGTCTTGTAAATTTGTTTTTCCGCTTTTCAGAACTCGGCCTTTGTTCTGAATAGGTCAGTTTCTTACAGAGGCAGAATCTACAGCTACCCACAGCTTGTGCAGCTAGGAAAGTTGCATATAGACCATGCTAGACAAAAGACTGCTGCATTTTTTTTAAATCTCAAGACAAATACAATACTGTATTGTAAGAACAACCATATCTAATTCCAGGCATCCAAGGAAGATATTCCTTAAAAAAACTGATTAGATTTCCTAATATTCTGAAGTGCTGTGTGTGTGCACTGAGCAACTGGCAATCATGCACTGGGTTCACTCAGCTAATTTAATGCCCTCTGCTACCATGTCATTGTTATATTAATTAATTTCACCTAATACACATGCACACCACATGCAATGTTGTGATGGCTTCTATCTTGACTGACACACTGGGGATTGAACTGAAGACCTATAGCGCTCATCTTCATAACTTATGACTCCAAAGCCACAGTCAAGACCTGGTGGTGTCTCTTATCTTGAATAGTTCCTCGGGGGTACAGGAAGTTGAAAGAGCGTACTACATCAGGCAACGTTCAAGCATTTGCTTACGCTTTCCACATTCACATCAGGGGTCATTCCTCAGCTTCAACTTGATCACATTGCCTCCCAGTCTTTGCCACCCAACCTCTTGTTCAGTTTAGAGTATACCAGTGTTTTCGTTTGAGGTCTGTGTCTGAGGGAGTTGTTCTGAAGAAAACAGGTTCTCCAAGGTCAGTGGGATTTCCTGCCATTTTGTTACTTTGTAGCCTTCTACAGTGGTATTTTGGGGTTAAGAGATTTTCAGAGGCAAAGCTGTTCCTGGACTTCAGCCTCTTAGGTAGCAGAATGTGTCCAGGTAGAGGATGTCCTGGATTATGCACCTGTTTCTGTCTCTCCATTTTACTAAAGGCCTCCCACCTCACTAATGATGGTGCAGTCCCCATCAGACAGTAGAATGGCAGCGTGGGAGTCAGTTTCAAAGTCTCTCTGATGATCCTACAGGATTGATTGAGTTCAGTATCAATTTTGTGTGCAGTGCACACCTGCAAGGCTAAATGCATGAGCTAAAGAGCCATGGTTCTCTAGCTAGGGTTGTAACAAAGTCATATGTTCTGTAGAATGGGCACGGGGGCACCTGAATAAGCACACTCCCAATGGGTTACAGTATAAATGGTGGCATTTTAGTCATATGCACTAATGCTTTCACACCAGGCTTCCCCAACAGCCCAGAGTTTAATTTTTAGTCACTTTGATACAGAGACTATAAAACTTTATAATATTACACATTTCCACTGAAATATCAACCTGGGACCTGGGCAGAATCATGGGTGGCACTTTGTTTCCGCTACACTTTGATATGCTATCCAAGCACAGCACATAACAGCTGCTTCCATTTTTCTAGTTTAACAATTCAGCCACTAACTCCCAATTCTGCATCAACTAGCATACATTGCCAGAGTAAACTAGCCACAGGGGCAGGTCTGTGCATAAAATTATTTTTCAATGGTTGCACTGCAACAGGAGCATTTATCACCTCATTTTAACCAACCTAAACTGCATTTTGACATTGCACTAAGCATTTCCTAATTACTCAATGACCTTTTTTGTAGAATAGCTTACTATTAGTGTTCCATTAATCTATGGCTCATGGGTACCAATTTATTGCTTATACTCTTGGAATTTTAATAATAGCATCCAGGAATTGTCACAACTGTAGCTTCATTTATTCCAATGTTTCCTTTGGAAAAATAATCAGTATTAAAAATACTTAAAAATGGAAAAGCTATAAAGCCGTGAAAAGAATTTCTTCAGTTTGAGGGGGGTTTGTTTGGTTTTAAGAGCAATAAACTTCTGTATTCCAAATAGAGTATTTTATTCAAGTGATTGACATCTCAATATATTGCTAGACATTATGAAGAATGCTTGGTTTTAGGAAGGTAAAAACAAATAGGCATTTCATGGTAATGCATTACTGTTTAATAACAAGGCCAATTAAGGTCTAAACACTATAATTCAGAACAGCAGTGCCATTAAAGTTCCAATAAATACATCTTTAAGGAAATATCTGGGTCTCTTCAAATATTTCCTGGTAGCATGTTCATGTCTTTTTTGGTCCTGTCTAAATTTTGAACTCCTCTGATCAGTCTGATGATTATAAAAATATCAATGCTACTCATCTCTCTAAAGATCATTAGTATTTTTCTATACTTGGTGGCAGGAAGGATTTACTGCACCACAGCTCAGAGTCAAATCCAAAATCTGTATCTACAACATCTTCTGTACTCATGGAGGAGTTTATGAGGACAACGTACAGGATACATTTTCCATGTTGAAAATGTGGAGAAAGCTGGTTGCAGTAAAGCAGTGTTTCCCAAACTTGGGACGCCGCTTGTGCAGGGTAAGCCCCTGGCGGGCCTGGCCGGTTTGTTTACCTGCCGCGTCCACAGGTTCGGCCGATCACGGCTCCCACTGGCCGCAGTTCTCTGCTCCAGGCCAATGGGAGCTGCGGGAAGCGGCGCAGGCTGAGGGACATACTGGCCGCCTCTTCCAACAGCTCCCATTGGCCTGGAGCCGCGATTGGCCAAACCTACAGACGTGGCAGGTAAACAAACCGGCCAGGCCCACCAGGGGCTTTCCCTACACAAGCAGCGTTCCAAGTTTGGGAAACACTGCAGTAAAGCATCATCTAATACAGGAAATGGAATTTATCAGCTNGAACCTACAGACGCGGCAGGTAAACAAACCGGCCAGGCCCACCAGGGGCTTTCCCTACACAAGCAGCGTCCCAAGTTTGGGAAACACTGCAGNGGGGAAAGCCCCTGGCGGACCTGGCCGGTTTGTTTACCTGCCGCGTCCACAGGTTCGGCCGATCGCGGCTCCCACTGGCCGCAGTTCTCTGCTCCAGGCCAATGGGAGCTGCGGGAAGCGGCGCAGGCTGAGGGACATACTGGCCGCCTCTTCCAACAGCTCCCATTGGCCTGGAGCCGCGATTGGCCGAACCTACAGACGCGGCAGGTAAACAAACCGGCCAGGCCCACCAGGGGCTTTCCCTACACAAGCAGCGTCCCAAGTTTGGGAAACACTGCAGTAAAGCATCATCTAATACAGGAAATGGAATTTATCAGCTGCAGAAGTGAACGAAGAGCATGGGAAGAATTCCATGTAGTGTATGCAATTTGGCAAAAGTAGTACACATGATTCTAAATCGGGGGGGATAGCTCAGTGGTTTGAGCATTGGCCTGCTAAACCCAGGGTTGTGAGTTCAATCCTTGAGGGGGCCACTTAGGGATCTGGGGCAAAATCAGTACTTGGTCCTGCTAGTGAAGGCAGGGGGCTGGACTTGATGACCTTTTTCAGGGTCCCCTCCAGTTCTATGAGATAGGTATCTCTCCATATATTATATTATTATTTTTTAGACCTGGTTAAGAAACATGACCTTCTGTTTACACACACTTTCTGCATTTCTTGGTAAATTTCTTTTTACATTTCCTGGTCCCATTGAAGGGAATGGGAGTTTTGCCATTGATTTCAATGGAACTAGAATTTCACTTTTACGTCTGTATTGGTACTGAAGAGTCATACAAAGGTTTGCAAGTTTTTCCCCACTCTACATACTGAAAGGAAATGGGTCAAATCATAACTACTTGATGTACACTCCCTTTCCTCCAGTCACACTGCATAGCATCCCAAGGAAAACTTGTAATTACATCTGGTTTATATTGCCATTTTGACCCACCAATCAGAGAGAAATGTAAGATATTTTGTTGTTACAGTCAAAAATAAAATATAATGAAGCCATGTCCAATGCTGGCTATCAAAATTACACTCATCTTATGTGAATTAGTGTGGACCGTCAGTTAATGATGGGGATCAGGCACTTGAAAGATAACAGCAGACAACATCAAGAATGATAGCCCCAAATATTAGACACTTCTACCTCCTAAAATCTGATAACGCCTCTCTTCGCTCTTTTGCTAAACTAATCGCAATAAATTTTGTGACCAGCAGGCATGTAACAGTGTCTTCTTTTTATAAAGCACTTGAAAACAGCAGGAAAAAATATCACTGTACATAGTATGAGTTATTACTGTTAGCTCTACAAAAACTCAGTAACTAACTCTAGGAATTTTACTGACTAAAATCTCACCCTTTCTAATAGATATTTTCAGTTTGAAATGGTCTTTTAATTACTTTTGCTATTCATATCAGATGTTTTCAAGAAGTACTGAATCAAGACATTAGACTAACAAGGATCCCTGGATGTAGTCCAATAGGAAATTGAGCTCAGACTAGCTAAACTAGCCATCTGTCCTGAGCACCACAAATCAAGACTAATATTTTACATTATTCCAATCTGATCTTAATTGCAAGAAGAAACTTACAAAGAAAGGTGACTGTGATAAGGCAGAACCCTGAGAAGTTTACATCTGTGTTACAATCTATTTCAATTTCAATACTTTAACTTCATAAACACAAGAAAAGTCCTAGATACTGCATCAAAGGGGCACGCAATAACAACCAAAATTGCAGTCTTTAAATTGTCATAAGAATGAATTAATGAATTACATTTGTACCAGTTACTGTTCTAGTTACAATTATCACCAGGAGAATGGATTTATAATGTGGTGGTTCCTGTTCTCATTACAATCACTCTCATGAGAACATATAATCAGAATTTTAATGACTCATCCATTCTGTGAAAGATGGCTGTAAAAATGTATTAATTGGACCTTTTCAACGTTTTGTTATTTGATTTGTTGGTTATTCTTATTCTCTCCTGTCTCTAGCATGTATAAATTGTCAGAAAATGTACGCATGGTCAGTGAGTCAAAGCATGTCAGTTTATTTTTTTCTTCCAGTGTGGAGATTGTGATCTTATGGCCCTCTTTAGATACCACACACAGACTAAGTACAGCAGTTCATTGCTTTAAGCTATCATTACAATTGTTGAATTTCTTCTTCAGTATTAAAGGAATAGTCAGACCCTATAGGTAAATATTCAGAGCAGGAATGATAAAAAATATTTACAATGGACAGAATACATTACAAATGATCCATTTTAGTAAGCAGACACTTACCATTATCTTCAGTGTGTTTTCCAAAATATACAAAGTAACTGAAGCATACAGAACTACCAAGAGTACAACATTATCCTAATATAGTTTAATGCACAGATTCTTCAGACTAGCTGAACTGTGATTGGGCATATCTGGAATGGGGAGAGGGCAAAAGTGGCATTAAGTCACCTACAGGCCGCTCTATTTTATACCAGCTGCCAGCAGTCTGCAGGGACTGTTCCTGAGCATGGACCTTGGGGGTGACATATGAGCTGCTACACCAATCCTATGCCACCAGAATAGTCCCTTCTGCATTCCTTTACACCAGTTTTAAGTTTGCTTTGTACCACCAGCATAATGCAAAGCACACTTAAAAGGCTGCAGAACCTAGTCCTTGGTCTACAAGCCTTGTTAGAAAAATCACTACACGGTTCTATTTACACATAATACCATGATATGCTATAAAGCTATTGTTCAAGATTGTGGATTATCCAGAACTCCAGTCTAGACATGTGAAATTTAGTTACCACCTCCTGGCCAAGCTTTTGACCTGCACTTTAAAATTCTGGTTGCACCCAGTGACTTGTGCATCTGACCAGAACCTTAAAATGGAATTTGGTCTCCTGCGTCCATTTCTTTGCAAACATCATTGAGGGAATGGGTAAGTCACCTTCCTGGCCTACTTTGCTGAACACCTCAATGGTTCCACTCAGCCAGTGCACATAGCTAATTATATACATCCTCTACAGGAAACTCAGTACTACAATTACTATTGTGATATGTACCACAAATTCATGTGAGAGGCCACATGTTACTTTTGGTATCAGATCAGACATGGCAATCAATGCACCCAGGAAATATCAGACCAAAAGCCTGTCCCTCCAGGGAAATAAGTGACAAACAAATTAGACAAGCAACTTTCTTCTGCCCAAGCATCAGGTGGAGTTTTTAGATTTTGCTCATCCTAACATGGACCTCCATTCTCTTGCCTTCACAAGTGTCAGTCTTAATTTCTCCCTCCCCTCCTCCTCCGCGTACTGCTCATTCTCTGGGTGAAGCCTCCCCACACAGCCCTGGAGCATGAATGGCGTAGGTCATCAGTGCTGACACATACACCCTTTAACACTTAGGATACTAGTTGAATTCCAGACCAAGTTGGAAGGAACCCAAAATTGTTGTAGTGTCAAATTTTCAAAAGCCCTTAAGTGATTTAGGAGCCTAAATCCCATTGACCCAGGTCCCACTTGACACTGCACCCATCAAGCGGACATCGGAAAAGACACTGCCACATCTGGTACTACATTCCACTTTTGTTAGAAGTCTTCTCAGAGAAATCAAGGACTGACTGGGCAATGGAAACTGAACAAGCCCACTCACCCTGAGAGGTCCCTTCAAGAGAAGGTTGTGACATATTTGAGGGGAAGCTCACACCGCCCTGGTCTGTGCTTCACCTGCTCTGTGGATAAATAGACAACTTCAATCCAGTCTGAAAAGGAATATAATCGGAACTCTGAGCCACAGAAACTTTGCAACCTGCCTAAAATAACATTTAGGGTAAGAAATTACATTTTGTAACCTATTTCTTAAGTATATTGAGCTTAGCTTGCATATTTTGCTTCATTTGGTCACTAATCTGCTTTGTTCTGTCTGTTATCTCTTATAGTCACTTAAAATTCACTTTTTGTAGTTAATAAATGTATTGCTTGTTTATAATATAACCCAGTTTATATAATTTCTAACTGGGGGGAGGGGACACAAGAAGTTGTGCATATCTCACTCCACATTGAGGGAGGGGGAAAATTGCATAAAACCTGCGGGTTTGTACCCCTTAAAGGGAGTGGGCACGTGGGTGCTGGGCGAGCCATCTGCATCTGCAGCGGGGTGTGGCCCTACCTGTGTGCTTGGCTGTACGAGGCTGGAGAGCCTAACCCAGCAAGGCCAGGTAAAGGGGACCCAGCCTGGCAGAATAGGCTGATTGAGCACATCAGGGGACACCCTAAAGGGCCCAAACCTGTCACAGCACCCATTGACCTTGGGGATAAAAAAATGGTGGAGGAAATTTTTTTCCACAAAGCCTATTTGAAAGAAGTCACCAAAGACACATATAGCACTGTTGTAGTGAAATGAACCCTTTCTGATAGCTAGCAGACCATTCATTATGAAATACATGTTCACGAATCTAAGATTTACGGTGTTAAGTATTAGGAAATAAAAAAGGACAAGCAAAATGATCAGCTAAACAACAATAAAAACATAGGTCTTTACAGACCAAGATGACTTACATACAATGCAGCTTAAAATACAGCTACTTTGGCTACAACAAGTTGAAGCAACCATATTTACCTGTTGGACAACAGATTTTATGATCCTTCTTGTCTGTGACAGTGTCACCTTAATTATTTTTTCTTTCCCCCTAATCTGGATGCTTTGAACAAAGCTTTGACCCATATTTAGCCTTTTAATTTTTTTTTAAACAATGCATGTGTCTCATTTGTAATGGTAGCGACACACAAGTATTGTCTGACCTCATTTCTGTAGCTAATGAGCCATCCTTGAAGAGAGTTGTGTTGTGCTATATTTTCAAAATCCTGGGTCATTATATTGCTGACCTGACGCACGTAGCAGCGTGTTATGCTGCTGAAGTTATTGTATACAAGTGACCTTGGAACAGTAATTCCCAGGAACATTAGGGACTTGGCATGTCCAAGTGGCAATGTTTTCGGCTTCCACAGAGGATGCAATATGCTCACTGCTCTGCTCTTACAGCAACCCCTACAGTCTAATACATGGAGTGGAACCAACAGCACCTCTCAGGAGACTGTGTGTCCTGCTTCTGGAAACTCGAGGAAAATGCGACAACAAACCAATTTAGGGGATTAGAAGTAAACAGGTAAGCAGTCAGCCCACGTTACAGAATGAGACTGAACCCATTTTGGATGGTCTGCACCTATATCTGATGACAACAGTGACAGATTTGCAGCATACAGTAGTCATGATATTTATCCAAACTACAGCAGTGCCGTCAAAGCTGATGCTTATTGTGGTAAAAGCACAGGATTATGAATCATGAGATCTGGGCTTGGTCTACACTGCTTTGCTGCAGATTCACAGAGAGACCAAAGGAAGTCATTTCACCCGAGTCTGTGCCTCGGCTTCCCCACTTATACAATCGCAATACCCACCTCGCAGTATTACTACCAACCCATGCCATCATCTTCCTGCTCTTAAGAAAAGGCTGCAACACATGAACATTTTTAAAGCAATAAACGTGGGTGTCAGAAACTCTTCACAGCACATCTTTCATCAAAGCTGATTTTCTGCAGGAGAACAGAGGCCGTGCAAACCAATTGGTATGGACAGGAATCTTAATTTGCAGTGAGGAAGCAGCCCCATGTTCTTCAGGATGCGGGTAGGGGATGGCTAGAGAAATTGAATCCTACATTTGGATATACTGAGGTGGAAATCTCACCTGCCATAGATTTAGATAAAGGCAAGTTGATTGAGACGATTTACACTGGGGGATAGGATCTTGTTCACAGCAGAACTCACCCAGGATACAGGGGTCTTCTGGAGCATGGTCTATGGCTTGCTGAATGGCATGTCGGTGTCAGACACAGTTTTCTAAGGGACAGGATAAGCTGGTTTTATATGCACGTTTTTAGTTTGTGTGAATCTTGGCTTTATAAAGCTGTGCCCTTTTCCTACCAAAGAAAACACTATGGTGCCATTATTCAGGTGTGTGTCTTTCGGCAATGCAGCAACCTAAAATAAGTCCTAACAGACACAGAAAGGCAAGCATTCTCTGACACAGAGTTTTCTACTCCTCAGTACTACCTCTCCATAAATATCAGTTCTTGATATTTGCTCTTTTGATGTTTAGCCATTACACCAACGCCACCAAATGCATTTCATTAGCGTTGACTAGCTTTACAGTCACACACAGCTTTTTCAGTCACATGCACCCGCATGTGCGCACGCACACATCACAGTCTGTGGTTGAGTGGCTCATCCATCGTTAAATCTCTTAGTCTCCCCAGTTTTATGCAGACAGGAAAAAAAAAAACATTTTCATAGTTCTGAAGCATTGTATTGTCCAGAACCAGAATGTGCACAGAAACATTTTGTGCTCATTAGGTTATCAGCAATTAAGACTGTTGTTCCCATCTTCTTGGACACATTCTTTCAAAAGTTTGCAATAGCATCTCTTTGACTGCACTGACAGATTCTAGCACACAGAAATATACTCTCCATGGTGAAACTCTTGAGACAGCAATGGAGAGAGACTACAGCTAATGAGGTCAACCCTGCAATACAATGCATTGTTCTGGTATGCCGTCCCCAACATTGTTTTGTCCAGTCAGACCCCATGATCTCAGCTTGCTAATAGACATTGCAGTCCAAGTACTGTTTGAAAGAATTTAGGGCAAGGGAGCCTAGAGACTTGCCAGAACACACACCATATTTTATTCAGCTTTCATAATTTAACAGAAAGGAGAGGAAGAATGGATTAGGTGGTGTGACAAGGTGTAAAGATACTATCTAGCCCCAGGGAGCAAGAGGTTAATTTAAACGAAGCTTCCCTCCTCCCTAGCCCAAGTATTCAAGGGAAGGGCTGCAGGAGAGGCTATCTGGGAGAATGCCTTTAGGAAGGCAGGACTGCACTCTCAGGGTCATGTGACTGGGTTGAACCCCAGCATGGGGGATAGACAGGGTTTGTTTACTAGAATAAAAGCAGCAGCAGCTAGGTTCTTCTATGGTAGTATCTGAGCACGTTGCAGGCAGGCATGAAATGTATCCTCCCCATTTTACAGACAGAACTGATGCATAGAAAGAACTTGCCCGAGGTCACACTGCAAGTTTGTTGCACAGCTGGGAACGTAAACCCAGATCTTCTGAATCCAGACCAGTGCCTTAGCCACAAAGCCATCCTCACGCCTTACGTTAACGTACTCGGATTTCTCATTAAAAGCATTCCTAGGAGAGAGAGAGTCCTTGCTGACTGCGACCGTGTTTGTTGTTTTTCTGCTGAGTCATTCCGGCAGCTCACAAGGATATATTCCCTTTTAGTTAAGATGCATGCTACGTGCTCTTCCCTGCCCTCAAAATCACAGCCTCAGAAGTGGCCCCTCTACAGTTTGGTTCAATCACCGCAGGAATAATTGGAATATTATAACTCCCCAATAACTCTAAAATGATCTATGTCTTCAAGTATCCAATGCTCCGCTCCCCTTATGTCAGCAGAGGGCAAAGCACTGGGCTGGAGAGACCCATCTGGAGGGGAGAAGCAGCAGCTTAGTAAGTTGACCAAACTGTCCCAAACCTGCCCACTGTTCCAATACTGTGCCCTGGATGCTCCATAGGCAATGGACGGCAGAGTGGGATCCAAGATGAGGTCAGCTGCTCTGCACAATATGAACCCTTGGGAAAGGGCTGAAAGTCTGCGAACATTCATGCTTCTAGGACACGTAACAACTCCCTCCACATTAGCAGCCTAGGGGTGGCCATGTGCAGCCATGGTGGACAACGGAGCATGGGAGTCAGCGATGTCGTCAGAACCAAGAGGTATGCCCAGAGAGCACATCAAGAAACAAGTTGTAGGCAACCTACAAGATTTGAGCTAGATTCCTAGCCACACCCCTCTGCCATGGGAGCTACATTTCCATTCATCTGACGGGATGATGAGAAAGAAAAATTATGGCAAGAAGCTTTTGGTATTTGAGAGTACTTTTTTCTGCTTGGCTGAGGTAGGGGGCTTGAGCTCATGCTTTGCCTTTAACCCTCTCCCTCCCCCAGTCTATGTTTATAGAAATTATTGTCTCTCAGTTAACCCAACCATATAATCAGCCACATAATTTCCATCATCTAATGAAAAACTCAAGCAAAATCCTGTATACAGTTTTGGCCTTGATCCAAAGTCCACTGGAGTGAACAGAAAAACTTCTGTTGACTTCAATAGGCTTTGGACTAGGTCCGTCTCATTGTTTTCACTAATTTCTTCAACAAGGAAAAAGCACATGCTGGTGCATTGCCCCACTCTAATGTTGTAGTTTAGCATTTAATTTTACTTATGAACCAGTCTGTTTCAACCAAATACCAGTACCATCAGTCAGCAACCTTCCTCACCTACTAAATTACCATAGTCAGAGACAACGTGCTCTACCTCTAACAGGCAAAGCGATTCATTTTCTCACAAGAAGCAGCATATATTAGACAAAAAAGGGCAATGTTTTAAAAACCTAATAGCTCAGAGGCTGATGAGTTTGTCCTCTTCCATTCCCCCCTGCCAAAGATGTATTCAGTCTCACTTGAAACAATAAATTTGTTTTGTCACCCTAGACTTGATTTAGGAGGACAAACTTCCTTTCTTTGTAACACTCGACAATTGTGTTGAGTCATAAACTTTGTTAATTATAGGCTTTTTTAGCCACGAAGGTCAGCTTTTGATTTCACACTCTCTCTCTTCCTCTGCTCTGGTATACAAGCCTTTTCTCCCCCTTCAGAGGATGATTTTGGGGGGCAACCCAGATAATAGCAGTCATAATCTGTAAAAATATCCTTTCATAAAGTAAAGAGGGAATTATTAATTTAATATTTCACTTGTGGGTTTATGCTTGAGTGTCACCGAGACTCTTCCAATGAGCTTGGCCTGTATTATCTAATCTCAATGTCCACAGAAATCACAGAGGAAGAATAACCTGCATGATGCCCTTTTAAGAATGACTTTGTGACATGTTAGCTCATGCAGATATCAATGGGACTTACTCGTGGAGTAATATACTACTCATCTTGCATAAGAATGGAAGAATTTTCCTCTATCCAAGGTACTTGTGTGACGTCCGTCTGCTCCAACACAGACCCAAGGTCTGAATTACCTGCCCCAAAGCTGCAGGTTTACCTGAAAACAGCTCACAGAAGTGTGCTTGTCTTTAGCACTCAGATGCCCAACTCCCAATGGGGTCTAAACCCAGATAAATCCGTTTTACCCTGTATAAAGCTTATACAGGGTAAACTCATAAATTGTTCGCCCTCTATAACACTGATAGAGAGATATGCACAGCTGTTTGCTCCCCCAGGTATTAATACATACTCTGAGTTAATTAATAAGTAGAAAGTGATTTTATTAAATACAGAAAGTAGGATTTAAGTGATTCCAAGTAGTAACAGACAGAACAAAGTAAGTTACCCAGCAAAATAAAATAAAATGCGCAAATCTATGTCTAATCAAACTGAATACAGATAATCTCACCCTCAGAGATGCTTCAGTAAGTTTTTTCTCAGACTGGACACCTTCCAGGCCTGGGCACAATTCTTTCCCCTGGTACAGCTCTTGTTCCAGCTCAGGTGATAGCTAGGGGATTCTTCATGATGGCTCCTCTCCCTCTCTGTTCTCTTCCACCCCTTTATATATCTTTTGCATAAGGCGGGAATCCTTTGTCCCTCTGGGTTCCCCCACCCCTCACTGGAAAAGCACCAGGTTAAAGATGGATTCCAGTTCAGGTGACATGATCACATGTCACTGCAAGACTTCATTACTCACTTGCCAGCACACACATATACAGGAAGACTCACAGGTAAATACAGCCATCTGCAGACAATGGTCCTGGTTAATGGGAGTCATCAAGATTCCAAACCACCATTAATGGCCCACACTTTGCATAATTACAATAGGCCCTCAGAGTTATATTTTATATTTCTAGTTTTAGATACAAGTGTGGTACATTTATACAAATAGGATGATCACACTCAGTAGATCATAAGCTTTGTAATGATACCTTACAAGAGACCTTTTGCATGAAGCATATTCCAGTTACACTATATTCACTTATTATCATGTTTTTACAAAACCATATAGAACACAACGTCACAACTTGTACGGCCCTTATCACCACAGTATCTGAGCGCCTCACAATCATTAATGTATTTATCCTCATAACATCCCTGTGAGGAAAGGAAATGCTATTATCCCCATTTTTCAGAGNACGGCCCTTATCACCACAGTATCAGAGCGCCTCACAATCATTAATGTATTTATCCTCATAACATCCCTGTGAGGAAAGGAAATGCTATTATCCCCATTTTTCAGAGGGGGAACAGGTGTACAGCAAGACCAAGTCCAAGACTAAGTGACTTGCCTAAGGACACTCAGGAAATCTGTGGCAGAGCAGGGAACTGAAGCCGCATCTCCCAAGTCCCAGGCTGTTATGATTACTAGTAATTGAAAGCCCATGCTGTCACACAGGTGTAATCAGTAAAGTCATGGCTGTAAAAAAAAGCCACAAATGGCTGAGAACTTAAAACCTGGATAGTAAAAGACTGCAAAACCCAGTGGTGATTAAACCTTGTGATAATGTGAATGAAAAGAACTCTCAGCCATGGCTGTAGCTGTTTCCATCACTAAACACTTACTATATAGACATTTTAGGCTTCAGCATGACATTCCTGGAATCGTATTATACACACTATTTATTTGTATGATTGTAGCACCTAGGAGCCCCAATTATGAACCAGGACTGCACCGTGCTAGGCACTCTAACACCACAGAACAAAAAGACAGTCCCTGGCAGGCCTGCACCTTAGCCACCAGACAATCCTTCCTTTCTACATGATTATGAGCCTATTTCACTCAAGTCAACGGGAGCTTTGGGTAATTAGAGAATGAATTAAAGCTCTACATCTGGTCACCAAACTGTTTAGAGATACCAGACAGTCCAGTTTAAGTGACGGACCAGGGCCGCCACTCAGGGACAAAACAGGAAGTAGTACCTCACTATCATACCCCTGCAGGCCTCCCTGTGTCTATGAGTATAGGGAAAGTGGGTTTGTGCACCCCCTACTCCCCACCCCAAGTAGATGTGTGCGAGGAGTAGCAGCAAAGAACAGAGCCCCTGATGTCCTTGGTAGCACAGTGAAGGGGGGGAAAAGAGAGAATTGGTAACAAACTGCTGTTGGTCAGTTTATCCCTTGGAACAAGAGCAGGAAGCAGAGAAGGACTCATGCCTGCATAACACATGATTTATTCCCTGCATTGCTGCTGAGGCATCACGTCTATGCACTGACCCTTCAAATGCAGAACTTAGCCCTAACTAATTCCCCAAGGGTATTTTGACAGTACTTCTGGGCAACCTTGCAGGTTAGATACTTTAGACATAGCCCTCTGCTAATTCATGTAAATTAGGCAATTTTCACTCTACAGTAAATAAGACCAATGATGCTGAAAGGTATTATGGGCCATCCTGGGCACCTTGCACTTCTTAAGAGCAATGAGACATCTACAGTCCATAGAGAAAACTGGAATAGTATAATTTATACACTAAAAAATAGCTCATCCCCTAAGAACAAGGACTTGCCTTCCATGATTTATGCCAATTGATCCGCGATTAACCACCACCATAATAGTGAGATTGACTGCAGTTTGTACTCTACTCTAATTGGAAGTGGACTGACCGCTCACAATAACAAAAAAATATTGAAAATAATAAAATTACCCATAATAAAATCTGGCTTACATGGCATTTACTCAGAGCTTTCATGAACAATATTATGCATTCGTCTTGCCAATCAGACGATTGCGTTTTATTGTCAATTCACACATCATATTAACAGCTTTCTCCATTTTGCTCAGTAAACACGCATTTATTTAGAGAAGAGTTTATAGAGGGTAGGGAATGAGTGCTCGACTCCCAAGAGGATCTCTGTGCACTGAAAAATTGAGAAAGCCAATATTTATCTAACGATGGGTGAAAATATGAGACAAATGTTTTCTTTAATGAGGGAAAAGAAATAATAGCAAGCTGGTTTAATGGATTGGCTTAGACTGCTGGTGCACCTAACACACACTAGACTTTACTTTAGGAGTAACATTAACATGAATCTAAGGCTTGCAGAGGTTATTGTATGTCTTAGCTCTCAATCTGCTGGGGAGAGACAATTGCATATTCTCCCTCCTACTTTTCTCCCTTTGCCCTCACCTTTGCATCGGGTTATAGATTCATGGTGCATCATTAACACTGGCCTCATGCCATAGTTGATCTTCCATTCTCTTACTTATAGACAGAAGCACATGCATCCACATGTACACTGCAGGGGTAAGGAAATACAGAGGCATATGTGAATGAATGGTAGAAAGCCAACTGTCTTGATATGCCAAGAACACACCCTGGACAAAAAAAACCCAACCAAACAATAATAATACAATGGGCCAAATCGTCAGTGGGTGCAAATCAGCATAGCTCCATTGACATCAATGGAGCAATGCCAATGTCTGTCAGCTAAGGAGCTATATAAATATATTTACCTTGCTTCATGCAGTTGACCTACAAAGGATGCAGAATTCACATTGTGATTTAAATGCACAATATGCTTTTTGTCTGTTTGCAAATCAACCTCTCTTATGCGCACAAGCAAAATAGCTAAATCTGAGACTGAGGGTGAAAGTAGATAAGATGCACTAATATAAAATGCAGCAAATCCCCCAATACAGTACAAATAGTAGAAGGGGAATCAATAAGGATAGCATGTGTATGTTAATGAAGCCCAAGGGCAGCTTTAGTTAATGCATCAGCAAGTTGCACAGGTTTGACGTGACTATTTACTTTACAATTCTATAAAGCTGGAGTAATTATAGTACAATAACAACTCCCAGACCACACGCTACTTATGCTTTTACCCCTGAGATACAGACCACTTTTCTCAAACTAAATATTTTCTGGTATGACTCATAAGGGAAAAAAAATACAGGTAGAATGGTGCTGTTTACAACGCCGATTGGCACTAGGGCTGTCAAGCGATGAAAAAAAGTAATCGTGATTAATTGCACTCTTAAACAATAATAGAATACCATTTATTTAAATATTTTTGGATCTTTTCTACATTTTCAAATATAGTGANAATGAAAAAAAGTAATCGTGATTAATTGCACTGTTAAACAATAATAGAATACCATTTATTTAAATATTTTTGGATCTTTTCTACATTTTCAAATATAGTGATTTCAATTACAACACAGAATACAAAAGAGTACAGTGCTCACTTTATATTTATTTTTGATTACAAATATTTGTGCTATAAAAAAAATAAATAGTATTTTTCAATTCACCTCATACAAGTACTGTAGTTCAATCTCTTTATCATGAAAGTTGAACTTACTAATTTAGAATTATGTACAAAAAATAACTGGATTCAAAAATAAAACAATGCAAAACTTTAGAGCCTACAAGTCCACTCAGTCCTACTCCTTGTTCAGCCAATCACTCAGACAAACAAGTTTGTTTACATTTGCAGGAGATAATACTGCCCACTTCTTGTTTACAGGGTCACCTGAAAGTGAGAACAGGCGTTCACATGGCACTGTTTAACAGGCGTTGCAAGATATTTATGTGCCAGATGTGCTAAAGATTCATTTGTCCCTTCATGCTTCAACCATCATTCCAGAGGACATGCATCCATGCTGATGGGTTCTCCTCAATAATGATCCAAAGCAGTGCAGACTGATGCATGTTCATTTTCATCATCTGAGTCAGATGCCACCAGCAGAAGGTGGATTTTCTTTTTTGGTGGTTCGGGTTCTGTAGTTTCCGCATCGGAATGTTGCTCTTTTAAGACTTCTGAAAGCATGTTCCACACTTCGTGCCTCTCAGATTTTGGAAGGCACTTCAGATTCTTAAACTTTAGGCTGAGTGCTGTAGCTATCTTTAGAAATCTCACATTGGTATCTTCTTTGCGTTTTGTCAAATCTGCAATGAAAAGTGTTCTTAAAATAAACAACGTGTGCTCGGTCATCATCCGAGACTCCTAGAATATGAAATACATGGCAGAATGTGGGTAAAACAGAGCAGGAGACATACTATTCTCCCCCAAGGAGTTCAGTCAAAATATAATTAATGCATTATTTTTTAATGAGCGTTATCAGCATGGAAGCATGTCCTCTGGAATGGTGGCCGAAGCATGAAGGGGTAAACGAATGTTTAGCATATCTGGCACATAAATACCTTGCAATGCCAGCTACAAAAGTGCCATGCTAACACCTGTTCTCACTTTCAGGTGACATTGCAAATAAGAGGGCAGCATTATCTCCTGTAAATGGAAACAAACTTGTTTGTCTTAGTATCAGAGGGGTAGCCGTGTTAGTCTGGATCTGTAAAAGCAGCAAAGAATCCTGTGGCACCTTATAGACTAACAGACGTTTTGCAGCATGAGCTTTCGTGGGTGAATACCCACTTCTTCGGATGCAAGTAGTTGTCTTAGCGATTGGCTGAACAAGAAGTAGGACTGAGTAGACTTGTAGGCTCCAAAGTTTTACATTGTTTTGTTTTTGAGTGCAGTTATATAACAAAAAAATCTACATTTATAAGTTGCACTTTCACGATAAAGAGATTGCATTATGGTACTTGTCTGAAGCAAACTGAAAAATACTATTTCTTTTGTTTATCATTTTTACAGTGCAAATATTTGTAATCAAAATAATAATATAAAGTGAGCACTATACACTTTGTATTCTGTGTTGTAATTGAAATCAATATATTTGAAAATGTAGAAAAACATCCAAAAATAGTTAATACATTTCAACTGGTATTCTATTGTTTAGCAATGCGATCAAAACTGCGATTAATCACAATTAATTTTTTGAGTTAATTGCGTGAGTTAACTNGTTAATACATTTCAACTGGTATTCTATTGTTTAACAATGCGATCAAAACTGCGATTAATCACAATTAATTTTTTGAGTTAATTGCGTGAGTTAACTGCGATTAATCGACAGCACTAATTGGCACAATTTTCTATTGGCGATATTGTCAACTCTCATTCTTCCTATGAGTTGGCTTTTAAAAATTGACTAAGATAAGAACTATTTTTTTGGTTAAAGTTAACCCTATTTAATTAAATTAAATATAAATATTAATAATCTGGGGATAAATTAATAGACCAAGGAAATCTAAAAGTAATGTTATAAATAGAGGCAGAGGAGGAGGAAATTCTGCCCTCATTTACCTTCTGTGCAGTTGACTGGGACTGCACAAGGTATTCCAGAACACAATTTGGCCTACAATCCTTAATCTACCCCACTATGCACATACTGTATTTTAATAGAGAACAATCAGGATGTAAAGTTATCCACTACTTAAAGACCTCTGGACATGTCAGTATAAAGTAAGGACAACTTGCAACATTATCGGCCTGTGACATAGTCCCTAATGAAAGTTTTAGTTGTGTAAGGGCTGCAGGATTTGCCCCTAAATCAAAATTATTTTTGCTTTTCTCTGTTTACGGTTGTTTTTTAGCCCTATTTAAGAATAGAGACTAAATTATCTGGTCATGTAAATTGGCCCAGCTCCACTGAAGTCAGATAAACCGCCACATTACACTCGCATGGAATCTGGCTGTAAGGTTTGTGGAGTATTAAAATCTGCAGGGCTTTACCTAAATTACAATATTTGTCTTCATATTAGTGCCCCTTTTCCAGGTGTTGTGATTTAATGGACCATATGTTGGGGTTCTCCTGTCCCTGCACCTGAGTTCCTGTTCCCCTATTCCTGCCCCTTCATCACTGCTTGTTCTGTAAGGGAAGAATAGGTGATGGATTATACTTATGGGAAGGAGAGACGTATGAAGAGTGGACAAATGGAACAGCTTATGTTCCAATTCTCTTTCGCACAAATATTTTGTTGCTGTTGAGGAAGTACAGAAAATATGTGGTCTAATATTTACTGAACTAAGATCCGAGTACCTTCCTAGAGCAAACCATGCGGTCAGTACATGAACGGGTATAAGAGATGTGTCTTGGGGTCTGCATTTGAGTACCATGCTTCAGAAGACTGTCATCCCTGCTAATATCAATTCTTGTCTGCCTAAGACCTTGGGACATCATAATATGTGAGCTCACTTCAGCAAAGAAAAAAAAACAGTAACAATTTCAATGTCCGGCTGACACCTGCTCATTCTGTAGTCATGGAAATGCTAAAAGCTGATGCATCTGCTTTATTGTCCCACATCAACAAGGGATGCTTACTGTCCAACACATCCAAATGTGATGGTTACTTTATTTCACAACAGATTTTTGATGATCACAGGTTTATATAAAAAAAAAAACTAGCATAAAGACTACATTAAAATACATTTTGTAACATATATGGGTAAACAAACATTTTACATTTAGTTTTCCTACTGTGTAACATACTAAAACAGCTTCCCCGCAACTCACATAAACAAAAATACATCCCATTCTCATCTCCTTAAACCGTTTTTCCACAGGTGTAACTCCACTGACATTACACGTAACTTACATGGTATAAGTGAGATCAGAACTGAGCTAATTTTAGGTCTGGGAGTCCTTCTAAAATTCTGTTACAGAAATAAGTCCATGACCTAGAAGGAATGTTGCACTCAAAAGTCATAATGTTTATGCTAGTGTAAATGTAGCTCTTATTTTGGTATAAAGTGTCTGCTTTACCCAAAAATGGATGGAGCGCTAGGGCTTCCAAAATTGTACTTTAAAAAAGAGGCTGAAAATTCTTAGCTTGCAATCTTCCAAAATAATTCATTCAACTGTGGCTCAGAAATAAAAATCCTTCCAAACTGCCTCCAAAACTAAAGCCAATGTAAGAAAATGATTGACTTAACCTAGGGAGAATAGGAGTGGGACAGCTTGCCATGCATTCCTGACAGAAACAGCAGCTAAAACAAAACTCACAACAGCTGGAGCAGTTTTCTTTAAATTAAAATTAAAATGCCTGACAGTGTAATGAAAATAAAATATCTAAGAAAATAATTTGTGCAATGAATGTTATTAAGGCAAGGTTTATGAAGTTTGAGTATATTACTCCTATAGGATCAACCTGTGGCACAGATTTTTATATTTGAAACCAAATGTACAGATACTTACCATATCTGTAGTTCTCTCCAGCGCTGAACTCCCACATGTCTCCCTAGCGACACATTTACTGTATCCATTTGTGATATATCAGCATCCTTCATTTTATTTATTTCTGTCTTCTCTTTACAAAAAGGAAAATTCACAACGGCTTATTTAAATCTTTGATACAGCTCCTAGATTTCTGAAAGGGGCAAACCCAAATAGTCAAAAGGGATATCCAGATTGTCACAGTAGCTGCTTAAAAGCCTTTTATAAAATCGGAGAATAAAAGCTTATATTTAAAGATGTGCTCAGAAATGTTACATGATCTATTCACTGGTCACCTGCCAATTAAAAGGAAACTGTGGCCTACCTTCTCCCTTCACAGCCTACATTCAATAGACAACTGAGCTGTATGGGAACACGATACCATTTCTCTCTGTGCTTTGAGTGCGGAGCAATCTAAGCAAGAATGTAAAGGAGTAAGGGGTATAAAGCAGTGATGAAAGCTAAATAAAAATACTTCATGAGGCTGAAGCGTCTATATATGACAAACAGAGTGAGCCGGAAGCATTATCACAACTTCCTCAAACCACACTGTCAATTCCAGATAGAAATGACTGCTCGCTGCATCACTGCAATGTGGATACATTCCACTCCATGCAGTTGATTGTACAAGAGTCATTACGGTGAGATATTCTATACCAATGTTGCATCCGTTCTGTGTGGACACTGAAGATGCCATGGTGCTTTTTGTTGGGGTTTGCATTGGGGCTCTCAGCCAAAAATGGTCCCCAGTGTGGGTGTGTTGGAGAGCTGAGGAAGAGGGGGTATATAGGCAAGTCTTTCTCCCACTGCTGCTTCCATGCAGGAAACACCCATTATATGGCTATCTGAACTCCCTCTGTGCAACGTGTGTGGGCAATAGCACTGCTGACAGCTCACAGTGCCCCACAAGTGGTCATGTTTTGACTGGGGTGTATCCAAGGCTTTCCCCACACCAGTCTGTCTCTGGAAGGTGGCACAGGGGAAGCACGTTGTACCTTTTACAAAGGGAGTAGCCAGCAGCAAGCGTTTCCTCTGTGCAACTACAAACATTATGTCAAGTATCAGAGGGGTAGCCGTGTTAGTCTGGATCTGTAGAAGCAGCAAAGAATCCTGTGGCACCTTATAGACTAACAGACATTTTGCAGCATGAGCTTTCGTGGGTGAATACCCACTTCTTGCATCCGAAGAAGTGGGTATTCACCCACGAAAGCTCATGCTGCAAAACGTCTGTTAATTACAAACATTATGTTTCAATCTCCCATATACAGGGGTACTGCCTCCAGCCACGGCTGCTTGCACAGTGTCTTTCCCCCCTACCCTTACTGTGGCTCTAGGTCTAACAGCTGTAACTGAGCCTGTCATTTTTAAAAGCATCCTTTGTAAGAAATGCCTATCTAATTGTAAAATACTAGTTAACTGCAGTCATCAGATAAGGACAGGATAGTGGGGAACTATACAAACAGAAGGAGGGAGAGTATGTCTTAGCCAAGGGATGCTAGATAATAATAGGGATGGTCTAGGTAATACTAATCCTGCCATGAGTGCAGAGGACTGGACTGGACGACCTCTCAAGGTCCCTTCCGGTCCTACAAATCTATGATTCTATGCTGTGAGAACTCAGCAGCTCTGAAAAATCAAGCCACTCTTACACTGGTGCCCCCAACTATGGATGTAGGTGGCTACCTTTAATTTTGAAAACGTTGGCCCTGATCCATAGCAAAAACTAGCTGGTGCCCTAATAAGATTGTAGGTGTCACTATTCACACAGCAAAACCCCAACATATCTGAAAAAATAAATACATTTACAAACTTTTGTCCTCATCATGGCACATAAAAGAAGACAGACATTACCTAATGGTATCTGCTTGTTTAGAAAATGACTCTCTCAGAGGAAGTCCATATTTCATGGAATGGAGGACTCCAGTGCTACCTACAAATGTTTACTGAATAGCAAAGTAGCATGCATTTGTGCCCAGTGTCCTCTGTCAATAGCTAAAATTCTAGTCTAGGTGCCCCAGGTGACAGAACTCTGCCTACACTTTGTATTGAATAGAAAGACTGTGTTTCTTTCTTGAAAGCATAGCTTGTCTCTTTCGAGGGATCCTGTCATCACTTGTTTCCACTAAGACAAATGATGGAGGAAGGGACAGAGAATGACTTGCATTCACTTGAACAGAATTGTGTTCTGCCGTCAAACTGCACAATCGCCTTGGTTCTTGAATGTTCCCCTATGCTCTCACAAATGGGGACCAAAAACCCAGGCAAAGGGAGAGGAAACAAAATCTTGATTATCCAGTGCCAGGAATGTCTTCTTTTAAACATCCTATTGTCAAGAACTGGTATAATGACAACTAATGCATTAAGAAAAAGTTACATTATTTTTCAGTCATTTTGACATACTGTCCTAAAACTCATCAAGGGCAGAACATATCATGTATGTCCAGTGCACCCCTGAGCCTTACACCAATTCTCTCCTGTAGTTGATCTTGTTAAATATTTCAGAGAGGAACATCATCTACCTAAACACCACTCTTGTTTCTGAAAATATTTTCTCTCCACTGGTTGCAAGTCACACTATAGAACAGTGGAACTGAGGAGTTGAGAGAAAAAATAATGCTCTCTATTTTCAGTTTGTATACTTTATGCATTTGAGTATAGTCATTTTCATGTCACCCTGTTGTTTGTTTGGGGCTTTCAACCAGTAACAGAGGAGGAGAAAGTGTTTTAAAAACCAAGGGCTTGTCCACACTTAAAATCCTGTAGCGCTTCAGGGTAGACACTACCTGTGCCAACAGGAGGGATTCTCTCATCAGTGTAGGTAATCCATCTCCCTGAGAGGCAGCAACTGAGTCGACAGAAGAAATCTTCTATTGACCTAGCACGGTCTACACTGGGGGTTAGATTGGTATAGCATCGTCTCTCAGGGGGGTGGATTTTTCACACCCTTAGAAGATAGCTGTACTGACGTAAATTCCCAGTGTAGGCCAGGCATAAGAAAACGTATCTATCTGTGAAACCACAACAGTTGGCAGGAGGACTTGGGGCAAGTGACTTTTTTTTTTAAGTTAAATTACAAGTTGACTGTCTCCTTTTAAATATTCAGTACGAAACTTTGATAATTCTCAAAAATCTCAATGCAAAAAGAAATAGCTGATGTGTAACTCTCTCTCTCTCACACACACACACAGAAGAGAAACTTGGTGTTCTGCTGGTGGTATTAAGGAAGGGAAGTGGGATGCAAACCTCCGTATAATGTCACAAAATGGACTAGTATAAGATCTCATGCCTGTTTGAATACAGAGCATCTTATTTCCAAACGAAGCCAAACACAAATAATTTCTGCCACTGATGAAGGCAAGTTAAAAAAAAAAAAAAAACTGTTTTCAGAGCTTTCAAAATAGCAAAGCACCCGCACTGGAAATAAAGTCATGTTTAATAGGATACTATTTCATATTCAACAGCCTCATCTACACCCCCCTTCTCCTCCCTAAAAATATTTTAAAATAAAACCCAAACTTGTAACAAACAAAATCAACCAAGCCAAAGAAAAATAACCCATACAGAATTTTTACCCCAAAAAGGGTAAAGAGCTTCCCACTAGGGAATTCACCTTTGCTTCATCTTTTTTCATGGAAGACAATCAGAAGCTATGGTGATGGGCAGCAGTATAAACTCCCAAGATAGACAGATAGATTTTATATAAGTAGGATAAAATTATACAGCTCTTCTAGAAGAATATTTCTTCATACTGACTGCATCATTAAGGCTAGATCCTGCCCTCTGCAGATTGGGTGGAAGGGGAGGGGATGAAGAAGAAAGCATAGAACTCATAGTGGTGCTTGGAAAGAACTTCCATTCCTGCCCACACTGACCTCATTGGACTTTAGATCAGGCTCCTGTTGCAGTCTGGGACAGTTTAGGGCCTGAACCAAAAATCAGTGTGCAATGAGAGCACATTCCGAGGTGTCTTTCGCTTCACTTATTTGAAATAGCTGGTGCCAAAGCGTGTAAAACCTCTGTCGCAGAAAACAGAGACACAACTGGGGTGGGGAAGAGAATAAAAACTGAGGTTCTTTTTAACCCTGAATTTTTTTTTTAAAGACTTACTCTTGAGGAATTAATGGAAATTAAGTTTTTTTTATGCACAGCATTAAGTGATTAAAAGCTTGTTCATCACTTTGCTTAATTTTAGAAAGGCCTACTTGCAGATCCTTTGAAATGCATAATTAATTAATAGCAATATGGTTACATGTCTACTGAAGCAAACAGTAGGTGCGAAGTTCTGTCGCCAAAGGAAAAAAAATTGCACAGAGCATAGGCAGCAATTAGGATATTCCAAAACTTTCCTTAGCTTTCCAGTGGAATCCTGTCTCCTTCTGCACAGCTATTGCACATCATTGACAAATCTCACTTACATTGTGATATTTATTGGTCCACAACTCATTTCGACATACACAAGATTTTTTTTGTCAATTGGATCTGACAGAAAAAAATAAAATAATCCTCTTTTACTTCTGCATTATCCTTTAAGTACTTAAGTTTTAATTATATCTCAGTCTACCTGAAGACATTTTGGGAAACTTCCAATAATGTGCATAAGCAGTTGAATACAGTGTAAAAGTGCATGTAATTTCCAAGTCCCCAGTTGTTAATGAAATCCCAAACATTCAGATTTTAATTGAACTAGATAAAGATTAAGAAGCTTAGCAGCAGCTGGCATTGCGAATTAGTTCTCAGCAGATTTTTATGTTGTACTCTAAATCATTGCTTTTGTAATCTTCCTAAATTGTCCTTTATCTTGCTAATGCAGATATGATTCTCAGAAAGCATTAGACTTCCACTGTTCCCATTGCCTGTAAAATCTTGAACTGTAAAATCTTAATAGTCTTTTTTTAATAAGTATTATGATCTATATGTATAATGTGCATTCAGTAAAATCTTACTGTAATTAGAAGAAAAGTTTTTAGTTTTTACGTGACCTGTTTTGCAGATTAGATTTATTAAACAGCATAAACTGTTGGAGCTGCATTGAGATCTATTGAGAGCTGTCTGGCACCAAGTGGAAAAACAGTTCTGAATTTAATATTTGGAGGTTTATCTGCTCGTATTCTCTAACAGGGCATTGGAAGACTTCCTCATTCTTGAGGTTCAAGGAGTTATGTATAAATGTGGTTGCCATACTTAAATATTATGATATTGTACACCAGGGTGAGCAAATAATATTTTCCTTGAAAACGTTTTCTAGCAATGAGAGGGAATACTCTGCTTACTGCCTGTCCCCTTACCTGATCTTTGTGCACTGCTTTTCTGGGTGTTTGTCTCTCTTTTCTAACTCAGAACCTGATCCTGCAACAGATCCTCCCCACAAGGGCCCATTTTTCAGGATCCAGGCCTTAGACCATAAACTCTGTGGGGCAAGGATCTATGTTTGCAAAAGCTTCAACACTACTCTCACAGTACTTTAGAGACACAAGGTGGGTGAGGTAATATATTTTAATTGGACCAACTTCTGTTGGTGAAAGAGACAAGCTTTTGAGCTGCACAGAGCTCTTCTTCAGATCTGTGTAGCTCGAAAGCTTGTCTCTTTCACAAACTGAAGTTGGTCCAATAAAAGATATTGCCTCACTCATCTTGTCTGTCTTATATGGTGGGACCACCACGGCTACAACACTGCAAACTCACAGTGCTTTGTCATCCACAGCAGTAGCTCATATAAATAATTACATCTATAATGGTACTATCACCATAAGTTCATATAGTGCTTACTTAGTTGCATGCGTTGTGCATTTTTTCTCACGCTGATGTAAATGTGTAGTTCCTCCACGTAACACATGGGTGTAAAAAATGGATGAGAAAAGAACACGGCCCACTGATTCCCTCATCCAGAACCATGAAGCACTTTAGTTCATTTTGTCTTCATTGTAAAACACACTAGTGATTTTCCAGACTGGTTTAGGAATCTCCAACACTTTAAGGCAGTTGTATGTGGTTTACAGGAGAAAATTACAAGTGGATAACACAGCCAACTGGGTTTTGGATATCGGAGATACTCTTTGGGGCAATTAATCAAACTCAGACTTCAACAAAGATGCCTAAGTACTATTAACCAGGGCTGTCCAGAGTAAGGGAATCCATCCTATAGAATTGTTCATAGGAGTGGCAGTATCCAGATCGAATTATTTGCATTACAGCACATCCTGCCTCCAAAGCTTTCTCCTACGGTTTCAGCTGAAGACATTATTCTCCTGCACTTCATGTCTTGAGCTGTTGTGCTGTAGTGATGTCTGCTGCCGAACAGTTATGCCCCACCACAGAGCTGGCTGCACTTGAGGCGAATGAAGTGATTATTAACCTTTACCTACCCTCAAGGGATGGTGACTGGCTCCTCTAGCTGTGTGATTCTTGAAAGACAGATGCCATAAGTGGTGCTGAGCAATTTTTTCCTATCTCAAAGTAAAATGAAACCGCTAACTTTTCATGTCTCTTTAGGTCCCTTATTACTTGCCAATTCCCCCTTAGTAATCTTCTCATTTCAAACACTGACATTCTGGCAGACCTGTTATTTTCAGAAATTATCTCCAAGTTTCAGATGGTGACATTCTGCTGAATCTTTTCAAGCATTTTCACTATCTAAACTTAAGCAAACTTGCCTAGTGATTCAGATGCTCACAACTCTACTTTCTTTTGTTACTATAAAACAAAGAGCAATCACTGTTCTCATTCAATTTCTTAAAGCATTAATTACAGTTTCTTACCCCCCCCCTTGCATTTTTGTGCTTTCATGGACATCAGCCAAGATTTTCAAAAAAGTGTCTCCTCACTTTGGGTACCTCATTTTTGGGGTGCCCAACAAGAGACACCATCGAAGGGCTTGATTCTCAGGGGACAGGTGCTCTGATCTATCTAAAAATCAGGCTTCTTTAAGGTGTCTCAAATTAGGCAACCAGAGGCAAAAGCCACTTTTGAAAATTTTGACCATCACATATGTGGAAGATACTCCTGGGTGAATAGCTGAAGCCACCATATTGGTTCTAGTGCTGAGACTACCATGAACCACTCTTGCAAAATGCATCATACAAAACAAATCCTGACCCTGTTGAAGTCAATAGGAGCTTTGCTATTGACTTTAGTGGTGCCAGGATTTCATCCACATCTGTCTTTATGTGAGGTATTTTATCTGGTACACATAAAACCATATCACTGTCCCCAAAAAACTACCAATGTAGTGTTTGAACCAAAGTTAAAAAAATGGAAACATTTTGAGTACAATGAAATACAGTTCACACACACACACACACACGGGGAATCAATCATTCAACAAAATATTTATATTATTGTAGGAAAATACACAGAGGGGAAAAGAACTACAAAGAGATTCTAATTATTTGGAGTACTGTTAAATGGACTAGTGAGCCTTATAATTAGAAGCATAATAATCACTTTAAGACAAATAAAAATAATGGCTCTTTTGTACTACATGGTATAATAATTGTAATAGTACTTTGCAATGGTTTATTAGTTATTGATATTAGCTTGTTGTCCTATCAAATTTTAGAATTCTGAAACACAGTAAATTATAATCACTGCTGGCCAGACTCAAGATATGCGTGAAATAACCAAGGGGAAAAAAATAAACTTCTGGGGAGGGGGGGGAGGGAATGTTAATTGTACAAGACAACTGATCATTCAAGTCCATGTACCTTAATCTGACGCTTGCAATCCACACACACACATTAATTGTCTCTCTGCCAGCTAATAACCAAACCAGACACTAGTTGACTTGAGAAAGGTTGCCCAGCGCTAAAAGCTATTGTGCTCGTGTCCACAGAAATATAGTGACTGAATACAGTAGGAAAACATCATTTCCTAATACATAACCACAGATGTTAAATTATATTTCTTCTATTACTCGAATCATAGGCAAAGGATGCTTCATTGAATACCAGAGGGGTAGCCGTGTTAGTCTGGATCTGTAAAAAGCAACAGAGAGTCCTGTGGCACCTTTAAGACTAACAGATGTATTGGAGCATAAGCTTTCGTGGGTGAATACCCACTTCATCAGACGCATTCATTGAATACGTGAGCTATTGGAATCACTGGTACAAGTACCACTTTCTGATGTTAAAATTCTTACTAGAATTTCATATATGTGCAACATTATATGCCAACACTGAAGCAACAAAGCAGAATAACATTGTATTGCCTCTTGTATTTGACCTGTAACCCAGAGTAGAGCTAAATAAATGAACTAGGAATTTACTGACAGTAGAGGAATCTCAGGAGCCCCAGATTAATACTTCCTAATTATTATTCATATCACATTTGCTTTAATATATTCACTCTGTTTTCCCCACAGATAAATGCAAAGTTCAGCCAAGTGCACATATTAGTTAGCTTTCAAAACCCACCAAAACATTGGGAAAAGCCCAATAAAGATTATAACAAACTACTGTTGTAGTTATCACACAAAAAATGCACACCAGAGTAAAGTAATAATTATTAGTGCATTAAAATGCTTTACTTAACATAGTGGTGATTCTGTGGCATGTAATTTAACGTATCAGCATTTTCAAACCTTTATTATTATTATTTTTTATCCTAATGGCGACGAAAAGTGTGTTAGGTGCCTCAAGGTAAAAAGATAAGGGGCCCAATTCTCAGCTGTAGACAAGGAGTGCTAGGCACAGCTGAGGAAGGAAAGCATCAAAGGGTCCTTCATGATCCCCCCGATCCTGGGGCCAATCTACATCAGCCTGGTCATTCCCAAATGGCTCATGCAGCATCTGGGGACTGCTAGGGTACAGAGACAGTGGTATAGCAGAGGAGCACCATGTTAGCTGCCTAAGGCAGGAAAGATCCTCCAGGGGAAAAGACTACAAAGTTTAGCGCCACTTTGTGGAACAGAATAAAGTGGCCAGAGTCCAGGCCAGGATAAAGGGAAAACTCTCCATCAGAGGAGCTCATGAACTAAAGCTCTTTTCCTGCAATGAGCTCTGCATGGGTGGGTCCCTTGAGCCTGTGCAGAGCTCCCATGACTTCAGTGAAGCTCCACACAGAACCAGGGAGACAAGTGTCAAAGCCGTCACAAACTTGAAGGGATGTGCAATCCTTCAAACTGCAGAGGGTATCGGGCCCTTTGTACCGAAGGGACTGTACCATGTGCCCTCATGGGCCTGCAGATATGGGCAAGGGAAAGTGCCCAGTGTGATCAAGAACTTTACACATCTGATGTTTTATCATAGCCATTAATTTACATGAGGGGAAAAAATCTGATACCTATAAAACACCTTTGCACATATTGATCACTAAATGAATCTGACTGTAACTTGGGGAAAAAAAAGATACATCACTTTTTAATGCAATTAAAAATATTAGCTCTGCCTTATGGCAAGATTTAAATTTTTGCTGCGAGGGCAATTTCAGGCATTGATATTTTAAACATGACTGATTTTCTTAATGCTAGAGGTTAACACACAATTGGCTATAGGCCTCACTATTTTCATTAGACTTTTTTTTTTAAACCATCTTCAGACAGGGACAGGTAAGCAACTCATTTACAGCAATACTACTGCCTCACTCATTCTGTACACAATGATGACACCTGGATATGATCCATAATCTGACCGCTCTCTCTTTTTTATATATATATATATATAGCTAAGTGGGGAAATCTTAAAATCCACAGGAGCTTTCCTTTTACTCTTCTGACTCAAATGCATTATTTTGCTTTCCCCTGCTTACATAAGAAAACAGTGTACCTGCTTACATAAGAAAACAGTCACTGGTTGAGATGGCTTTGTTTTCCCTTCATCTGAATACAATGAATAACTTTGGACATTGCAATACAGATAAAGCTGAGATAGCTTATATTTTCAATTGTTGTGTAGTGCAGCTGTATATTATTTCAGCTACCTGTAATGTCAGCAATGTAAACACAAGCCAAAGATACAATCTGCTTCATTTGTGGAGCTTTAACATACCAGTCTTTCAAATCCACTTCACTAATTTTTCAAACAATAGTATTACTTTTCTGGACAGCAAGTACATAACCTGGTAAGAACAGATCTATTCTGACAAGCAAGGCAAATTGTATAATGCTGCCTAAGTGGCAATGAGATTCATTAATTAGGTGGCTGCTTTAGAGTGTTGTTCCCCTGCAGCTATATTCTGCTCCAGGGTGTTTTCAATAGTATTGAATAGATGAAGCAATTACTAAACAAAATCCACTAACTGATGGCTACTGTCAGCTTTCTCTGGCTGCAGTTTCAGAGGGGTTTATGTATTTCCTGGACTATATGATTGAACTTAGAAAAATCAGTGTGATAGCATTAAAGTTATTCACATTTAGGGTGTGATTTTTAAGAATAGCCTCTACTTTTGTCAGCACAAAACGAGAGGCAGAATTAATTTGCTGTTGCAAATGCTAGCTGGAGGATATCTAACTGCCCGACTGCACATGCAAACCGGGTTGTCTGATATCTAAAGGCTAGTATTTGTGCTCTCTATTAACTGCAGGCACAAAACTACGTAAGTAGCAACTGGTCCTTCATTGATTGCAATTGCCTAGTTTGTATCTGTATTTGCGGTAACAGCATATGTACACCTAACTTTTAAAAAGAATAACCTTGTGGCCAGCCAAAATGTTCTTGTTCTGTTTCATGTGCTACTCATCAGTGTACTGTAATGCTGCCCCTGTTTTATGGTTCCCATAAGGAGACAAAATCCTGAGCATGTAAGCAAAATAAATATAGTACCAATGAGTCTTCATTAATAACAAACATTGTTTCATATTAAAGATGTGTTAACGTGCTTTTGTGTCTGTGTTGTTTCAGTTATTATGATGTTTATATTGTGCCTCATTAAAGTTGGGAGCAAAAGTAAAACAGTCTTCAGTCAGGAACATTTCACTGAAAGTTTAGGGTATCTGTAATTGTAACCAATCTTCTGCTCGGCATTAAATCTTCAAAGAATGTCAAAGAGTGTCTTAAAAACTAGAGATGCTTGACTCTATATAGATGAGGAACAGATGCACCTCTGTAATTTGCCCATAAACAAGTAAAAAATGAACCCATCAGCTATTCAGGGATACTTGCATGCAATCTGGCAGACACATCCTTTTTTTCATTGTTTTTTTGTTACAGTTTTTAATGTCTTCCGAACCAAGCCAATGCGCAGTGCTGTTAAAAAGCTTTTACACCGTCATATGTTTGTTTTCAGAAACTTACTAAACAGAAGTGCCATCTCAGAACTCTTGCCCTTACATAAAGGCGTTAGCCATTGCTCTTAGCCTCAGAACTCAACAGAACCCACCTCTCACTGTAAAATGGGCACACACAACGTACATTTATTTTCTGAGAAATTGAGATCACCTACCCTAAAAGTTTTTTTTAAGGTCACATCAATGGGTTTGCAGAAAAGAAGTCTGCATCAGCAATTAAACCAGCTCTCAAATGCAAGAAACACATTTAACTGAGCTCTTCTAGCTATTTTTTTTAAAGTGCCTCTAGAGTCATGTCTGGCTTTGCAGAGAAGTGCACACACTTACTGCTAAGTATTGATCTAATAGAGAAAAAAAGAAGGTGGGGGAGGGGGCAGGAGACAACCCACATCTGAATGACTTTCAGCGAAAGCTTTCAGTAAAAAGCCATTTCAAATAAAGGTTCCAAAAATCAGGTTTGGTCAATCCAATACACTTTAGAGTGCCCAATTTTCGATCTGATTTTCAACCTACAGTTTAAGATTAGTAGGCACTTACTAAATGACACATTTACCACGATGAATCCATGTCCCATTGTTCTGACTGATTGCAAACACCTTGCTATGAGGCACATACACAACCTGTCACTGACATGTTAATGGAAATGGTCAGCAAGATGTAAACTAACACCTAATGCAAAGTAATCAGCACAGAAATTATGCCTAATGTCTGGACTGTATTCAAAACAAAATCAGTCACAGGCCTCAGATTCAGGTAAGGCTTTCAAATCTCTGGAAATCCTATTTCCCTTCAGACTAAGGATGCTTCCATGCTCGATAAAGGCACAGCTAAGCAGGTGATCAGAATGGTATCACTCTGATAGCCTACTAAAAAGTACAAACTGTGTGCTGGTTTCTCTAATGAGCCAGAACATTGACACTTGGATTACATGTCTATGAAGTAATCCTTTCATTTCCTTATCTAGAAAGAGCAGAGAGAAAAGGAATAGAAAAAACAGCTCATTTCTAACTAAAGATTTTCAGTTACAAATCATTAAACAGGACTGAGTAAGATGTACATCAGAGGCTGATAACATGTGAGCTCTTACTTTGTTGAACTTTGTTTGCTAATGATCTCCTGCCTTGACTACTGCAACTTTCTCTGGTCTGCCTTCCCTGCCCTTGGCCATGCCCTACTCATGTCTCCAAAATGTGACTGCTAAAGTCATCTCTCACTGCTACTGCTTCACCTGCGTCAGGCTTCCTGTGTCTTAACACATCAGTTCAAACTCCTCATCCTCACTCGCAAGGAACTCCCAGTTGAAAAGGGACCCTGGTGGCTCCGGTCAGCACTGCTGACCAGGCTGTTAAAAGTCCGCTTGGTGTGGGGCTAAAAGGCTCCCTACCCGTCTCCACATGGCTCCCGGGAAGTGGCCAGCAGGGCCGGCCCACAACATTTTGGCACATGAGGCGGGGAGCTCAAATGACGCCTCCATGCCCCCTCACTTGGGCCAAAACTTTGAAAGGTCTCAATTCTGCCTTCTTCCTCTTCTACTCCTTTCATGGTACTGCTCTGCTACCTACCCCAATAAAGGAGAACTAACAACTTAAAATGCCTTGTTCAAAAATTTTAAGTAACACTTAACTTTCAAACGCCTGAACAGCAAATGTAACTTTTCTTGTCTGCATAGTAAACACTGGCATTTTTATCTGTTTGAATAATCAAAGTGGTGCTTTCCGTGCCTTCTTGGTTGCAAAGATTTGAACTGCTTCCTGAAGGTCCACAGTCTGGGCCAGCTCATGCTCTATTGAGATGGTTGCAAGGCCGACCAGCCTCTCCTGTGTCATTGTGGAGCGTAGATGTGTTTTTATTAACTTCAGCTTGGAGAAGCTGCGTTCTCCACTGGCAACTGTTACAGGAAGTGTTAGAAGTATGCGCAGAGCAACAAAAGCATTTGGAAAGAGGGTGGTCATCTTATTTGTGCACATATATTCCAGAACAGCCTTTGGAGTTGATCCTGCTGAAATGTATCTTGAAAGGGCTTTCAGTTCATCACCTAAATCACTCACATCAATATCGCGCATGTCATCATGTGTCAACACTGTCTCTAGTGCCCTGCATTGCTGGTGTAGGTCTTCTTCAGGTATAGTGAGGAGTTTTGGAATATCATACAACATCCGAAATATACTGCTGTATTCCTTGAGCTGCATGAAACATTCTTCAACTGACTGTATTGCACAATCTAGCACCTGGTTAAAGAATTCAACTTTGAATTGTTGCTTGGGGTCTCTTATGGGATTATCCCGTGCTTCGTAATCAAAATGTCTTCTTCTTCAGTGACTCTTGTATTCTTGAATGGGTGGGAAAATAGCTTCAGTGTGAAGTTCCTCTGCCAACTTCTGTGCACTCTTCAGAACGTTTCGAAATCCCTCATCTGACTGGTAAGACTGTAGGTATGACTTTGCTTTGTCCAGTTGTTCCATTGCTCCAGATATATCAAGGTCAACACCTTGGAGTCTCTTGCTTACAACATTTATTTCAAACAGTATGTCATGCCACAACACTAAGCCACACAGAAATTTGAAGTTATGTATGTTTCTGGTGATTCCAGTAAAGAGACTCTGATGCAATCTTCTCTTGATGCTGATCATCTATGGTGGCCTTTAATCTTAGTCTCATCTCAAGCTCTTTCCACCTATGGAATGCTCTCTGGTGATTTGCTGCCTTCTCATGGCATGCCAGATTTCTAGCCAGATTTTTCCAGTCCTTTGTTCCTGTAGAACCCATGTGGCTGGAACATTAGACTGGAAGAGTTTGCAACAAAAACAGTATGCAGCATTCTGGGTTTTTGAGTACATACGCCACGGCCTCTCCACTTTGTCACCATTGGAGATTTCACGCCAGTAATGTGTTGGATGGGGGAACATGAAGTTTTTCACTTGCTGTGGCCCATGCAGTACAAGGAAGCCCCTCAGGCTACTTCTCAAGTGGGTCCACAGTCCTGGATCATCTAGACTTAAGGAACTAAACTCAGCAGCAGCTGTTTCTTGTGCCTCCACTACACTCTTCTCTGATCTACACTTTTCTTCAGGAATGTGCATGGTTACATCCATTTGAGATGGAGATATGGATGCTGCAGTAGCTGCCAGGTCACCTGCACTCTGACTAACTGGAAGATCAGGCATCTCCTCACCACTCACATCCTCACTGGGGCCGGAAGGCTCACCGTGAACATTTGTGTCTATGTATCTCAGGAGAGCTCCTTCCTGCTTAGATAGAAAAGCTTCCTTTGCTTTCTTTCTTTTTCTGAATGCTGCCCCAGAGGGGTGTTTTCTTCTTTCACTCATGACTGCTGTTCTGTGCCAGCTATAGTGGCTCTCAACACTCAATTGAAGGGGACAAAAATCAGGCTGGTAGCAGGGCCTGAGTGAGGGAAGATATCAGCGTCTTAAGGGCCTAACTGGCTCCTACTACTTCAGTTGACTGCTTGTTCTCCTCAAGGGGGTTCAGGGAAGCAGCAGGAAAGAGGAAGCTCCCTGAGAAGCTGGTGTGAATTAGTCCAGGCTCCTGGGGGTGCTAGAGAGGTACATAAGAGGCTCCTCCTCCTCTCTCTCCCTGAAGCTCCTGCTGCTTTCTGTTCTTCCCTTTCACCTTTTCTCCTGCCTGCCTGTTATGTCTCTTGTACCCTCCTTCCTCCAGCACAGCACTCCACCATCTCTGTGCATCTAGAGCAGAGAGAATACATATGCACCGGCAGCAGACACAATTTTCTACATTCTAGATCCTAGTGGTGCCCCCCCACGGTCTGGCACCTGAGGCGGCCGCCTCAGTTCGCCTCATGGTAAGCCCAGCCCTGGTGGCCAGCATGTCCCTCGGGCTCCTAGGCGTAAGGGTAGCCATGGGGGCTCCACACGCTGCCCCCACCCCGAGCTGTGGGGCAGCGCACAGAGCCCCCTGGCTCGCCCCTCCACCTAGGAGCCCGAGGGACATGCTGGCCACTTCCCAGGAGCCGCCTGAGGTAAGTGCTGCCTGGAGCGCACACCCAGCACCTCCTCCTTCACCCAAACTCCCTACTGGAGCCCACACACCAACCCCCTCCCACACACCAACCCCAGCCCTGAGCCCCCTTCTGCACCCCAAACCCCTCATCCCCAGCCCCACCCCATAGCCCACACCCCCAGCTGGAGCCCTCACCCCCTGCACTCAGAACCCCTCAGCCCCACCCCAGACCCCGCATCCCCAGCCAGAGCCCTCACCTCCCCATGCCCCAACCCCAGCCCTGAGCCTCTTCCCGCACCCTGAACCCATTTCTGGCCCCAGCCCAGAGCCCATACCCCCACACACACACCCCAACTCCCTGCCTCAGCCCGAGCCCCCTCCCACACTCTGAACCCCTAGGCCCCAGCCTGGAGCCCCCTCCTGTATCCCAAACCCATCATCCCCAGCCCCACCCCAGAGCCCACCCCCCGAGCCGGAGCCCTCACCCCCCTCTCGCACCCCAAGCCCCTGCCCCAGCCTGGTGAAAATGAGCGAGTAAGGGTGAGCGACGGAGGGAAGGGGGATGAAGTGAGCGGGGGCGGGGCCTCAGAAAAGGGGCGGAGGGCAGGGGGTGGGAAAAGGGTGTTCAGTTTTCTGTGATTAGAAAGTTGGCAACCCTACCCCCACCGCCTGCCAATTTCTACGCTCTTGACAATCTTTCAGCCTTATTCCTCTCTTCATCTTCCCCCATTCTCAGTGCCTTCTACCATGCCAACTGAGAGAGTCTTCCTGTCCTCATGCATCAAGCCAAACAGCCTCTCTCTCCTGCTACAAATCCCTTCTTAAAACTGACCTCTTTCAGAAATTCCTCTGAAATTTCTTGGGTGCCTTTCCCAACGGCAGCTAAAAAAAATCTAAACCCTGCGCAGTCCACAGTCAAACATCAAAAAATAAGAACAGCCATACTGGGTCAGAACAATGGTCCATCTAGCCCAGTAACCTGTTTTCTGACAGCGGCCAGTGCTAGATGTGTCAGAGGGAATGAACAGAACAGGGCAATTATCGAGTGATCCATCCCTTGTTGTCCAGTCCCAGCTCCTGGCAGTCAGAGGTTTAGGGACACCCAGAGCATTGGGTTGTCTAATAGCCATTATTATCTTGGCTAATAGCCATTGATGGACCGATCCTTCATGAACGTACCTAATTCTTTGTTGAACCCAGTTATACTTTGGATCTTCATAACATCCCCCAGCAAGGAGTTTCACGGGCTGTGTGATGTGAAGAAGTACGTCCTTCTGGTTGTTTTAAACCTGCTGCCTATTAATTTCATTGGGTGACCCCTGGTTTGTGTGTCATGTGAAGGCATAAATAACACTTCCTTATTCATTTTCTCCACACCATTCATGATTTTATAGACCACTATCATATCCCCCCTTAACCATCACTTTTCTAAGCTGAATAGTCGGTCTTTTTAATTTCTTCTCATATGGAAGCTGTTCCATACCCCTAATCATTTGTTTGCCCTTTGTACTAATTCCAATTCTAATATATCTTTTTTTGAGATGGGGCAACCAGAACTACATGCAGTATTCAAGTTGTGGGCGTTCCATGGATTTATATAATGGCATTATGATATTTTGTGTCTTGTCTATTACACACATACCCTTCATGATAATGAAGAAATTAATAAGACGACCAAATTCAGATCAAGCCTTCTCCCCAGGTCCTGGTTTTCCTCCTTCAAACCTACTCAGTTCACACCTTAAATCCTCTCAAGAGAGCCATTCCCAACTCTCTTTGAAGTTAAAAGGCACTTGGCCTGTGGGCAACAGCAGAACTTTTGTAACTTTCCCAGAAGATGCAACACCTGCTCCCAAGGTGTGGTGTTTCAAGGAACTTCCAGGTCCTCCCTCTTCTGATGTCTTCTGTCTTGTGTGTGTCTTTTTGTGTGTTGTGTTTTTCTTCTCTTATTTAGGCCACACACTTTTCATGAGAGGGAACATCTCTTATCCACATTCTGTAAAGCACGATGTAAATTTACAGCACATCACAATTTTATTCAAATACTAAGAATTATACAAAGCGACAAAGAGTCCTGTGGCACTTTATAGACTAACAGACGTATTGGAGCATAATCTTTCGTGGGTGAATACCCACTTCGTCAGACGCAACATTATACAGACAGTTAAGCACCATGACATAGAACTGCTCGGATTCCAGGATCACATTTCATTTTTAAAGAAAAGTCAGAACATGTAAAGCCAGCCCCCATAGATTGAATATGTGAGACAAAGACTTAATGTTAATATTAATAATTACACACAAATACTAACTGGATTTCATTGGTTCTTCCTCACTTACCACTGTAATTTACCATGATGTGGCAGACACTGGTTTGTTTGATTTTTAAACAGAAAATTAAGACCTCTGCTTTTCACTGATGTGTGTTGTAACAAAGGGAGAGCTTGTTGAAAAATGCCAACTGCGGGGTGGGGAGGGTTGCACATTTCATAGCTTGTGTTGGCCAAGCTTGCTGCATGCATCGGGGTCTCCTGCATTCCTCCATCCCCCTCACAAGCTCCCTATGTGCCACTACCCTCTCTGTGTGCCTCCCATTTTCCCCTCCCCACCCATGCCAAGGGCTCTCTGGGCTCCCCTTGCTCACAGACCAGGTTCCCCAATCTCTGCCCCCCACCAAGGGTTGTGTGTGTTGTCATTTCCCCTCCGGCCCAACTGCAGAGTTGTTTGAAGCTACAGCTGTGCTTATCAGCTGGCAGGGGCTCCATGCGTCCTCTATTTTTCCCCTTTTGTTTTCCAATTTTTGCCAAAAATCAATGAAGTTCTGGCCAATGATGCCTAGAACACTCTTTGAAATTTAGGAACTGATCAGATGCTGCATTCAAAAGTTATCGTGTAATGTACAGACAGAAGAATGCCATCAAATTAAGCGTAAGAAGGTTCAAGCTTGGCAGATTACTTTTTGTGGTAATTTTTTTTTTTAATTCCTTTTTTTTTTTTAAATTTCTCATGAAAATATTTTGGTTTTTCACTGAAAAGGAAAAAAAAAACCCTGCAGTTTTCAAAACCCCCTTTTTTTTTAAATTAAAACCTATTTTTTAAACCAAGAACTTAGATTGTACAACTCTTTTGGATACAGACCATCTTTCTGTTATGTGTCTGTACAGAGCCTGTCACCATGCAGCCCTGGTCCGTGAATGGGGCTCCTGGATGCTACACAATACAAATAAATAAATCATATTATTAATAATACATTGAACATTTTAATCAATTTTGGTTCAGTTTCTAGTATATCGGAAATCTGGAAAATTTCAACCAGTTCTAAATAAGGATTATATAGGTATTTACTTTTTTTGAAAAAATTAAATGTCCAGGTTATTTTGCTCACTACCTATACTATTCAAATTTCCTAAGAAAATCTGATTTGAATCCTAGCAGAAAAAATTGCAAATCATGAATACATGGGCATCATACTGTAGTGTGTAACAGTTACTACTGAAGGGAAAAAGTAACCTAGTCATCAATTCAAATAAACACTCCACTAGTACTTATGATGATTTATCAGCACTGATATTGGTGGGAGTTGATGTATTTGCGCAAGATTAAACTGGCGCCTCCAAAGCACATTTCGAGACTCCAAATGGGAGGAAACAGAGGAGATGGAAGCAGTAGGTGAAAACAGTTTAAAATATTAATAAAAAATTAATTCAGAAATTGTAGACTGAGGAAGTGCAATGGGATTAATTCAGGCCTTTATCGTGCAAATATCATGCAAATATTACCGAGTGTACTACAGTAACTCCTCACTTTAAGTCGTCCCGGTTAACTTTGTTACGTTGCTGATCAATTAAATGATCAATGCTCATTTAAAGTTGTGCAATGCTCCACACTTACGTTGTTTGGCTGCCTGCTTTCTCCAAAGCTGGCAGCCTCCCTATGCCACCACCTCCCCCCCCCCCCAGCGTCTCCCGCCCACCGGCAGACCCCGCGGATCAGCGCCTTCCCCCACCTGCCCGCGGCAATCAGCTGGCTTGCGGCGTTTTGGGGGCAGGAGGGAGGGGTGAGGAGCGAGGACTCGGCGCGCAAGCTCCCAAACGCCGCAAGCTAGCTGATTGCCCCAGGCAGGAGGCGGGGGGGAGGGAGGGGGAGCCTGTGCGCCCAGTCCTCGCTCCTCCCCCCTCCCTCCTGCCCCCTAAACGCCGCAAGCCAGCTGATTGCCCCGGGCAGGAGGGAGGGGGGAGGAGCAAGGACTCGGCGCGCCTTCCCCCTCCCTCCCTCCTGCCCGCGGCAATCAGCTGGCTTGCGGCGTTCTGGGGGCAGGAGGGAGGGGAGAGGTGCAAGGACTCGGCACGCCTCCCCCGTCCCTCCCCTGCCTCCTGCCCAGGGCAATCAGCTGGCTTGCGGCGTTTAGAAGGAAGGGGAGGGAGGGGGGAGGAGTGAGGACGCAGTGTGGGAAGTAAAGGGGAAGGAGGTGGGGGGAGAAGAGGCAGGACAAGGATGGGAGTTTGGGGGGAGTGGGCGGGCCGAGGGTTAAGCCCCCCGCCCCTGGTGCTTGCAGAGTAGGGGAAGCTGCCGCTGCTCCTCAACCTGCTTCTCCTAGCCTACAGCACCTTCAGCCTCCTTGCCTGCCTCATCTCCAGTGCCAGTGGGCTGTGCCTGTGTAGGGTAAGGCAGGGGCACCTCCCAACTATAGTACAGTACTTGTATTAAATTGCTTGTTTAAAATGTATATAATGCCTTTTGTCTGGCAGAAATTTTTTTTCCTGGAACCTAATCCTCCCTATTTACATTAATTCTTATGAGGAAATTGGATTCGCTTAACATCGTTTCACTTAAAGTTGCATTTTTCAGGAACATAACTACAACGTTAAGTGAGGAGTTACTGTACTACGACGACAGTCCCATTGCGTTGAATTGCAGGGTTGGTCCTTTGCATTGACCATTGGTTCTCTTGTAATGCATCTACATCATCTTGTAAACGTGTGTGATTATCAATTGTTAGAATTTCAAAAAGACAGGGAAGGCAAGAACCACATCTCAAGGCCACTCCCATAATTAATATAACAAATATTATTAATTTCCATTGTGGTAGCACCTAGGACTAGGGCTCCACTGCACTAGGCGCTGTACAGACACTGAGCAAAAAGATGGTCCCTGCCCCAAAAGAACTTACAACCTAAACGTAAGACAAGAGACAAAAGATGGATACAGACAAATGGAAGACCATATAGAAACAATGAGACAATATTAGTCACATGATAGGCACCGGTCTCAGTCCACCAACTGCCTAACTACTGTCAAGTGATATTTTTCTTAAGGTGCTCCTCAAAATCTAATTGGAATCTTTTTTACTATGATAAAAAAGACCAAAGCCATCACTAGGTCACGTTATCCACCCCTTTAACCTAAAGCTAAAGGAAATATCTGAGCCGTGAAGGACATCCTTTCACCGACGCCTTTTCAACCACACTAGTTACACAGAAGCTCCTCATACTAAAACAGAGAAGCTGTCCCAAATCCATACTTGATTGCTTATTCGGAAGGAAAATGTTTGCTGCAAGCAGTATTTTTCCCTCACTCACTTCTGTGATCATGCAAATGAAAAAGTAAGTTTCACAAGTCTTTGATTTGGTTTGTATTTTGTTAAAAGGGGTAATTAAAGATGACAGGCCAAAAGCAAACTTATGATATAGAAATGCACCATTTTCTTCAAGTTTCTGGTCAATTCAAAAACTCTACTGTGTTTCCTAACACAGTTATGGTACTCTGCATTAACCAGTGCCGCAAGGTTAGCATGCAAAGCACCCAGCCTTCCCAAGCCACACTGTCTACTTTCTCTTCCATTCCTATGTGCAGCGGCGGCTCCAAGCACTAGCGCTCCAAGCGCGTGCCTGGGGCGGCAAGCCGCGGGGGGCACCCTGCCGTAGGGTGACCAGATGAGGGGAATAAAATATCGGGACACATGGGGGGGGGGGGGGGGCTGAGAAAAAAAGGGGAAAAAAAGCCGAGCGAGTCCCGCCTGAGAGGAAAAAAAAAAGTGCTGCCTGCGGATATCTCTGTAACACATCCCGACCAAAGATCGGTCGGGACGCGGGACAGAGACCGAAATATCGGGACGGTCCCGATAAAATCGGGACATCTGGTCACCCTACCCTACCAGTCCCTGCGAGGGCGGCAGTCAGGCTGCCTTCGGCGGCTTGCCTGCAGGAGGTCTGCTGGTCCCGCGGATTCGGCGGCAATTCGGCGGCGGGTACGCCGAATCCGTGGGACCGGTGGACCTCCCGCAGGCATGCCGCCGAATCTGCAGGACCGGCGGACCTCCCGCAGGCACGCCGCCGAATGCGCGGGACCGGGGACCTCCCGCAGGCGCACCGCCGAAGGCAGCCTGCCTGCCGTGCTTGGGGCGGCAAAAAAGCTAGAGCCGCCCCTGCCTATGTGGAAGCAAGGTATTGACATTTGCAGGACTTTGAACTCTCAGATGACAGGAGGCAGGCAGGCAGGCAAATTCAGAATTTAAGGCCACAAGAGACCATTAGATCATCGAGTCTGACCTGCTGAATAGGTGACAGGCCATTAAATTTCACCCAGACTCCTGTATTGAGCTCAATAACTTACGTCTGGCGAAAGCATAACTTCCAGAAATATATGCAGGCTTGATTTGAAGACTTAGGGAATCCACCACTTCCCTGGGTAGTTTATTCCAGTAGTCAATCACCCTTACTGTTAAAAAAAAAGTGCCTAATTTCAGTTTATCTGACTTCAGCTTCCAGCCATTGGTTCTTGTTATAACTTTCTCCGTTAGACTGAAGAGTGGAGAGACACAGCAAGCAGCAACATGGGCTGTGAACCTAAACCCAGGCTAGGTACAATTTTATGATAATGAGCTTCTTACATCTTACTTCATCGAGATGGCTTCTTTGCAAACTTTACTAACTGATTGCACGAAATGTAAAACAAATCACGTCACCCACAGTTGCAATGCAGCCACCTCTGGAGTGAAATGTGGCAGCGGCTTATCAGCACAATGATAGGTTAGGTCTGGAAATGAGGAATACCATATGCAGTTGAAACACCAGAGGGCATTTAGGTCTGCAGAATATACTGAAGCATTACTAGTAAATCAAATTAGAGTATGACAGTGCAACCCCTCTATACTTGTAAATATAGCCATGGGATTCCTTTTAAAATTAATGCTCATTAAAGACCCATGTTTTTTTTCAATAAACACTGGTGGCAAGAACATTGGTTTTATGTCAAATTTGGAAAATGGCACCTCCACCATTGCTGCAGTGGTTTAATTAGATGTATTAGTCCTGTGTCCCTTTCACAATAGATTTAGTATTTACATAGGTCTAGATCCTCCGGCCCTTACACAGCAAATCTCCCACTGGAATTAATGGGACGAATGATCTGAAAGTTTTGCCTGCCTGAGGAATAGTCGCTTACCATTTTCCTCTGTCATTCCCTATGGTCACTCATGGTATAAGTACTCTGTGTGCTACTGGAGATGGACAATTGTATCAGACAAGCTGGGTATGAACCCTGTTCCTTCCGCCCCATAAATGCAGGTCTGTAGTATTTCAGCTGAAGTACTATAGCTATCAGTAGTAATAGGTCCTATCGTTTGTCTGGGAGTCCGTTAGTGGAGGGCAACATCATGTTCAAAAGCACCTTATATCTGTTTGCATTATTATTTATCATTTCTCTTGCAGTAGTCCCAAAGGATCAGAGCCCTGTTGCACTAGGCTCTGTACAAACACAGTCCCTTTCTCAATGAGTTTACAATCGAAACAAACAACAAAAACAGACAAAGGGGGTTTCACCATAGAGCTGCATAAGACACAGGCTTGCCAGCAGGTTGATAAAACACCTGAGATAAAGTAGTATAATCAATAAGAACAGTGTAGATTTAAAAACTATTGAGTATGACATGATCAATTCATACCACAATAAACTAGTAGAACAGAACATCTGCAGCTACAATAAGCTAATTTAATGATACTTCATCAAGTGCTCACACTTTCAACTACTGTTGTTCATGGTACAATGAAGCCTGTGTAAAAATATGTCATGAGTCAATATGGCATTGTAGAGAAAAGAAAAGACCCACACATCATTAAAATTTTAAGTAAGCCTTCATTAAATAAAATACACCAAATTAGCTCCTTCAGAAGAATTTAATTAGTCAATACATGCAGGTTAAACTCACAATATGCCATTGTTATTTTGCGAAGCCATTCATTTTCTTAAAGATGTGCCATAAAAAGGATTTTTTTTTTAAAAGCAAGTAAAACACCACAATTCTTTTAAGAAAAAGACAAAGTATCCCTTGTAGGCCATGCAAACATCTCAAAACATTTCCATATGAAAACATTTTTCATTGGTACTGTGTATAGAATGCTGCCTTGTTAAGTTGATTTCAACCATGTTAGCCATCTTCATTAAAAAGGTCAGGGATAAGATTCCACTTTTCACAGCAAAAAAAACTCAACAGCTGCAGAGTAAAGGAGGGACAACAGATTCTTAAACAGAAAAGAGGAATTACCAGCTACCTAGCTTGAACTGAAACCTTGGGAAGCCCCATCTGCAGTTTCAGTCATTACAAATCATGATAATTATGTGAGTTTGCGAGCCCATATATAAAATTTCAATACCTATGAGGAACTGCAATGCTGCAATGTCCACAATACAAAAACGTTGCCAGCTCATTTTGAGAGGCTTCAGGCTACTTGTAACAGAGAGAGGAGATGAATCAATAAAATGTTATCAGTAAAACAGTTTGATTCCTGCACAGTTAAGCGCATGGCCACTTCTATATCTCAATCCCCTCTGGTCAATATAATTTTACACAGTTACCCAGTTCTCAGCAGTGAAATGATACTGGTGGATGTTTCAGATATTCTAAAGCACTTATTTCTACGTGGGGGAAGGGAAAAAACAGAATACAATTTTTTTTCTATTTTGGTTCAGAACCACAGATTTTTAGCACAAGCTTAAATGCTAATAGTTCTCTGCCCCAGCTCTGGTAAATTAAGTTATTCTGAAAAGGTTCACTAGGACTAATCCTGAATGATTTATTCTCCCCGCCCCCAACCTCAACAGGAGATTTGGGTGAGTAAGGCAAGCAAGATTTGGATTTGATCTTTCACTGCATGTAAAGATGAGACTTACAAACAGGGTTAGTTTCTGCCCACTTTACTCAAGCACTTTTTAAGAAAAGGGGAAAATGCTGGTGAGTAAGGCAAACAGAACTTGGCCCTCTCACAAGGATTTAAGAAACCGAAAATAATACTGACACAGACGAACTCTAAAGTTAATCTAATATTCCATCATATATGCATGTAATTCCTCATGCATACCCTTAATTTCCAGCTTCCCATCTGAGCATGTAATATAATAATGCCTACGGTTAATCACACATCTCCAAAGAGTTGCATTTCCTGGATAAATAAAACAGCAAACATACCTCCAAACACAGGAAGAAATCATTGTCATTGCTAACCAACTACAGTACTCCAGAGGCAGGTAATGTTCACAAGGAAGCTCAAATTAGACACAAATCCACTTTCCTTGATTTAATTTGATAATGGCTTACTAAATGAGTATAATCCTATTAAGGGCCCAATCCTGCTGTGACTGAAGTGAAAGGTAAATCTCCAATAGACTTTAATGGGAGAAGGACTGAGCCCCAACACCTATGCAAGGTTAAAAATATTTCTGCTTTTTCATTTTGTCCCCATTTTCATCCAATTATCTCTCATCTATTTTCTTCTGCTAGTCAGCACCCTGCACTGCACCCAAGAGGCTAAGATAACAGCTGATCCCACAGCCATTAAAAGACAAAAGGCATTTGCTATGAGTATTTGCTGCAGTGCAAGAACTCCTACTCTCACACTCAATTCCAATTAATCAAGGATTATGTCGCTAACAAAATTTCACTAAAACCAAGATCAAGCTACTTATTCTCCCTCTACCTCATAGTAAATCGGTTCTGAAAGGTTTAGTTTACAAATATTTTAAGATCATTTAAAAAATGCGCAAAGCCTATAGAATGTATGCCTGGTATTTTTTTCTCCCTTTGCTATACCTTTACACTAGGAAACACGTATAGCTACATTGTTGGCATAAAATTCTAGCTTAATGGTTAAAACATAAGCATGATGTTTTTTTCTGTTGAAAAAACCAGCACAACACAGATTTATATGATACAATCCAAGCTGTTCTAACATGTTTGGGTTTTTATGTGACAGAGATCGGTTTTACAACTTTCCCCTAAATAGGCTATCATTTTAGCATTGTAAACCATTAAACTTACATTTAAATAGCAAAACTGTAGTGATCATCACATGTCCTATATCACCGTTCTGCACTGTTCATCCACAACAAACCAGGATGAAGAAAGCGGTTTATCATACTAGAAGATCAAACTTAGCAAAATATAAACAAATCAGTCCCTTTTAAAAAAAAATAACTTCAGAAATCAAATAAGTTGCTGGGGGAAGGTTAGAGCTTCCCGAGTAGAGATTCCATTGGGAGAAGGAGTTTTAGATTAACACCACAATACATTCAGAAATAAATAGATAAGCCTTTTGCTCTGCAACACTAGCTGATATTGCAAGACTGGAACTAAGTCTTAGAAAACAGAGGGAACTGTTAAAAAGCATTTTTTCCCCGATCTGTCTGCTTTTGTTTTGTAATCGAAACCATCAAATGAACCACATTTCTATATCGCATGAGGGATTATCACAATGAAAAATATTCTGACTTGATAACGCTTTTTAATTGTAAAATTTTGGTCAGCTTTGTACTTAAGCTAGGAGGAAAAATGATTTTTTCACTACACTGATAGAGCTGAAAAGCAATAAGGGAACGCCAAGATAACCACAAGTATGGACTGTCTTTCTGATATAATACAAGTCCTTTAAAGTGAGAAAACAATGTGATTAGATACTTGTGCTGGGGGAGAAAGATACAGTTAGCAGTTTCACTCCATCTGTGAAAATTCCTTAAGCCTGGTTTCCACTTCATTTGAGTATGTGGATTAAGCAGCACTTACTTAGGCTACGTCTACTCTACCCGCCGAAATCGGCGGGTAGCCATCGAACTATTGGGGATCGAATTATCGCGTCTTGTCTGGACGCGATAAATCGATCCCCGAACGCGCTACTTCGAACTCCGGTACTCCTGCAGGGCGAGCGGAGTTACCGGAGTCAACGTGGGAGCCGCGAACGTCGATCGCGCGCCGCGCGGACGCGAGGTAAGCGCGCCAAATTCGAACTAAGATACTTCGACTTCAGCTACGCTAATAGCGTAGCTGAAGTCGAAGTATCTTAGTTCGATCCCTGCCCTAGTGTGGACCAGCCCTTAGATTCACCTTCAGGCTGGAAGGAGCCCAGTTTTCACTATCATTACTAATGCCTCTAGCCATGGTTTGTGTGTTTTCACTAACAGTGTTTCTCTCCTCAGTCACCAGGGTTGTTTTTTTTTCAGACTGGTGGGGAACCCAGGTAACAGGCAAGTAGGTCACAGCAGCACCCATGCCCAGCTAATGAGAATGCGCAACATTTTGCTATGAGCCCATAGATTCCAAGACTAAAAGGCACCATTGTGATCATCTAATCTGACCTCCTGTACAACAGACCATAGAACTGCCCCAAAACAATTTCCAGAGCAGATCTTTTAGAAAAACATCCTATCTTGATTTAGAAATTGCTAGTGATGGAGAATCGACCACGACCCTTGGTAAATTGTTCCAGTGGTTAATTACCCTCACTGTTAAAAAAGCTACAGCTTATTTCTAGTCTGAATTTGTCATGATTCAGTGGATGGAAGGTGAAGCTAGTTATACCTTTCTCTGCAACACTGAAGAACCCATTATAAAATATTTGTTCCCCATGTAGGTACTTACAAACTGATCAAGTCACCCCTTGACCTTCTCTTTGATAAACTAAATAGATTGAGCTCCTTGAGTATCACCATAAGGCATGTTTTCTAATCCTTTCAACTCTCTGGTGGCTCTTCTCTGAACCCTCTCAAACATATCAACATTCTTCTTGAACTGTGGACATCAGAACTGGATGCAATATTCCAGCAGCGATTGCACTACTGCCAAAGACAGAGGTAAAATAACCTCTCTACTTCTACTTGAGATTTTCCTGTTTACTCATCCAAGGATACATTCGCCCTTTTGGCCACAGCATTGCACTGGGAGTTCATGTTCAGAGGATTACCCATCATTATCCTCAAATCTTTTTCATAGTCACTGCTTCCCAGATTATAGTCCCCCATCCTGTAAGTATGGCCTACATTCTTTGTTCCTAGATGTATCATTTATATTTAGCCATATTAAAACACATACTGTTGCTCAGTTTACAAAGCAATCCAGATCACTCTATATCAGTGACGAGAACTCTTTATTATAAACCACTCCCTCAATTTATGTGTTTTCTGCAAACTTTATCAGTAATGATTTTATGTTTTCTTCCAAGTCAGTGATAAAAATGTTAAATAGCCCGGGCCAAGAACAATCCCTGCAACACTCCACTAGAAAGACAGAGGCTCAATGATAATTCCCTGTTTATAGTTACATTTGGAGATCTATCAATTAGCCAGTTTTTAATCCATTTAATATGTGCCAAGTTAATTTTATATTGATATAGTTTTTTATTCAAAATGTAATGTATTACCAAGTCACATGTCTTACAGAAGTCTGAGTATATTACATCAACACTATTACTTTTATCAACCAAACTTGTAATCTCATCCCCCCCAAAAAATCGAATTTATGCTCATAAATGAGCAATTCCAATTTCTCGTTTGTTACCCAAGCTCCTAGCATTGGTGTATAGGCAATTAAAGCATTTCTTCCCTTCACGTCCTTTGGTCCCTTGACTAACTTTGTTCTCAACATCTTGATTCTGTGCTAAATGAGTGCTCATATCTACCCTCTTTTTACCCTCCCCTTTTGTTATTGGTTTAACATCCTTATGACTACCCAAGCCGGCCTGTTCCGGAGGAGACTGGTTCATCTTCTACTGAGGTGGAGGCCACCCAGATTATACAGTCCCCTCTACCTATGGCAGGTGGACCAATGTTCCACAAAACCAAAACTCTACAGCACTTACTTAGCCAGCGGGTCTCTTCCAGAATCTTCTGTCTTCTAGATTCTTGTGTTCACAGTACAGGAAGGATCTCAGACAAGATCACTTGGACATTATTCTTCTTCAGCATGCATCTGAAGTCCCAGAAGTCATCTGTTATTTGTGAGCTATCCCACGATGCCATATCATTAGTGCTGATTATGAACCATCACCAATGGAGACTTGCCCGCTGACTTCAGAAGCCTATCCAGTCTTAGAATGACATCTCATGTCTTGGCAGTGGAGCTTGGTACACCCTAAAATAAATCAGCCAGCACTCCTGCCAGTGCACAAAAAAATGTGGCCTTACCCAAATCCATACAGTCATTTTTGGGGCCATTAGCCAACCCCACTAACCCTTACTCCCTAGATACTGAGCTGCACAGCTGTAATTTATAGCAAAATTTGCCCCAGTGTTTTATTAATATTGCTTTGATGATAAATCTAGCCTGAGTGGACAAGAAATTACCACTGAGATTTTCAAAGCCACATAGGAGATTTGGAAGCCCATTTCCCATTAATTTTAGACAATGGCTCCAATATCAAACATACAATAGCTATCATATATGCCAGAGGAGTAGCTCATCAGTAGTGATGTTGCACTTCACATATGAAATATCATAACACCAAGTAGCTTCCATTAACTCTCTGCATTCTTTATTATCTTATAATTTCCAAAAAGGAAATCTAAAGATAAGGCTATCACGAGAACCAAATCCCAATGGCATTCTCATGTTAACCACAACCCTATTATGGTCCCTTGTTCAATTAATAGATCATTTTATCGAGTATTCACTGGACTATCGAACTATTTTTAATACTTCTAAGCTTTATGTTTTTAATGAGACTGACACACAAATTCTAAAGATTATGTGCAATAAAATAAAGCTTTTTAAACAAGTAGGGAGATGCGCTTAGATGCCCTGGGCTAGAATACTATATTACAAGACTGTAAAACTGTAGCCCATGGCTTCAATCCAACCAGCAGAGTAATTTAATCCAGCACACACAGAAATCAGGAAAATGGCCTTTGCTGTATCAAATCAGCAATGCTCGTAACTATGCTGCCTTCTATCAGATACTAAGAGGAAGAATTGTTAGTAATGCCAACTTAACATAGAGCAACTATTGGGACAAAATACCAGCAGGAATATTATGGTCCAAATTTTCCGTGTATGTAAAGTGACTTAATTCCACTGACATCAGGAACTACACTGATTTACCTCACCTGAGAATCTGGCCTTATAATTTCATATTTTATTTTTGTTTTAAATTAATAGAGTGATCTAGCATTGGGATGTTTCAGGAAACCAAGGTTTGGGAGGGATCTTGGATGAGTTTTGGAGTGCAAAGGGAAGGGCAGTGAGCCATTTCTAATTTTGACAGTCTGTTGGATGAGATAATTTTGAAGATTATGAGAAAAGGATGCATAAAAGGAAGCCCTTTAAAATACATCTGAACCACATTTACAGCAGGTTCCAATGCATACATGATCATATCAAAGATGCAAGAGAAACAACCGTTGTTCTTGGGCAAGTAAAGCCGGTCGGAACAAGTTTTACTATGAACTTTCAGTTTTGCAATAAACCCCTCCCTCCTGCAACACAGAGAGGAAAAAAATCTCTCTTGAAAAACGTCCTTAACGAATTTCTTCATCCAATCTGGTTGTATATAATGAAAAATCATCAGCATACATGCTATCAATAGTAATGAGTCATACTTGGGGCCAACACAAAGGTCACAGGTTGATTGATTATTTTTTTCCTAATTGCAATGGCTAGTGCTTCCACAGAATTGCCAAAAAATGGGATTGCCATTGGGCAAAAAAGGGGAATTTGAAATACAACTATGTGTTATGTGTCAAGCCAAACAGGGCAAAATCTTGTTACCAACTGATGATTCTTCAGTGAGCTCTGTGACATGTGTTGCTGGTTACAGCCCAGTTACTCCAAGACTGCCACTAATATTGGCATTCCTTTTTGAAGTTCTCAGCAGAGCAGTCAAGAAACAAGTGCCCAATTCAGCCCCCAGAAACATGCATGCATCTCCTATTGACCTCAGTGAGTACCATGCATGTATATGTGCGAGAAAAACAGGTAAAAAAAAGCTTAGGATGCACAAAACTTTTAAATGATCAACACAACTACAGCCTGAGGGTAACAGGGCTCATTGGCAGGGCACGGCAAGAAATATTGCACAGCCATTGTTCATGCTGCTCCTGTTGCGTAATGGCTTAGTCCAAAACCCACAGAAGTCAATGGGAGTCTTTCTGTTGGCTTCAACATGTTTTGGATCACACCCGATAGATACGGCAATTCATTTACTAGTGCTGTAAGTCTGACACATTTCATAGGCACTTAAAATAAGTGATTAAAAATTATACCCAAAGAAGAATTTAAGCCAAATTGCCTTGTCACTCAAATGTGTAGGCTCATTCCATCCATTGTTAGCATCCAACAACAAACAGGTAACATGAGCATTTAAGTCCCCTCCTTCCAATGTATTAATCTTTAAATTGTCTTCAAAGGCTTCTATAATTTTAGGGGCATTAAATTTTAAGCCCCCGGAGGTATTTTTATTGGCTGGGGTTGCATTAAATTGACATTTACAAGGTATTAACTTTTTTTCAGCATGTGACCTAGCTTTTTGGATGCACGCTTGAGCTGGCCAATTTTTAAAAAAAACAAGTGTTTGTATCGTTTCATAAAGCTTCTCTATGCTTAGACTGGAAACTCTTTGGGGCAAGAATATTTGTACTACAACTAGCCTATCTCGGAGGCTACTGGAAATAAGTAACAGAGCACAGGTTCAATAGTTTCAAGGTGCACACAGTTTCATGGCATTAATCGCTGCATGTCTTTTTTCAACAGAACAAAAACATGCTAAGTGCTAAATTCTTGCTCTTAGAAGACAGAGCTGGACTGGGAAGGGGCACCACGCAAGCTACAGTGAATAGGGTGACCAGGTGTCCAGTTCTGGACTGGAACACCCGGTCGAAAAGGGATCCTGGCGGCTCCGGTCAGCACAACTGACCGGGCCGTGGACTGTCTGGTTGGCGGTGGTGCCGCGCAGCTCCCTGCTAGCCTCCGCTCTGCGTGGCTCCCAGGAAACAGCCAGCATGTCCCCCCTCCGGCTCCTACACGTAGGGCAGGGGTGGGGAACCAAAGGCTCGTGGGCTGGATCCAGACCCATGGTTAATTTCATCCGGCTTGTGGCGCCCCCTCCCGCAGGGCAGGAGCCACGCACGCCGGCTCGCCCTGTTGCGGTGGGGAAACCCTGAGTCTCGGCAGCCCCCTCACCTTCATGGGGCTGGAGCCACAAGCGCTAGCTCGCCCCGCTGCAGGTGGAAGCCCCGAACCTCTGCCCACCCCCCAAACGGGTGAGTGGCCCGCGATATTTTCTGTGGGTCAATAGCCCGTGACAGAAAAAAGGTTCTTCACCCCAGAGCCTGCACCCCCAACCAGAGCCCTCACTCTCCCCCCCACGCCCCAACCCCCTGCCCCAGCCCTGATTCCCCTCCCAGCCTCTGAACTCCTCAGTCCCAGCCCAAAGCACCCTCCTCCACCCCAAACCCCTCATCCCTGGCCCCACCCCAGAGCCTGCACCCCCAGCCGGAGCCCTCACCCCCTCCCGCACCCCAGCTCCCTGGTGAAAATGAGTGAGTGAGGGTGGGGAGAGCAAGCGATGGGGGGAGGGGGATAGAGTGAGCGGGTGTGGGGCCTCGGAGAAGGGGCAGGGCATGGGCAGGACCTCCAAGGAGGGGAGGGGCAGGGGGCGGGGCAAGAATGTTTGGGTTTTGTGTGAGTAGAAAGTTAGCAACCTTAACAGTGAATGCGGGAATGACTACTCTAAGTCATAAACATTCACAGGTACTGGGAGAAGAACTTGGAACAATGGAACTTGCTACCCCATCACAAAGATTAAGCGAGCACCTCCACCAGTGCTCTGCTCTGGGGTGGAACATGGCAGCTATTTAACAGCACACAGCAGCATTGTGTAGGAGTTCAGGGCAGGAAGTGAAAAGAATACCACATCCTATTGAAAATGGAGGGAGAATTCAGAGAGATAAAATGCCATTATCTGCCATGGGGTTCTGCCGGGGCGTTGGAGTTAATATCCATACTGCCATAAAAATTGTAGTGGGCTCTTAAATGACCATATGTGATCAGGACCCCTGTTCTATGTCTCACCACAAAGGCAGCAGTTCTGAAGGAACACTGACCCCTACCACTATATTAGAATGCTGGTTCAGTACTGAGTCAGAGCCATGAGCACCACTTACTGAATCACTTTCATGGGGTTTTCCTTGATGTGTCAAGTGCATAGCTTCCAAAATGAGACAAGAGTCAAGCCTGAGCTAGCATCATTCAGAGGCTGGTGTTTGTATTTTGCAAGCTGATAGCCAGACCACACCTAAACCAGTCAGGAGGATTCTGTTTGGGATGGGTCAGAGGAAAGGGCTCCTCGTGGATTCACAAAGATAGTGACCTCTATTCCAGTGTAGAATAGTGGAGAAGCAGCCACAAGAGAGTTACGATGCAGTCCACAATCTCTGAACCCCTACTGAGCTCCCTAACCAAAACACTCCACTACTTAGGCATTTACTCGGGAGGGGTCAAATTCTCCCTTGAGGAACGGAATGTGCTATCTTTCATGGTATATAGCATCTGTCCATTATGTAGCTTTTTTACAACTCATTTGAACGAGTCATTTGGAAAGTCCCAAAATTCACTTTACTGAGATAAACACTAAAAGCTCTCTGGTTTAGTCTCTTGCTGTAGTCCGGCTGTTCCATCAAGAAATGTTTTGGTGCATTCTGACAATTTTCAATGGCAACCTTCTTTCAGGGAAGAAGGATTTCACCACTACATTCGACCCAACCCTGGTCTTTACACTCATCATTATATTAGTAACTCTTCACTACATCTTCCTTCAGCCTCAAACAAAAAAAACAAAACCCAAACTCACACAAAAATGAGATATTCTTTTTATGTCATTTACCCACATTCCTCTATCCTTCTGGGAGGGTCACAAGCCAAAAGGGACGTGGAGTCAACCAAAAAAGAAAAATGTTTAGAGTCCCATGGTAGGAGAAACAAATAAAGGAATAATTCACCCCTGTAATGTAGGAACAAAAAATTAAGCCTTCTGGAGACAAGCGTAACAGTTGCCTTTTACATGTAATTGTGTAAACCTTCTGTTTCCAGGGGAGCGAAGCAACCAGCCAGCAAATATTAGGCTCTTGAAAGACAAGTAGTAATACTTTCAGGACCCGAAATGTTGCCTTCTCCCATTCCCCTAGGAGAGTACTTTTAGTGGGAGCAAGAAAATTCTATAAATAATTTTCCATCTGGAATACCACTCTCCCTACTTTTTTCTCCTCAAATGAGCGGCTCTAGAGCTCATCGACAGGGGGAGTTTTTCCCTTTAACACAAAGCAGTGAGCTTCTGCTAAAAAAAAAAAATAGTCTCTAGAACACTCACAACAGGTGAACAAGACACAGGCACAAATCAGTGTAATGGTGAAACACGGGATGGAACATTATTAAGCTTACAGAATATAAAGTTATGATGAAAACAAGCAACGCAGCAGCTAACTGGTCCAATGCAGAGCAAACACCTTGCCATCAAGACACTACATTACATATGTTTCTCTGACACTCAATATTCTATATTATTGCCAAACGTCAAAGTCCCCAGCCACCCATTTCTCATTGCTGTGCCCTTCATTCCTCCAATGGGTACCTCCCACTGTTTGTATATAGAGGCATACACGCTCCCAGCCCACACTACCATGGGACCTGACTTTAATTTAATCCCATGGCTGTCAGTGGATGTTGAGATCAATCCAAATATCCTCCCCCTGATTAGGTTTTGATTCTGATTTGGGGAAAGTGAAAAACCCAAACTGGGAAAAGGCCTTCACAATGCCAAACCGGCAATCCTCTAAGCCAGAGCGCTTAAAGAAATTAGGCAGTGAGGTAGGACAGGCTGGACAACCTTCCAGAAACCACACCCATAAGAGGCAAAGGTTGAGGGGGGGCAATTGGAACTGGTCAGAATGGTGCCCAGAGGGGCAGAGAACCAATCAGTGGAGCCCCTGCAACATCCAAACTGGCCAATAAGGACACAGAGTGGGACTGCTCTTCCCTTCCCACCAGCAAGAGAGGAAGCTCAACATGCAGCCTAAAGCAGAGGGGGAAGAGAACGGGGAGCAAGGGGCAGCCCCATAAAGGACACAGAGAGAGGCGTCGTCCCCTGCTGGATCAGCCAATGGCCAATCCCAGGGAACAGGCTGGGCCTGTGATTAGCTAATTATCTCCACATATTTGTACAGGATTATTTCAGTTCTAATCCTCAGTATGCCCCAGTATGGTGAGCAAAGGCTCAAAGCAGCCTTCCTTATGCACACTCCCTCCCCCAAGCACGCAATCCCAGTCTTTGCCTGTGCTCCCATCTCCCCTAAGTGCACAGACTGCTCCCGGCTCATGGAAAAATAAGGTGTGGAGCAGGCACGACCATTGCTACCGTAGCCCTCTGAACCAGCGAAGAGTTGCACCTCTTTTAGAAATATTACTACTATTTAACAGATATTGCGGTAGCGCCTAGAGGCTAATCAGGCTGGGGCCCCCTGGTGCAAACATATAGTGCACCTAGCAGTGGGAATGCTTTCTCTGCACAACTGGCAGCTAGGGTTAGGGGGCACAACGGCTCCCAGAATTGCACCCCACGGAGGGGCCGTGTCTAGAAGGCACAACTTAATTCTGTTGTTCCCCTTTGACAGAAGGGGATCACAGGGTGAGAACAAATGTTGCCTGCACACCTTCCCGACAGTGGAATTGTTTTATGCCATTCTTTGTAATACAAAATGCCACATACACTGCCACCCGAATGTCTCATTGGCCATTTGGGTAGAAGGGAAATGCTTCGCTTTGTTCCACTCTTCTCACCGGAGCTCCACTTAAGACATCAATTGTATCATAAAACAGATCCTCCCGGGGATCGTTTACATTTGTACCAGCAGTACAACACCATCCTAGTGTGTCTTCGCTATTCATTTACAATCTCAAAATGATGAAACTGCAAGTACATTGACTCTTTATTAATAGAAAAATGCTCACAATATCACCCTCACCGTGAAGTGTTTTGTGTATGTCTTCATGAATAAAGTAATGTGCATATTAGGAGGGTGTACTTACATTGCAAATATTTGCATCTGTTTTTAGGTTTTCTGCAGGCATTTTAAAGGCTGAGAGTGCAATTCATGCAGCTGAAATGACAATCTGGGCCCTCTCATGGATGTGTGTTTCTAGATGGTGAAATTTCAATGAGAAGATCACATTTTGTGTCACTCTGGCCCAAAAAAAGCCGCGAAAAGCAAAGACAAATGCAACTTGACGTTTGGATTTATTTCAGTTCACGTGGAGCCCATATACACAGCCCTAGCACACGTTCTAGTTAAGGATCTGCACTGTTCTTATCTAAGTGAGGTTGCATTTCCCACTTTCTACTATTTTTATCTCTCTCTAAAAGCTTACCTTAAGTCTACCTAAATCCAAGCATAAGTTGGTGCACACCAAGGTACTATGAGTTGGTACAGAGAAATACTAATGCACGTTAAAAGCAACATGATCTAGTTGAAATTGACCAAACATAAAATTCAGCAGACGGAGGATTAAACCCCATTCTTTACCAACCCAGCAACACTGAGATATTGATGGGTCCCAGGAATGCAGGCTTTAAAAAAAAAAAAAAAAAAAAAAGAAGAAAATAAAAGAAAAGCCATACAGCAATTACTGTGGTTTCTCAGAGGTGGTAAAACTGGGCATACTTTGGATGGAGTTTTTTCTTGAACTCTGAATTTCCTGATTTCACAGTTTAGATCAAACACCTAATGTTTGGCCTGATGGTGGGCTCTCTGACTTGGTGTCAGCTGATGTTTTCCCTGTAAAAATAGCTCCGATTTGGGTTAATTATTTTAAGATCAGTTTCTTCAATATACTCTTGCTTGCATTCTTTAAGTTAGCTCAGAATTGTTTGGTGGCTCCTTTAATGGAAGTGCAGAGAGTGATCTGTTCACCCATCATTGTGCAGGGGATTTATAGATGTATGGTAACACACGTTTTCATTAATTTCCTACTTAACAGGACAATTTACTAGAAACTACTCAGAGATGGGGGAGCAGAATTAACTTGATAAACAGCTATCCCCAAATCAAATCATTCCCCCCACACCATAGTCAGATAAATAAACACTTGTATACCTTTCCCAGACTAGGCATATGGCTCCAACTTCCCACTGAAGAATCTGTGGCAGAGCCCAGAAATCCTGAAAGCCAGTCCCTGCTGAATTCAAATCTGGCATACTCTGGGACAAGCAGTGGTCATTAGGGGGTGCAGCCTTAGCTGCCACTAAATCCAAATGTGTGTGGTCTAGGGGAAGATAGGGAGAATCTGTTAAATTGCCCACTATGATCAGACACCTCCCCTCCCACCATGACATATATGGCCCAATATTCATTGTGAAAAATTTCCCATTCCCTCTTTACCAAACTTCTCTGTCATGCCAAATAAGCAGGTGGGGAATTAGTCCCACCTGTGTGTTTGGGGACAGGGGTGTGATGCAATAAGGAAGGCGTCCGGGACTGGCAAATGTGTTTATGGAGGAAGCTAGAGAACTACAGTAGTTGATGGAGGTTTCCTGTTAAAGCGGGAGGTGGATAGGAATTTGTGAGGGCAACAATAAAGAGGAAAGTGGTCTTGACCCAAGCTGTTGAACAAGCCAGAGCTCAGTTAATGAGGTGCAGCTCCCACCCATACCCCATGGCACCGGAGCACAAGACAAACACCACATGAACATTTCAGCCTGTCCGCACTGGGATGGGCCGCCGTGTGGCAGCAGGTTTGGCAGCATTATCCAAACCAGCCCAGCATTCCACAAGGCAATGAAGAGCCACCAGATGGTAACAACTTGCGGTCATACTAAGAGCCTGATCCTGCACATGAATAGTCTCTCTGAAGTCAACGGGACTTCTCACAGTAGGACTGGCCACAGCAGCAAGTGTATGTAGGAGCAAGCACTTAGGGTTGATTTATATCACAGCTACTTTATTTATTTAATTCCTGAATAAGTTGATCCTGGATAAATAGCTTGTTACATTTTACGCCGTAAATCAGTACTGATTTGGACTTATTCAAGTGCAATCGCTTAGTCAAGTGTTTGGGTTTTCACATTTATACAAACACAGAATTGCTAAACCACGATTTTGTATTTAATTAAAGCACTTGCTACTATATTTCTTGGTGGTTTTGCTTTGCATGCCAAGAATCCCAAATTACATTACTCTCTAAGACAAGAAACAGTTTTATTTGTTTCTTTGACATGCCTTTGTGGTGTCTTTCTGTGGCCTTTCCATAGCAGGGACTGATTGATTGGTTTAGCCCAGGGGTAGGCAACCTATGGCACGTGTGCCGAAGGCGGCACGCGAGCTGATTTTCAGTGGCACTCACACTGCCCGGGTCCTGGCCACCAGTCCGGGGGGCTCTGCATTTTAATTTTATTTTAAATGAAACTTCTTAAACATTTTAAAAACCTTATTTACTTTACATACAACAATAGTTTAGTTATATATTATAGACTTAGAGAAAGAGACCGTCTAAAAATGTTAAAATGTATTGCCGGCACGCAAAACCTTAAATTAGAGTGAATAAATGAAGACTTGGCACACCACTTCTGAAAGGTTGCTGACCCCTGGTTTAGCCGATTAATAGCTTTGTAAGTGACAATTTTTGTAATCTTGGCTTTTTATCTTTGACTAATTGCTATGTTTATTATTATTTCAAAGGAAAAATAAAAGGGGTGATCACTACTAGACAAACTCAGGATAGCAAAGTTTTAGGCTGGAACTCATTTTTATGCCTAATCTATAAACAGCTACAAAATTGTGGTTTATAAAGGAAATGGCAAAAGCCTTAATGATAGCAATGCTTCTGAATACCAATGTAGCACACAGATTGGCTCTTGATTTAAATGGAAAGGATTTGAGTACTTCCAGCCCTTCAACTGGGCCTTCCAGAAAATGACTGCTACATCAGTAGAAATTTTAACAGGCTGTAGCATACCTGACCCTCAGCATAGCAGCTAGCCCCAACATAGCAAATGGAGCATTGAACTAGTCCCTGTTATTGGCTCTTGGTGTTACCAAAGGGTGGCAAATGGGAGCAGAGGCAGGCGATGGTAAAGCAGAAATAATTGAGTATTTGCACCAGATGGGCACAGAGGATAAGCAAGAGACAGGGCTGGCATGCAAAGAGTCAGTGTCCTGGAGTTATATGATGTGTTAGGAAGGGAGAGCAGGAGTAGTAGCTGAAAATCTCAGCTTCTAATGACTGTATGGTCCAGATGCCAAAACATTTGTTTCTCCTCTCTCCCTCCGTGCACTTGCAATTTAAAATAAATAAACAAACAACATTAAGAGGCCATGAATGCAGTTCTATTTCAGACAAATATCAGCAAGAACAACATTAAAGACTGCAGCAGAAAGGAATTTTGCTCAACTAACAACTTTATGCATTTCACAGAAATTCACTTGGGAATGATTCTACTGAAGGAAATAAAGCAGCCAGTATTACTGACAAATATTTTGAGAAAAACAGATGTTTTCCTTTTAATTCAGTTCAAAACAAAATCTTTATGCTGCATGCTCTTGATTAAGTCTGATGTTTCTTTTACTCTGGGAGACAAATCATGCCCACAGTTACGCCTGGACATTAGTGGTGATGCACAGCAGAATTTTGGTCCCTTGTGTTTAAATTATTACCTCGTTAGAAGTTACCCTTGCTAGAAGCTAGACAAGTACCATTCGCCTGCTAGCAACCATCTTTGCAGGCTGTTCCAATATTTCTATTTAAAGCTATTTGATCTACACAAAGCCCTTCTCCCAATTTCAAAAAAATACTTTATATTGTCTCATAGTATCAGGAAAAAACTGACATTGCATGATACAAGGGGGATGTGGGCCATGGAAGTATCTAGATACAATCAAAAAGTTAACCACAGAGGTTTTACAATTACAAAATACGGTTTCATATAGAGAAAATACAGAGAGATAGATCCTTCTGCCTCTGAGTCAGTGTGAAGACTCTCATTGACTTCAATTGTTCAGGATCAGGCCCATAGAGAACTTCATTTCTAGTCATTGGTCCTTATAAAGGATAACTCATTGAGACATTGCAAAATTGGAGTTTTACAAATTCTATCCAAAGCATGTACTGGACACAATCCTGTAAACACATAGTACTAGGCGTAGTACTTCAACGTGTTACCAGTATCCATGAACTAAACTAAATTTAGTTCCTCTATATCAGTAGTTTTCTAACTAGGGCCGCCTCTTGTTCAGGGAAAGCCCCTAGCGGGCCAGGCCGGTTTGTATACCTGCCGCGTCCGCAGGTTCAGCCGATCGCGGCTCCCACTGGCCACGGTTCGCCGCTCCAGGCCAATGGGGGCTGCGGGAAGGGCGGCCAGCGCATCCCTCGGCCCACGCCGCTTCCCGCAGCTCCCATTGGCCTGGAGCGGCGAACCGTGGCCAGTGGGAGCCGCGATCGGCTGAACCTGCGGATGCGGCAGGTAAACAAACCGGCCCGGCCTGCCAGGGGCTTTCCCTGAACAAGCGGCGGACCGGCTTTGAGAACCATTGCTCTATATTATTAAATTCTGGGTCTATGGACAAAATAAAATGATTAAGGCTCCCCTAGAAAATCCCATCATCAATACTCCTTCTGAATCAGACTTTTAAGCCCCATCTACACTAGTAAATTGACCCATTGGTGACTATCTATCTAAGGTACTTATATGGCCCCCATTGTCAGAGCATTCAAGTGCCTCACAATCTTTAATGCATTTATCTTCACAACACTTCTCTGAGGCAGGGTTGTGCTATTAACCCCAGTGAGCAGATGGGGTACCAAGAGACTAAGCGACTTGCCCAACGTCACACAGGATGTCTGTGGAGACAATAGGAATCAGCAATGGGTTCATGTGAACTGGGGAGGAGGGGGAAGGGGAGAGAGGAAGAGTTTAACCATTTGTGTGGATAGATTAAACAATAACATTTTAAACACTATTTGAGAAAGCATTCTAGAGATTCCACACTGTTAGCAGCAGTTCAATGGGACCACTGCTTAGTAACATGGCCAGCAACAGGTCACTTTGCTAATATATGTAGCTGTATGGTAACCAGGTCTTCTTGAGACTAGAAGATGTTGATGTCAGAGGCTTGGACATAACAAAACAAAACAAAACAAAAAAACCACATGTATTATAAAGGTTAACATCAAATCCCAAATTTGTCCCAATATTGAAAACAATATTGTCCCAGACATAAGTAAGCCCCATCTCAGCGTGCCAGGAAAAAAAAAAATGCTGCAAACAGAATTTTCTTCACTATAATTTGCTGTTTCATTGCATTCTTCTCCTAAATATCATGACTACTCTGAAGCAGTGCAATTCTTGAATAGTCAAATTACAGAAAAAGAGGAAAAGATTAGTCTGTTGTTGAAAAAGCCAAGTGATTCAGATAAGGATCAGTTGCTTCCCCAGAATTTGAGCAAAATTGATTTTACTTAGGTTTGAAACTCTGATCTGGAAAGTAACATTCATTTAACAATACAAGAGGCTTAATTTGCAGGCTCTTAATAAATAATCTGGTCTCATTAAATTGATATACAATTTTTATATTAGGACTAAGATCTGAAGGATAATGCGCAATATGGATAAAATGCAATGGCAGCCTCCATCCTAAAATATTCAGTGAGTCAATGTATTGGTCCCAGCCTGGGGTCTTCCCTTGAATTCCCTATTCGTGTGGTGCATTCTGACTTGCAACAAACCCCAGGTGAAGATAAATACCTTTAAAGAGGCAGCTATGGGGCTGGAGAAGCATTTCCTGGGTAGGATAGGTGGGGAGGCGCCTTTTTCTGGAAAACCTTGGGCTTGAAGGAGGAGAGGACAAACCTATTGGAATGTGCCTTGAAGATTGCAGGAGGAGAAGTGGCCAGCCAACTGCCCACCAGTTAGACCAAGAAAGAGGGGGATGAACAAACAGTCCCCTTTCCAAAATGTAAAGGTAGAAGACTGGTCAACATGTAGGGAAGAGTCCTGGGGCCCACCGAGCATTCACCTGGTTTCAGGTTTTAATATAAAACCTTGTAAAATGTATTAGGATGGGGTATGATTGTCTTCAATAATTCCCACTTACACTTGGATTCTTTTCTGTTCAAATACACTCCAAGTGGGGAGCATGCAGCCTAGTCCACTAGAAAGGTACGATCACAGTAAACCAGATGGGGTATCGGAAATAGTTAGGACAGGCAGCAGTGGAATTCCCCACTGGACACACTAGGGCGGACTGTGGCTAGTACTGAATAGGGGACCAAGTAACCCTCCCTTTGCTTCCTGGAAATTCTAGCACCAGACACATCAAGGGGACATAATACGGCATGGCAGAAGACGGGGCGATGGCGGTGCGCCCTTCTGTACGAATCGATGGCATGGAGGGGGACAGAGGCATGCACGCCGCACTTCCAGAAGGTGATGTGGAAGTTGCCTCTAATGACACACCCTCAGTTCTACCTGCCTTCAGCTTCATGGGCAGAACATCTCCAGGGACTGACAGTGGGCCAGGACTCCCTCTTCCCCACTAAGCTTTAGAAGCCAAAAGCCACCAAGGAGGCCACAATGCACATCAACGACTTCAAATCCCAGGAGTCATTTTGGAGATGCTGCATTCACAGGGTTTTATTTTTTGAGTACAAAGCATTCACGACAAGCCTCAGCTAAACAATTGTTTCCATTTTTTAAAAACATTGGTCAAATTCATCTCTCTCTTCTCCCCCCCCCCCCCAAGAGACACGGAAGAAACCACTGCTTTAAATGCCTCCAGCATGCCATGTTTGTAGTTTCCTTTCAGCAATGAGCAGATTCATAAAATTGCCTGCAATAAAAAGTAATTAATCTGAGCCCCTCAGAACAGGAGGTTATGGCCCGGGGACTCACTATGAAGCAAAGTCCTTTAAATGTTAAACATTTCAGGGGCTATGGAATATTGCAGCTGCAATCCTTATCGCTCTGATTATTTCTCCAGCAGCAGCTAGATGCGACTGATAGTGAACGAAAGAGTTGGGGGGGGGGTTGTTCCTGCAAGAAAGAACTAATCAAAAGGACTTAGGCGAAAATACAGCAACCCCAGCCACGCCAGAAAATCCTAAAGCAGAGTCATCTCATGAGTTAGGGAGTGTTGTGATCCAGGGACAACTGTCCTTTGAGAACTGAAAAGCCAGCACTGTAAATAAACAGTAGGATCATGTCCCTGACTCCTAGTTGCAGTACCTGAATGTACTCCCTCCCCACATTTTGGCCTTGGCTTATCTAGTTGAACTGGAAATTTAGGGGCAGGGACCCATGCAAAACCCAAACGTTAGATTTCAGCCAGACTGACTGGCTCACTAATTTCTAAACCAGGCAAATGGGCACCGGGAATGAATATAAATTAAATTCAGACTGGACTAAAGTGACTGACAGTGGAATGGACTTCAGTGAACTAAATTAAATTCGGAGTAATAGGAAAGATGTGTGTCACCTATTCACGTTCAGAGCATACAATTATAAAACCTTGTAAATGCTAAGAGTACCTCTACAGTACATTGGAGCTGGAGGGTAATTTCCAGCTCATGCAGACATGCGAACGTAGAAGCGTAGCCACTGCAGTGCAAGCGGCCGAAGGGGCTAGCTGCCTGAGTACTTACCTAGGGGTCAGACAGGATAGTATTTGGGGCAGCTAGCCCCTCCTGCTGCCATCAGTCAGAGCAAATGTGGGTATGTCTACCCAAGCTCCAAATTCCACCTCTAGCTCCAGTTTAGACCTACCCTATGACAATGGAGCAGAAATGATTGAGTTTTGACAAGAATGTCTTCATCAATGTTTTTCGTGCAATGAGGCCACCAGACATTTAAACACACACTCCCTCTCACTATGTCCAGTAAATCCTTAGGCATATACTCGTTACTATATATTTCACCCCAAGAATACTGTTCTGTTCCATCCAGGTTCTTATACCATCACCACAGTATCTTAGCTCCTTCCAGTGGCGCATTTAGCAACATGACAAACATTTGCTGGGTGAGGCTGTTCCCCTTCCCCCCTCCCCCCCCCCAAATATCCTCTCCACCAGAGGAGAAATATGTGCGCTCTGCCCTATGCAGCTGGGTGAGAAGTGGTTTTCCCATCCAGAGAAAATTTTCAAGAGTTCAAAATTATTCCCCATTCCATACCGGGGGAAAAACTGAGGTTGCCTTTCAACATTTTTTTATGAAAAACAAGAGACAGACAGACAAACCCTCGAACAGCTAATAGCCGGTGGTTAGAATGCTCACCTGGGAAGTGGGAGTCTCAGCTTCAAATCCCTGCATCTCTCACACACCAGGTGAGTGATCTAACCAATGGATTATGAGACCCCCCCCATCCCAGAATAGACAAAAGCCTGATAATTAGGGGAATCCCCTGGGATGTGGAAGATGCAAGTTCCCTGCCCTGAATCAGGCAGAGCCGGGTCTTGAACCTGGATCTCTCACTTCGCATGTGAGTACCCTAACTAGCCACAAGTTTTGCCCTAATGAAAGGCTAACTGAAACTTGATTCATTGTCATAGAAAGGTTTTCTTTTTGACAAACTGGCATTGTGTGTCAAAAAATTCTCAACCAATCCTGGTAGTGCTTTGTTTTGGTAGGTTTTTGTTGTGTGTATAAGCACTAGAGTACCCACCTTCTCTTCCCCACATCTATTATATACACAGGAGTTTGGAGCAAGCACATTAGAGGTTGGTCTGAAATGTGACCTGGACATTTTTTAACTGGGAATTTGCTCATTTTTGCTTTTTACTATTACTTAAAGGAGGCCTGATGGGTTTGTTATGTTTTTTCTCTCTTGCTTGTTTTACACCTTGAAAATATCCGGAATATGAATTCTGATCTTCCCTGGTTTAGCAGAAGACTTCTTGGGGGGGTGAGCGGGGGGTTAAGAGATGTTTAGGAGCTCTTACACCTTAAATGAATGTGTGAGGAGTAAGAGCCTTTAAGAAAAACATACTTTATCCAAAATTTTAATTAGGCCAGGCCAGCACACAGATTTTGTATTGGTTTAATTATTTCAGTTAGGGGTGTGGTTTAAAAAAAAAATCAAAATAGTTATACCAGTTAAAGCCCTAGTATAGATCCAGTTATACTGGTAAAAAGGTGTCTTGTAGTGGTACAGCTTATTCCTCTTCCCACATGGATATAAGTAAGACATGTCTACATGTATAGCACTACAGCGGCACCAATACAGCTGCATCGCTGCAGCGTGTGCGGTGAAGACGCTCTACACCAACGGGAGAGAGCTCTCTCCCGCTGGCATACAAAGAACACCTCCGTGAGCGGCAGAAGCTGTATCAGGGGAGAGGAGTTTTAAACAGTTTCACTAAAAATCCCGTTCCTTCTCAATTGCTCCGCTTTCAGCCTCCTGACTCTTGTGAGAGCCACACACGGCAGACACTAGTCATGAAACTTATTGCACTTCTGGGAGGTGTTCAGATGCTACAGGGGTGCAGGCTGTGTAAGAACCTAAATAGACTAGAATTGTGATGTCATCATTCCACTAGTTCCCGAGGCATCAGAGTCTTCACAGTGCAGACAATGCCTGAATTTTTAATGTAAAAACCCAGATGTTTAAAAAAAGAAGACATGCAATTCAACCTTTCAGACTTTATAAAGAAGCATAAAAAAGGGCATCAGACCAATTTGTTAATTTACTTTTGCAAGTCACCTTTCAATGACACAGCCCACTATTACCAGCACCCTACTCGCTACCCACGCCTGCTGCTCTCTGAGGCTAAAAGGTTATCACCCCAATACACCTGACCCCCACTAACCCAGGGATCAAACCCCTATGGTTGCTCCTGAACTCAGCCTCCAGGGTAGCAGTGCATCTCAGTGCCGCCAACCCCTCCGGATAGATGTTCTCACCAGTTTAAGTTAACATTAATTATTAACAAAGCAGAGGAAAAAGATACCAGCACAGTAATTGTCCTCTGCTACACTGCAGCTTTGAGATGGTTCAGTTTTAGCCTAAGGAAAAATACTTTCACCATCCTATTTTAGACATTACCATGCATCAGTGATCACGACTGTATAAGTTTATTATCCTGAAAACAAAAACAACAGACAAAAATATATATGATTACATCCAAACAACTCGTAATAAAAGAGGAAGGAGCAGCATTTCTAAGGGAACCACTGGCTCTACAGATCACATCAGCTAATGCCCCATATTAAGCTACGGCATTTGCAATGAGGTGCCATATACAGTATTTGCAGCCCTATTGGGGAAAACAATTTAAAGCCTAATTAGCATGAAATTTTTAGAATGCAAATGCTTTTCATTTAGACATAAAACAAAATGCCGTGACATTTCTTCCATCCATTTATCATAAACATGTTAATTACTGTGTAACAAATAATTCCTGCTGGAATCTGTGTGTTTGGAGGAAGTCAGAGAGCTGACTCAGGCAAATAAGATGAGCCACAAAGTAGTAGTTAATATCTTATGACATACTGATAATAAAACAAGGACTCTGTTAAAGCTTTTGTTGTCAAATTAAGGCTAAGCTATTTCCATTGGAATAACTCAATTATAAGTAGTCATTATCTATTTAACTTTATTCAGACTAGGAATGCTAGAAGCACTTTTATTTTGATACATGTATTCATAACATATATATTTGTGGGCCAGGTGTTACAAAGCTTAGCATGTAAATGCTGCATTTATCATCTCACTGTTTTTAAGTAGCCTGGAATAGGCTTCATTTATTAACACTGAATCTTATTAACGTTGGCTGAAATTCATTCCTGTCCTGAGGTCCAGCACAAGGCCTTATTGGACCACATAAATCCTTTGGGGTAAATCCTCAGCTGGTGTAAATTGGCAGAGCTCCAGGGAAGTCAACTGCAAACTACACCAGTTGATAATCTACCCCCTGGGACTAAGTAGAATTTGTGTTGGTCGTCACAGAGGTACATATCATCTTTTAAGAGTCACTTGAAAAGAAAAAACTTTTTTTTCCCCCCTGAATCCCCAAAAATCTTCACTGGCCAAAATCTACATGCCTTTCTCACACAAACAGTCCCACTGAGCCTGAAGAGGAATTGCTGAATACTGTTGACAAGATGGTGGTAACTGGCAGAAAAGCTTTGCTTGGCTAGATAATGTGAAACAGTACATATGACAATCCATCAAACACGTTAATATAAGCAACATGAACCCATTTTTGGGCTGAACTATTGTGGAATGCTTCACCCAGATGGAAAGAAAGAGGTAAACATTTTATGTTGCAGACACAGAGTGTTAGGAAGTAAAATTAAATGACAACTGGAAAACTACCAATTTTGCATGCTTGAGTATATATAAGAATAACATAAGCACAAAGTGGAATTTTATGTAGCAGATTTTTTTCCCCCAATTATACAAATTAATTAGATATATTTGTTTCTCTATGATAAACAGCAGCATGTATTTGAGTGTACAATTCCAAAGGTGTAAAGAAGACACTTTAACTATTGGCAAACAAAATATTTGCACTTTTTTCTCTCTCCTACAGTTGACGAAATGTTCTACAACTGACATAACACCTGGCAATGTTACATGGCACACATTTTACATATGATGTGTATATATGTTTACATATATATTTAAATAACATATTGAGGACCAATTCTCCTCCAAGTCAACGGAAGTTTTACCATGACTGCAGTGGGACCTCAACGGGACTCTAAAGGATAAAACCAGGGTTCATTCTATATATGTTTTTATTCAACTCAACTAGACTGACTGTGTAAATATAATTTCATATTTATTTAAAGATGACATCTGTTATTGAAATGAAATGACAGCAACTCCATTGGCTTAGCTGGCAATAACTTTGCACTCTTCTAAACAGACCTTCTGCTCCATCCCTGTTGTCCACCTACACGATATGCAGCACAATTCATCAACAGCAAATTGTCATAAATACTCCTCCAAAGTAGCAGACTAATGATGTTATTATTTAGTAAGATGAAAAGTAGAGAGAAATATTTGGAAAACACTGTAAATCAAAATGAGCTCCCATAGCCAAAGGGTCGAAATCTAAATGCTCAGCTCACAGACTGATCAGCAAAATCCTACAGTTTTGGTAGCAGGGGGGAAAAAAAGAACTTTAACTATGTAAACACCTGGTAGCATTTCTCTATTACTTTATGCCTTATGGTATTCCCGGATTTGTCTATGTGACGTTTCTGTATAGTTATCCTTCAAATTAAAAATAAGAAAGTTTTAAAAAAATCTGCTAATTGATGCCAGGGTCAGCCAGGTGAATTCCTGCACAGCGGAACTAAGACAACTAGGCTGAAAAACCAAACTGACTGCCAGACCATGGAGAGATAAAAGGGTTATATAACTGAAGCAAAACGCTCAGTTCCAGATGATGAAGCCAGAAAGAGAACTACAGCAATCCTGTATCGCTAATGAATCCAAGTGGTAGAGCTAGCGTCAGCTATTTGGGCGGGGGGAAGGAAGGGGGGGAGAGAGAGAGAGAGAACAGGACATAATTCCCACCATAATGGGAAAAGACCACAAAAGTGAGAAAATAAACTTGTGAGAAAGTTTACAATCTATTCAGTATAAAACATTGAACCTCAATGTGCTGCTTAGCCCTTTTCAATGTATCGTGATTACAAAACTCCTATATAGCATCTGTTAGAGATTACCAGTATACAGAGGTGTCATATTTTGTCTTAAAATATTGCCACAGCAGTAAAACAAGGATACATTTCCTGTATCATGCAAATATAAAGTTTAATTATTTTTAACTTGAAAGGGAAACAGATCAATACACAGGATAATCTATTGTTATTTGGATTATGAAGATGTCTTAGAGTTTACAATCACAAAAGTGGTTATAATCCTGCAATTACTATCAAGCTAATCGGTAGTTTCTTCCCGCTTGTGTTTTCATGTTGTCAGTGGGGCAGTAATGAAAATGAATGCCACATTTGTGAACAGAATGTCTGTAGGCTTGTTTACCACATTTCCAACAACAACGTCTGCTTTATCATGCATTTCAAAGTAGGGATAATTTAAGGATCTTTGAATTTCATACATAAAAATACTCTGTAAAAAACAAATCTAAAACTCCTGCAACATGATGGGGGAGTGGGAGATTAAGATGTGAAATGGATGACGTCACGTACTATATTCCAATAATTCACTTGAGTCAGACAATATGTGGACATGGAATGATTCATCTAATTCACAAACTACTACTCTCAGGTAAATCACTTCATGCTTCATCCTCCTACAAACATTATTCTATGGATAATTTCACCAGCAAAACCAGAAAATTCTGGCCTTTTGCCTCTCAGATCCAGATCTCTAAGCGCCTCTCCCCCACAAGGTACAACAAAAGAATGAGCATAAAAGATTTTCACTGCAGCATCTAGGAATCATTTCATTCCACTTACCTTTGAGTAACTTCTGCCCTTCCATGATATTTTGCGAAATCAAAGCTGTGTAATCTTCTTCTGAAAAGCCAGGCTTGCAAGTGGGTCTGACTGTAAGATCCCCATTGTGCGCCTGCAGAGAACAACCAAAGGGAAACAAACAACATGACTTGTGTTTGTTATGATATTGTTGTTCAGGTGTTGAGGAGCAGGGGAACCTGAACAACAAAGCAATGTGCAATAAAAGATGGATCCGGTGAACCTGACAGAGTCTGTAGGAGTGGATCCAGACCATATTAGAACAATTAAGCTGGACAGAAAATAGTGGCATGAAATACAATAAGGAATCGTTATTCATAGGAAGCCTGGTTTACTGGGTATGATTAAAAGGGGTGGAGGAGGAGGATCAGCAATTCATCAATGACAACAGTGCTCCTATAGTGCAGGCATCCTTTGCCCTGATCTTGCAACCTTAAAAATCAGTGGGAGTATTGCTATCCTTAAGGAGGATCGGGGCCCCACGCTATCGGACTGGAGTGTGATTAAAAATAATTCCGCGAGAACTGGGAAGAGGAACGCCCGTCTGAATCTGACAATTACCCTGCCCACCAACGCCACCCCATCCCCGAAAGGCTCTTGAAGCTACGGTGCGCGGCTGCTCTGCATTTGAGACGTTAAGCACCGGGCACCTCGCCTAGCAAATCAGGGCAGAACTGCTGAGCAAGAACCACCTGGCAGGGAGCGCGGGTGCACGCAAGCCGGAGACACACGCACATGCACACACGAAGGTTAATCGAGAACAGACCCCCTAAGGATGACCCCACACCTGCTGCCCCGAGCCAAGGCAGCCTATTAGCATCGCCCAGCCCCAAACCTGCCTGCCTTAAAGGGAAAGCGCCGCCTGAAAACTTGGCTGCTGCAAGCAACTTTCTCTTTCCTTCGCTCCGCTGTGCAGCGCGAAGGACTGGGCTCCAGATGCGCTCCCCGCATTACCCCGAACCGAGGGCGGGGAAGGGGGCGATGTGATGCTCTCGGACTGCTGGATAACTGCCCCTGCTCAGCTTCGGCCAAACTACCAAGCACCGGCCTGGACAACTCCCCCATAAAGCTCCTGGTCTGCAACTAAATGCTGGTGGCAAGGGATGGTCTGAAGCTCTGGGGCAAAGAGAAGATCTCTCCCGAGCATTAGCTAATGGAGACAGATTTCACATGGAAAGAACCCAGTGGGCTCTAGGCTCTCACTGATCAGGGCTAAAGACCAACTAATCAGATACCCAGGGAACGTGTCACTTTTAACTCAGGCAGGGTTTGCATCCAAACACAGACACACAATCCCACGCAGACAGAGCCAGGAAATGAGATCAGCTCTACTCAGGTGGGTTTTGAAATAATTATGAACTGAGAGAAAGCTGCATTTCAAAAAACAACACCCGGCTTGTCCTTTCAGATGAGCTTACTAAGCAGAAAGAAAAGCCAATGTAATCGCTGCTAGAAATCACGCTTGGGAGACAGATGCCAGCTCCTGTATGGGAAGTGCAAGAACGCAGCAGCTCTGTGGACTCTGACGGTCTCCGGCAAGATGTTGCAATTAGGAAACATTGCAAAGGGGCTGACTGAAGTGAAGAGAATAGCTTTTGCATTTAAAATCGCCCAGTTGTTAGAAGTGTGCCCGCTAGTGCCGCTGCAGTGGGGAGTATGCCAGTGTCCTCCCCTCCTCTCCCCCACCTCCGGGGCTGATAACTGGGACACGATGGACAGTTCCCACAGATTCAACTTGGCAGACCGGGGCTCAGCCTGGAAAATAAACAATGCCACTGGTTTCTAGAACAAGCCCTACCCAAAAACAACAACATTTTCCAGGCAACATTCTAAGAATGCATCCACGGGATTGATAGATGGTTTATATATTATATAAGCGGGGGGGGGGGGTTCGTTTGTTTTGTCTGTCTATTTGATAGGATTGCATTAAGAAATTGAAAACAAACTTTTAGCCCGTAGGACACACCAGGCCCAGTTAAAATATCCCGTAAATGATACAGCCGAAATAGGGAGGTTATAAAAACAGCCCCCGTGCAGGCAAAGGAACTACTTATGAGGATTTGTACTCCACGTTCAGCACCCTGGAGCCACAACATTCAATTCGGAAGCCTCCATTACAGAGTCTGCTGCAAATGTGCATTACAAATACTATCGAGTGCACCGATAAGCGAGCTCTGTATTGCAGAGCCGGAGTACAGCATGAAGACTTTCACAAGACAGCGACGATCATGAGGGGAACGCATACAATACACAAGCCATGGAAGTTGATCGTCGGAAATGCATATGAAATCATGCACAAGTTTTGCCAACCCCCCCAACAGCTCCCCTGACAGGAGCCCTTTCATGACATCAAATGGGAGCTGTGAAATTAAGCGAAGGACGCCATAAAAATGGCACACAGCAAATGCTGTAAGGCAGCGGACATAAATCTACCGAAGCTACGGAACTGATGAGAAGTTAAAGGATGCTGCTCCAGGGTTAGCCCACCCTGCTGTGCCTGGTCCTCTCTCTGCCGCTGATCACTGCGGGGCTTTTACTCTCTCAGGAGTCGCTGCAACACCTGGGCACACACCGTGAGGGGGAAATGCTGGGGTTCAAGTCCCCGTTTGAGCCTCCGCTCTGAAGTTCCTGCATGTGGTCGCCTTAGAACAGAGCCTTCCCCTGATTTGCAAAATTAAAGCACTACCCCCCCCCCCTCCCTCGGTGAAGAATTGGCTGCACCGAGCTGTAACTGATGGGGATCTTCGCCTCGGCCGGCCCGAGGGGTACCGTCTTACCCCTTTGCCAGACAGACACCCCCCCCCCTTGGTTTCCATGTAGTCTCTCCGTACCGGAGGTTTTGTCTGGCAGTGCCTATGAATGGCTCGGGAGAGAGCCGTGTGTGTGTGTGTGTGTTCGCTCCGGCACGAGAGACACTGACCTGACATTGTTGCACACACTCTCTCCGCAACAAGCGAGGAAATAACGCGCGTGCTGCCACTTGCTCCAAACATGAGCTGAACCCCACACAAATCACACACACACACACACAATCACACACACAGAGACGTGGGGGATTCTCTAGCTGCAGGCAGCTCTGTGCCTGGCTCGCCAGACGCGCATCTCCCCAGCTGTATGCAGATAGAGTGTGTGTGTGTGTGTGTGTGTGTGTGTGTGTGAGGATCTATGGTCCAAGGCTACCCCCGCACCCCCGGGCAGAAGGAGGCGAGCCCACCCCGGGGCGAGCCCCCGCTTCCCCGCTGCATCCTCTGGGCCACTCGCACCTTAGGGAGCCGGGCACCCAACTTACCCGCGCCGAGCCACAGAAGGGAAGCAGCAGCAGAAGTAGCATTCCTGAGCCAATGGTCATTTCCCCGGCTGCGCGCGGACTCCGGGCTGGCACTCCTCCTCGCCGCTTGCCCAGCGCCCGGGCTGCCTCCCTCCAGCCTGCCTGGGCGCCCCTGCTTCGCTTCCCCCGCCCCCGAAAGCAACTCGCCGGCTCCCAGTCCCCCCCTTCCGCTCGCCCGCTCTGAACTGCAGGTGAAGCGCGCTCGGTGCAGCTCTGGCGAGTCCCCGCCTCCCAAGCCCGGCCCACACGGCTCGGAGTGACAGGCAGCCTTAAAGGAGCCGCCTCGGTCCGCTCCGCGCTCTGGCTTGCAGCAGACGCGAAGAGCCAGGACCACGCTTCACAGCCCCCTTCTGCTCCTGCCACAGGCGAGGGTAGCACTGGGCAGCTTTAGACGCGCACCGAGGCCCAGGCTGACCCCTGCAGGAGGTACCCCTCTTCCACGTGTGCATTGCACTAGATATAGGGCTTGCTGCTGTGTCTCACCAGGATCATTTGGGTAAGCGAAGGTAGGAAGAATAAAGAGAGGAAGTGATCACCATGGGAGCGCCAGCCTCCAAGCAGGAGCCCCAAAGGACTTCATTATCTGAATGGGTATCACACAGTCACTGAGCATTATGAAACCACTGGTATTTAAAGGAGGTAGCTACTGTGTTCCTAAGTTCTATTCAGTGTACTTGGGCACAAGTGCCTTTGGTCTGGTAGAGATGAATACCTTCAACACAAGTCGACTACTAGTTTGAAGTTAGGCAGTATCCTAAACAGAAGTACAACGTACTTCTGTCTTGGCTGTTACAAAAGTCTAGGACCACTTTAAAAGCATCTGCACTTTGTAAAGAAAAGGAAAAAAACCACACAGTTGTGTTCACAGAAGTCCAGCTTGCATCTGAGAAAGGATTAGGTTAACCTGCCCTCCTTAATGGTTATGCACCACACTGTAATGTTCTCTACAAGAAAACAGAGGAAAAACCAACAGACCCAGAAATCACAGTACAAATACCAGTTTGGAATAGCTTCCCTTCCTGCAAAGCTGGGAGAGTGGATGCTGTGACGGGTTGGATCACAGAAACCCACTTGGGAGCTGCCAGCTGATGTGCAATGGCTACCTCTGTTCCCGTTCTCCCTGCCAGCTACCGGTGGTTCCAGCACTCTGTCTTGCTGAAGCCAGACACACCCATCTGCTCCAGACACAGACCCAGAGTCTGAACCACCTGTCCCAAAGCTGCAGGTTTACCTGAGAACAGCTCACAGAAGTGTGCTTGCCCTTAGCACTCAGATGCCCAATTCCCAATGGGGTCTAAACCCAAATAAATCCGTTTTACCCTGTATAAGCTTTATACAGGGCAAACTCATGAATTGTTCGCCCTCTATAACACTGATAGAGAGATATGCACAGCTGTTAATACCTGGGGGAGCAAATACATACTCCGAGTTAATTAATAAGTAGAAAGTGATTTTATTAAATACAGATAGTAGGATTTAAGTGATTTCAAGTAGTAACAGACAGAACAAAGTAAGTTACCCAGCAAAATAAAATAAAATGCGCAAATCTATGTCTAATCAAACACTGAATACAGATCTCACCCTCAGAGATGCTTCAGTAAGTTTTTTCTCAGACTGGACACCTTCCAGGCCTGGGCACAATTCTTTCCCCTGGTACAGCTCTTGTTCCAGCTCAGGTGATAGCTAGGGGATTCTTCATGATGGCTTCTCTTCCTTTCTCTGTTCTCTTCCACCCCTTTATATATCTTTTGCATAAGGCGGGAATCCTTTGTCCCTCTGGGTTCCCCCACCCCTCACTGGAAAAGCACCAGGTTAAAGATGGATTCCAGTTCAAGTGACATGATCACATGTCACTGCAAGGCTGCATTACTCACTTGCCAGCACACACATATACAGGAAGACTCACAGGTAAATACAGCCATCTGCAGACAATGGCTCTGGTTAATGGGAGTCATCAAGATTCCAAACCACCATCAATGGCCCACACTTTGCATAATTACAATAGGCCCTCAGAGTTATATTTTATATTTCTAGTTTTAGATACAAGAGTGATACATTTATACAAATAGGATGATCACTCTCAGTAGATTATAAGCTTTGTGATGATACCTTTTGCATGAAGCATATTTCAGTTACATTAAACT